>JAHHFK020004330.1:0-81953 GCA_024533555.2 Aedes koreicus | reverse complement strand
TTTTTCGCTTCTTGGATCCATTTTTTACCATTTAACGATAACATGTTTTGATTGCCTTGATTTAACAGAAAGTGTTTAATTTTTTTGCCTGATTCAAACAACAAACTCCTTATAAATAGTGCTTTGCATTGATTTTCAGGGTCAATTAATTTTAGATCTCCTTTGCTATATTCGAGATACAACTGATTTCTATTAACTTTAAAGAAATGTGAGTTCCAGAGAAAATAGCCTGACTTTTTCTTAATTGCAGCCAAATGAGCATTATCTGGTGGCAAGATGTGAGAAACGTACCAGAGCTTTGATAAAAGAAACGAGTTTAAGATTGTGTTCATTTCTAGCAAATTTATCTTCCTCGCACTATGTAACTGGCATGTAGCGGCAAATGAGTTCAATAGTTTGTCAAAATTGCATTTTATCATATCTTTCCATTTATCTTTGAATATTACTCCCAAAATCTTTATCTGTTGTTTTTCTTGAATCATTTGTGGGCCCAACTTACAGTTGTTAAACCTTATGTAGCCTGATTTCTCAAAGTTAATACTAATTGCAGCTTGTAGTGCGAAATCTTTTAAGATTGACATTACAAGATCAAATTCGTAATCATTCCTGACGATCAACGTTAAGTCATCTGCGTATGCCATTATCTTGATCCAATTACCTTCAATCATTAAACCTAACGTACTATCGTGTAGTTGCCGGATGAGAGGTTCCACGTAGAGCGAGAACAGCA
This sequence comes from Aedes koreicus, assembly GCA_024533555.2. Taxonomy (NCBI): domain Eukaryota; kingdom Metazoa; phylum Arthropoda; class Insecta; order Diptera; family Culicidae; genus Aedes; species Aedes koreicus. Next base: position 81,223 of record JAHHFK020004330.1, on the reverse strand, counting down.
GCATCGACAATGGACAACCTTGACGAACGGAACGTTGTATTTTCATAGAAGAAGTGAGAAAGCCATTTACCATGACCTGTGATGACGCATCGGCATACAGTCTCCGGATGAGGGTGATGAACTGCGTAGGAATTCCAAACTTCGCCAATGTCTCCCATAGTCGATCGTGGTCCACTGAATCGAAAGCTTTTTGAAGATCCACACTAACCAGCGCTATCTTCACTCGTTTGCCCTGCTGTGTCCTTGCTACGACCGTTCTTATTTTATCCAGGTTTTGCACACAAGACTTCCCCTCCAGCCCTGCAGTTTGACCATCACCTACTAGCGACTCCATGCAAACCTTGAGTCGGGTTGCACAAATTTTAACGAGAATCTTATAATCTGTATTCAGCAGACTGATTGGCCTGTAGTTCTGCAAGTCATTTTGGTCCCCAGACTTCGGAATCAAAATGATTATTCCCTTTGCAAAGTTTTCTTGTGGGGGAATAGAACCATCTAAAAAACCATTGAAAAGACGTAACAAATCATATTTCAATGAATCAAAATGCTTCTCATAAAATTCATAGGTGAGGCCATCAGGCCCTGGCGTTTTCTTTTTCGTTGCACTTTCGATGGTTCTACGCAACTCTTCCTCACTAATTGGTTCCACAAGGTTGTTTCCAAGATCTCGGGGTAACACTTTACCGATATGTCGAAGCGCTGCGTACTCAGCTTGCTGGATTGAAGGTTTCCGGAACTGCTTTTCAAAATGATCCTGTACTAACTGTTTCGTACTCAGACCATCTGGTGAATGCAATTTCATTACGGGTGTGTTGAAACCACGCTTCACCAACTTCGAAACCTGGTATATACTCAATTTTTCGTTTTCAAGCATTGTGGATGGTTGCACCTTGCTACGGAAACTGGATAAACGCTGCTCTTCGACCTCGACGATTGCAGATTTGACCATGCTCATCCTGGGTTGCACGTTCAATCCTTCTGCTTGCTGTTCGATCAATTTGTTCAGCTCACTGTAGTGTTTCGCCTTCTTCCTCGCATTAGCCTGATTGAAGTCAAATGCCTTATTCTTGTAGTACTGCTTCGCCTTGCTTTTGAAATCGTACGACCACCACTCTGAAAAGTTCAGCTCATGCTTACGACGTTGTTTTAACTCGGACATGACTTGAATGAATCCCTCGGAGGTAGCTTCATCCTTCAGCAAGAAGTCATTTATTTTCCAATGACCTCTACCAATGATGGGAACGGCATTCTGAATGTTTATCTCGAACGTAAGGACAACGGCATGATGGTCAGAGAAGGGGACTGGAAGTGTTTCGTATTTTTTGGCCCGATGAATGAACTCTTTGTCACAGTAGAATCGGTCTAATCGGGAGGCCGAGTTGTGCCTTAAGAAGGTGAATTGACGGGATGCGGATCCTAGGTCTACCAATTTGAACAGACTTACTAGGTTACGAAGCCCTTTACAGTAGACCTTGTTGTTGCTTTTCATATCTGGCCCATCCAGGATACAGTTAAAATCCCCTCCCAAGACCAACAGGTTTCCTTTGCACAAATGTGGAGATATCATATTTTGAAAGAGATCGTCCCTTTCAGCATTGTACTGTGATCCAGAGTGACCATAGATATTGACTAGGTTCAATCCGTCGACTACCACCGAGATGATACGCCCACAGGGATCCATCATAATCTGATCGAAGGGAATAGTTTTCCGTATAAGTAAGGCTGTTCCAACGTTTTGCTCACTGCGATTAACAATTGCGTGATGGGAAGGCAGGAAACTGAAATCGTTGAACGACACTTCCTGGAGAAGAACCGCATCCAAATCGTTCCTCAAAATAAATTCCTTCAGCAGGAATTTTTTCGATTCTATCGCAATAGCATTGATGTTCACGGTGCAGATTTTCCTCACATAGTTCATTTTGTTTGTTGACAAAGTATCTGAGAGTGTTGAGTGACGGGTAATTCGGACTGCCGATAAAGAAGATCCGTTGACATTGCCTGTAGTCGTATGCCGTAGTCAGGTGATATCGAACGTCACTAACACTTCTTCACATTGCTTCGTGATCTGGATCGGTTCGCCAAGCTTCTTTGTGATTTAGATCTGAGGGATCTAGAGTCACTACTGGACCGTGTGGTAATTGCTTCCAACGGGTTTTGTTTTGCTTTCATATCACCACTACGTGTTTGCTTACGTGATTTTCTGCTCCTATCGACCGTCACAAAATCACCATTTTCTTCCGATCCCGATTTGCCACTTGACGTAAGCGGCCGCTTGTTTGAGCGCTCTTGCCCTTCGATTATCTCTTCGTCGCTTGATTCCTGTTCGGAAGGCTTGGCAGCCATGTTTGGTTCATCCACGGCAATTGTAACCTCTTGTTCTAACACCTCAACGATGGGATTCTCCAATTCCTGGTTCTGCAGCGGGTTAGACGCGATTATCGTGGCCCTTTTTGACAACGGGACTAACGTGACCACCGAAAGCTCCAATCTGTCATCGCTTTTGGACGATGATGCCGCTCCCTGAACAGCTCCAGCGTAGGTGGTTTTGCTAGATTGAGCCTCGCTCTCCATATGGCTGTGCACCGCCGCAACGTTTTGCATTGTCCCAGCTTCCTGTCTAACCGTTGCGGGAACCTCCTCACCTCCTTCCCTTGACCCTTGATTAGCGTTGTTCTGCGGACACTTAGCTTTCAGGTGCCCCTCCTGTTTGCACAAAAAACATCTCAGCCTTAGGCTCCCATAGTAAATTCTCCCTCGTCGGTTTAGAAAGTGGACAGTTGCTGGAATTTCCTTTTTGATATTCATAAAGACTCCTCGGACACCAGTGAAGAGATCCAACTCAAATTCTGCGGGAAATTTCTCGCGAATCATCCGTTTCACGTTTCCATACTTTCCTAATACCAACGACACATCAGTATCGGATATCTCCGGCGGCAAGTCGAAAATCCTCACGTACCTGGTACATCCTCCAGCGACGGACATACGGACTTCAACCGTCTTCCCGTTGGAGTAACGCAACGTATGGATTTCGGGGTTATGCAAAAGGGCTTCCTTCATAGCTCGCTCAGACCTGAACTTGATGCAGAAATTTTGTAGCCTGATTTCATGTCCGCTTTGTCAGCATTAAACACCTTGATAAATCAGCCGATTTCCACGACGGTTGGCCCAGCAGCACCATCTGGGAACTGGAAAACCAGTGTGTTTTTTACGATTTCACTGGACATCTTGCTGATTCCTGTTCCTTTAATAAAGTAGCCTGTTAGGGCTCACAAGGAACCAAAACACGAACGATATGAGTGAGTATGTGTGTTACTCTCAGCGCGGAGATTGATCATATACGTCTTCTCGCAAACAGAACTGATCATCAACTGTTTTTACATAAGAATGGCTATGGGACACGTGTTTATAAAGCATTCATGCATGGTTTACATTTTCCTGACTTATTAGGGCAACTAGTACACTGCCCCTTTTTCTTGAACAGATTACTATATAAAATGAGTTTCTTATACTACAGATCATTTCAAAATTTAAATAATTATTACCTAACGTACAGTGTTGGACAAAACATATGCAACCAACCGAAGACGATCATAAAATTGTACAGCAAAAATTTGTTGCAAATTAACAAAACGAAAAAGGCATGCAGCATACTATAGCATAGCATAAACCAGGTTGCACAATATCGTAGGTGGTACAAGTCTGAACTGTTGTTAAGAGGGAGACGCACCTTCATCGGTTGCTGTTAGATAGTGATTTGGGAGCAATCCCTTCCTCTTAGATAAAGGGTGTGTCGCCTTCCAACAGACCAGAGCTGTCCTGGCCACGTCCTTGCAACTGGTGGGAATAAGGAAGGAATGTTAGTCCAACACTTACTTAACCTTCCTTGGGTGTTAACATTTTGTGACGAATAAGGTGCTTCGGGTCATATTGACCCGGATTTCAAATTCACATTGTGGAAAATTTAATATTTTTGCAGTCAAAATGCTTATTAGAGTCTCAATTTTCAGTTTCTGGTGAGTACTGCCTTTTTCAACCCGATCGGCCATAAGGAATCTGTGCCGGAAAAAGGCATGTTTTGCCACGATTCGTGAGGCGGCGACAACCACCAACTTTGCATCGGAACATGCTTTTCGACGGCTCAAACTTCATGATTTTTCATGAAAAGTCTACTTCTAGTCTTGAAATGGACCAATGATCATATTGGCCTTTCTGGTAAAGGGCGAACACGAAATTATTGCGACACCGAAAATGTCATGCAAATTTTCTTATAATGTTTAGAATCAAACCAAAATTTTAGGGTAGTTTTATACATATATTTACTTCAAAAATCAAAAGAAAAGTTAATCGATGGAGCCTTGAGTGTAAAATTGAACGCATTTTCGCTTGATGCCCTCCATCAAAGTCTTTACAGTGTCATCCGGTACCAGTTTCTCAGTTTTTTTTTTCCATTTTCTTAACATGTCCTTCTCGTCTTTGACTGTCTTCTTGCTCTTCCGAAGTTCCCGCTTCATCATTGCCCAGTACTGCTCCACCGGGCGCAGCTCCGGACAGTTTGGCAGATTCATGTCCTTTGGAACAAAATGGACAGAATTGGTTTCATACCACTCCAGGACACTTTTAGAATAGTGGCATGATGCCAAATCTGGCCAAAATAGCGGAGCTTCGTCGTGCTGCTGCAAGAACGGCAAAAGGCGCTTCTCGAGGCACTCAGATTTGTAGATCTCGCCATTTACTGTGCCCTTTGTCACGAAAGGCTCACTCCTCAGTCCGCAAGAGCAGATGGCCTGCCAAATGAGATATTTGGAGGCGAACTTCGACATTTTCTTCTTCTTAAATTTGTCGTCCACATAGAACTTGCTCTTGCCGGTGAAAAACTCCAACCCCGGAAATTGCTTAAAATCGGCTTTTATATACGTTTCGTCGTCCATCACACAGCAGCCATATTTTGTCAGCATCTTCTCGTAGAGCTTCCGTGCCCGAGTTTTAGCCGTCGATTGTTGCCGCTCATCGCGGTTTGGGAAGTTCTGTACCTTGTATGTATGTAGTCCAGCTCTCTTCTTTGCACTCTGGACGTAGCTCTGCGACATGCCGATCTTTTTAGCCAAATCACGGCTTGAGACGTTGGGATTTGCTTTAATCATCCGCTTCACCTTTCCCTCCGTCTTTTTGTTCTCCGGTCCCGGTTCTCTTCCAGCTCCTTTGCCGTGGTCCAACGTCAACCGCTCCTGGAACCGCTTCAACACTCTGGAGACGGTTGAATGGTGAATGTTCAACATTTTTCCCAACTGCCGGTGCGACAGGTCAGGAAATTCCAGGTGTTTGGAAAGAATTTGTTCTCTCGACTCGCGTTGGTTCACCTCCATTTTCGTTGAATCGAAAAACACGACTTCGAGTTTGACAGCATGTAAACAATACACATCAATGAGAAAGTGTGCAAAATTTGGTTGATTTTTACCCAATGGTAAAAAAGTTATGCCCTGTTGAATGTGTCGCAATAATTTCGTGTTCGCCCTTTACAATCCGGATGCCCCGGGGAACCATTTAGGAGGGGACACATTCGGACTTTCACCGAAACATGCCTTTTGACGACTCAAACTTGAGTCCGAAAAATGATTTCTTACAAGTAGTCTACTTCTAGCCTCAAAATGGGCCAATGAATATATTGGCCATTTTGGGACAATCCGGATACCCTGGGGGAACAATTTGGAAAGGGACATGCACAGATTTTCGCCAAAACATGCCTTTTGACGGCTCAAACTTCATGATTTTTGTTGAGTAGTCTACTTCTAGCCTTGAAATGGATTAATGACAGTTGCCCTTTTTTTTACATACGAACCAGGATTGGGTGATCTTGGATTGACCTTTACGAGATCGATCCTTTTGATGTCGGTTTTCGATTTTTTAAATTGATCCTATGACCCAAAAAAAATCGATAAGATAATCTTTTGTTTTGATCATTTAGATCTTCGGAAAATGAACCATAATTAAAACGTTAATTGAACCTGATCCAAAAAGAAGAAAATAGGAAGAAAAATGGTAGATTTGGCAAAAAAAATCGTAGTAAACAATTGTAAGGTAAAGTGAGGCTGAAGGTGCCAACTTTTCTTTGAACCGTTGTAGTGGCTATATTTGTGGAGTGAACGCAAAAATGTAAATATGCTGTAAAAACGTGAAGCCTTGGCTACAAGTTCATGTTTAACGTCGTCAGCATAGGAAGCGGAGCCAACTCGGCAGTGGGCTAATTCCTGTCGCCAATTGCTATTGCTCAACCGTTTTGAAATCGAATGGTTTGATTTTTTAAAATGACTAGTGTCTACGTGAAACTATTCATGAACTGAATGTTGTTCTTGTGCATCTGAGTAATAGCGATTGCTGACAAGAATTGGTCCCGCACCCTATATGGGTTCAATCAGATGGTTAAAAATCAACAGTATAATATACAGTAATGGGCCAAGATGAGAACCTTGTGGCTCCTAGGGCACTGGTAAATTTGATTGATTTTCTATTGTTGTTCTCAAATTACATTGAAATATTCTAAAACGTCCCAACGAGCTTATAAATGAGTAAAAATAGTAAACAAAGAAAGTCCTGTCAATTGGATCAGTTTTGCTGATTCTGGAAGCTCACGAACTCGATTACCGACCTGGTTACCGAAATTACCGAAATCTGGCAAATTCGCTAAAAAGGACGGTAATAGAATTCGTGAGTTATCAATATCAAAGAAAATTAATCCAATTAACATAGTGTTGGATAACAACTAAATCGTTCTGACTGATCTAATGGAGTCTATGCGATACCGGCGAATTGAGATACTTGTAGCACCTATCGTCGTGGTAGTGCAACGTTTCGTTCTCCCGGGCTCTCGGATTACACACCACTACCAAGCGATAGATAGTCATCTGGAACGAGATCTGCAATACCAATTACGGAGTGTAAACAAAACCACCGTCACGATCGGTCACTTGGGGCGAACCCTGTGTAAACTTACTTTGAAATTGTTGTTAGATTTAAGAAAATAAATGTAATTTGTTCAAATAAAATGTGTAGTGGCGTAATTAAGTCAATAAATGTGTAGTGATTAAGGAAGTGCTGGTTTTTTTTAATTGTGCCCACAAGAAGGACTGTAAGGACTTGGTCGGAACAAAAGGGTCAAGTGGAGGTGAGTAGAACTTTGGTCGGGCAGCTCTCCGACATAAAATGGTCCTTTGAACCGGATCTCCACTACCTTAGACCTCAGTCCGGCTGACCACGAAAACACATTAAGCCAGCTAACGTTCATGAAAGGCCTAACCCAAGACCGACAAAGAACTCAGTATTCTATAGTGTCCTTTAAAGAAAACTCGCCATCGCTAGGCTTTTCAATAGATCTAGCAATTCTTTGGAGACCGTGAAAGGATCCATTCGCCATCGTCAGTTCACTTCTAATTTGCATGCGCATTGAAGCATACTTCCCAGGTAAACAATAAGCAATAGCATATGCAGTAAATCAACCCTAAATCTGCATTTCAGATGCTACAAGCATTATATTAGCATTATATCAGCATCTTAAATGCTATCTGCTGTAAAGTTGGATTTCAAATGCTATTTAATTGCTTGTAGCCTGTAATAAGCATTTCGAATGCAAAACAGCATTAATGTATCATTATCATAGCATTGCAGTAAATCTGCCGTATATTGGGCCAAAAGCGGCATTTATGTTGCATTTAAGGTGACTTAATTGCTTGATAGGCTGCCGTAAAGACGCTTTGGAACTGCTTATTGGTTACCTGGGTACCATCGTCTTTGTGATCAACCTTCATCAGCGAGTATTATTATAATTTCGAAGGAGGACATCGGTAGTTCATCAGGATTGTAGAACAACCAGAGCGTTTTCTACTACCTTTCCAGGTATGTTAGAACTAGTGTATGTCTAGCCGAAGCACTTCCTATTCTCCACTAACACCAACCATACGACTTGTATGATTTCTCTGAGGTTCTCAACGGACGATCTACAGACACTACCTGTTGAGTCGGTTGGCGAAGAATCGATTAAGAACGCTCTATGGTGCATGCAATCCATTTTGATTCGGTTGGACCTACGACGGAACCAGAACCGTTTGTGAAGACGGAGAACATCACTTCGAGCTCGGGCATTGCAACGGCCATTGGCGCTCAGGTAAATACACTTATGTCTCAAATTTAGGTATATGCCCAGCCGAAGCTGGATTTCGGATACCACACCAATGAAAATTTACTCCTTCGAGGCAAATTGGACTGTTGTGAATCAAATCATTTCTAGACGCAATCCCTGAGTTCCCCAGCTTAATTTTCGTTCTACCACCCAATGTATTGAGGTTCGAGCAGCTCGAGGCATTTATCGTTTTGCTGTACTTGGCTACAGGTGCATGTTGTGGTTTCATAGGTAAGCCGAACGGTATATGTCTAGCCGAAGTTTCAAACGCGATACTTTCACTCCTTCGTATTTAACTGGCTTGAATCGGTATCTGAGACCATTGACCGAACCTCGAGGTGTATTTTGTCAGAATTGATTGTTCTTGGTTGCAGTGGGGCTGTTGCAACTAATCATAGGTGAGCTAGACGGTATATGTCCACCCGAAGCAATCAAATTGAATACTACATCTGCAACTTTTCTCGATTTGGATCCGGTTCAACGACATTGCGATTTGGAGCGACCCACCGCACTGACAGCTTTCTACACGGTTTTCGTTGAGTGACACCAGCAACCATGTCAAAACCTACAACCAGGAATGCCGATTCCTTGAAGGTCTTATCATCAAAATTCAAGGAACTCAAACTATCGTTAAGCAATATTTGTCAATATGTTAAGACTTTTAAGGAGGGAACCCCAGCCAATCAAATCAATGTTCGTCTTGAAAGGTTAGATCTACTGTGGGTTCAAATTAGCGAAACTATCTGGGATATTGAGGCGCATGATGATTTAACCTCCGAGGGATTGCAAAAGGAGAAGTTGGAGATGGAAAACCGCTTCTACGATGCCAAATCGTTTCTGGTTGAGAAGGTTAAAGAATTGCAGGAAGAATCTTCAACAAATCAAACCATGCGGACTGCAGACGCCACTCTACGTGGCGTAACGGATCATGTTCGGCTACCTCAAATCCAGTTGCAAGTATTTGATGGTAGTATCGATGATTGGTTGAGCTTTAGAGATGTCTACACGTCTCTGATTCTCAAAAAAAGCATACCTACCTCATGTAGAGAAGCTGCACTACCTTAAGGGGTGCTTAGCAGGCGAAGCTAAGGCACTAATTGATCCGCTAAGGATCGCAAGAGACAACTACAAGGTTGCTTGGGAGACGTTGCTAAAACGTTACAACAACAATAAACTGTTGAAGAAAAAGCAAGTGCAAGCGCTCATCAAACTGCCTTCACTTAGCAAGGAATCGATCACGGATCTCCATAAGTTAGTGGATGGTTTCGACCGTGTGATTCAGACGCTTGATCAAATCATTGAATCTGCGGAATATAGAGACTTGTTGCTGGTAGAACTACTCAGTTCTCGTCTCGACCCTACCACAAGACGAGGATGGGAAGAACATTCGTCTACAAGAGAGCAAGACTCTCTAAAGGACCTGCAGGAGTTTTTACAACGCAGAATGCAGATTCTTGAAGCTCTGCCAACGAAGGTAGAATCAAAGGTCGATCAATTCGTACAACCGAAATGGAAACCATTATCTACGAAGGTTAGCAACAACGCCGTACAGTTAAATAACGCTAATTGTCCGTCGTGTGCAGATATGCACGGACTACACACGTGTCCAGCCTTTTTGAAAATGTCGTTATCTAGTCGTGAATCTCTTTTGCGGGCACAGTCACTCTGTCCAACTGCTTCAAACGTGGCCATCTAGCTCGGGATTGTTCATCAAGGTGCTCCTGTCAGCATTGTAAGGCTCGACACCACACGTTGATGTGTTTCAAGGCAGGTGAAACCAGCGTTAGTGTAGGATCATCAGGAAAGACGAAGCCAGAAGATATTGCTAAACAAGGCGAGACATGTTCAAATTCTAGGGCAGCGAATGCATCATACTTCTTCCAACACGGCGCAATGTGTCTCATCCCAAGTTCTTTTGGCTACCGCTGTTGTTGTGATCGAGGACGATCAGGGTTCTCGCTATCCAGCACGAGCACTACTGGATTCGGGATCAGAGTGCAACTTTATGTCCGAAGGTTTGTGCCAAATGATGAACGTGTTAGTGCAAAGAGCCAACATATCGATTTTGGGCATCGGGCATTCTGGCACGAAGTCATCCCGCAAAATAAAGGCTATCATCAAGTCTCGAACTTCATCGTACACTCGACCGATGGAATTCATCGTCCTACCAAAGGTTACAGCTTGTTTACCGACATCTACAGTTCAAGCAAACGAATGGGACATGCCGGTAGATATTGATCTGGCGGATCCGGAGTTCTTCCGATCAAGAAGGGTCGACTTGGTGTTAGGCGTTCAAGCTTTCTTCAGCTTCTTCCCGTCTGGAAAGAAAGTTCAATTAGGTAAGGGTCTACCAGTACTTACCGAGTCCGTTTTTGGGTGGATAGTGACAGGCGAAGTCACTTCAGTAAGTCAGGGCACAAAATACGCTTGCAACATGGCAGTATCGAATGATCTGGAGCAGTTGATTGCACGTTTTTGGTCTTGCGAGGAAGTAGGTGTTGTCAGCAAGCACTCTCCAGAAGAAGCACGCTGCGAAGAGCATTATGAGCGGGCGGTCAAGCGACAATCAGACGGGCATTATACAGTTTCTCTTCCCAAGAATAACGAAACGTTGGCGGGACTTGGCGAATCCAGAGACATCGTTCTGAGACGACTGCGCGCAGTAGAGCGAAGATTGGCAAGAGATAGTGACCTACAGAAGCAGTACTGCGATTTCATGACCGATTATCTCAAGCTCGGTCACATGCGGAGGGTAGATAACAGCGAGGAGAAGGAAGTCAAGCGGTGTTTTCTGCTCCACCATCCAGTTATCAATGAGTCGAGCAGCACAACCAAGGTGAGGGTAGTCTTCGACGCCTCCTGTAAAACGACCACGGGTGTGTCGCTTAACGATGCGTTGTATGCCGGACCAGTAGTTCAACAAGATCTCAGGTCAATCGTTCTCCGCAGTAGGATTCGTCAGATAATGGTCGTAGCAGATGTATAGAAGATGTTTCGACAAATCTGGATGAATCCAGAAGACACTCCGCTTCAATGCATACTGTGGACTGCTCGTGGGGGGCAGATTGCCACGTACGAGCTTCTAACGGTGACGTATGGTACTAAATCTGCCCCGTACCTAGCTACCCGGACCTTGAAGCAACTGGTATCTGATGAACGAGAACAGTTTCCTTTGGCCGCACCAGCAATCGAAGAAGACGTGTATATGGATGACGTAATCTCTGGAGCAGACGACGTCGAACGTGCGGTCGAGTTGAGAAGACAGGTCGACGCAATGATGAGCAGCGGAGGATTCAGTTTGCAAAAATGGGCCTCAAACTGTCAGGAAGTACTCATGGGCATTCCCAACGAAAATTTGGCTCTACACGATTCAAACGGTATCAACTGGGACAAGGATGCAGAGGTAAAGGCATTGGGCTTAACATGGCTTCCCAATGTAGATCAATTTCGGTCCAAAGGGGATTCCTCCGATCATGAAAAACCAAATTCTCACGAAGCGGCAAGTATTGTGCTTCATAGTGAGACTTTTCGACCCGCTGGGCCTCCTTGGAGCGACGATTACATCAGCGAAGATATTCATGCAACGTCTCTGGTGCCTGAAAAACAAGGAAGGAAAAAACCTTCAATGGGACGATGCACTACCCGAAATGGTGGGTTAGGAGTGGCGAACATTCCATGAGCAAATCCCTTTGCTGAATGAAGTCCGAATTCCACGATGTGCCATAGCATCTGGTTCAATATCCGTAGAATACCACTGCTTCTCTGACGCTTCAATAGTCGCTTATGGGGCTCAGATCTATGTTCGGAGTCAAAGGGAAGATGGTTCAGCTTTGGTGCACCTGTTGACTTCAAAATCCAACGTTGCACCACTCAAAATACAATCTTTACCACGGTTGGAACTCTGCGGTGCGCTGTTGGCAGCTCAGCTTTGGGAATGGGTGGCAGAATCTCTGAAGGTGGCAGAATCTCTGAAGGTGGCAGGCAGAGTTCACTTTTGGACAGACTCAACATGTGTGCTTCATCAAGTCACCGTCAAGAACACGGACTACTTTCGTAGCAAACAGAGTTGCGAAAATTCAAGGTTTGACGGAATTAGATCGATGGAGACATGTTCCGGAAATTACCAACCCAGCTGACCTGATATCGCGTGGAGTTTCACCAAGCAACATTGTTGGGAACGAAATGTGGTGGCATGGGCCCGCCTGGCTAAAGGAATCCCCAGAAAGATGACCCAAGACTGCGGAAAACCCACCGGGGGAAGAAGTAGAAAGACGACAGCGTGGTCGGGCGAGGGGGGCGGTCCACCCAGGTTGTTATCCAGACAGTTGAGGAAGTGAATGAGTATTTATTTTGTGGACTCCATGGATGTATTTACCTGAATTTGTTTAATTTTGTTACCAATTTAGCAAATAATAAAAACAGCACATGTTGAACATTGACAAGATAGTGAATGTGAAATTGACACGGTTTCTTTTGACAATGACTCTTGAATGAATGACCATAGCTGCTTTGTCAATATCTTCATGCATGGTGGAAATTTCGTAGTATCTGCATGTTTCAACGAAAACCGTAATTGTCTCCTCCTGAAGGGTTGTCCAGCAATGGTCAGTATGGTCATTCGACCATTTCATTACTAGAAGTAGATTGTTTACAAAAAATCATGAAGTTTGAACCGTTGAAAGGCATAAAAGGTTCCCCGGGCCATCTTGAGTGTCTCAGAATCACTTAAATGGTCATTGGTCCATTTCAAGGCTGAACGTTTACTACTTATGAAAAATCATGAAGTTTGAGCCGCCGAAAGTCATGTTTCGGTGAAAATCTGTACATGTCCCCTCTATATTTGTTCTTCCAGGGCATCTGGGGTTGTCCCAGAATGGCCAATATGGTCATTGATCAATTTCAAAGCTAGAAGTAGACTACTCAACAAAAAATCATGAAGTTTGAGCCTTCGAAAGGCATGTTACAGCGAAAATATATATTTGTCCCCTCTAAACGGTTCCTCCGGGGCATCTGGATTGTCCCGAAATGGTTAATATTGTCATTGGTCCATTGCTAGGCTAGAAGTAGACTACTTATAAAAAATCATGAAATTTGAGCCGTCGAAAGGCATGTTTCGGTGAAAATCCGCATTTGTCTCTTCCTCTTGTTTTCGTAGAACCTAACGTAAAAATCAACACTGAATATTACATCGAGCAGGTTTGAAAGAACCATCTGCTTCCTCATGCTTCACCGCTGTATGGAAATACACCATATTGTTTCCAACAGGACTCAGCTCCAGCTCACAAGGCAATGAAGACACAAGCGTGGTGCGCGGAGATTTTGCCCGATTTTGTCACAAGCGAAGAATGGCCTGCGTCTTCACCGGATCTCAACCCACTTGACTACTTTGTTTGGGGTTATATGCTTCAACATATAGGCCCTACGAAAGGGCTTGCTTTAGATCGATTCATGACACATTTGGTTGATACTTGGGACCAAGTTCCTCAGAAAATCGTGCGTGGCAGCTGCGATGGGTTTACAAAGCTTTTGCGCAAAGTTATCGAGGAAAAGGGCAATAGATTCGAATTGAATTAATATGGTTTATTTCTATAACATGAATCTTTCAAATGAAAAATAAATGCTATGATTTGGTTGATTCGTGTTGCTGTAATCCCATTTGGTTTTAGTGACACCTATTGTGAGACACCCTGTAAGATCCTAGAACTTGGATAGTTATAAGTTCACTGTTGAGTTCAAGTTCATATACTCACTTAGCATTAGATATTAACTAGCATTAAGTTTATATATTAATTAAATTAAATTCACAGTCGCCACTAATCCTCCACACTTTCTATCACCTTTTGTTCTTCTTTTCCATCTCTTACTTGGCCGATAACAGACATACCGCTACTAAATTACTATTGTCAGGGAAACGTCTCAAACGATCGCATTAGAGTTGTTCTCGCTCTTCTTGCTCGATCAACCGAGGGGCCTTCTGGATAGTGGAGATGTGCAGCCAACTAGGGATGGCCAGTGATGCAGCGCAAATTTCATTTCAGAATTTTTGTAACAATCCTGGGCAACGAAGAAGCGAAACAGTTCTCTTCGGGAGGAATTATACTTTTTTTCGGAAACATTGTGATAATTAAATGCAAATTGTGTTAAATGATTGTGCGTCTTCAATATCCTATCTTGATTGGTTCAGGAATCCCCTAAAGGGTATACTTTATACTGTGTACAGGGTGCGGCAGGAAAAAAAATGCGAAAATTTGTTCTATTTCTTTCAAATCCCATTTTAAACTAATTCAAGCAATAATTTCAACATTTTCGAGTACAGTTATCTTTATAAAGTCCTTGTAAACAAATTTATTCAATGTGTCCTTATTAATAACATCCTCGAGCCGACGCCGGAAGCCAGAGCATGCCTTTCGGACATAGTCCTCCGACATTGACTGCCATATGCGTGTTATGGTTGACTTCAGGGTTTTCACACTAGGGTGTGATGTTTTGCTGGCTCGTGCTTCAACATATGCCCAAATCGAATAATCCAACGGATTAAGATCTGGACTGCTAGGGGCCACAAATCCTACGGCCAAAACTTCATGTTATCGTTCAACCATTGTTGGGTTCGATTAGATGTGTGACACGGCGCTCCATCCTGCTGTAGGACAACGTTTTGGTCCTCGGAGAAGTTGGCCTTTACCCAGGGAAGCACTTGGTCCTTTAAAATACCGATATACACTTCGGTATTTATTTTAATTCCAGCACGGCATTTTCAAACCGTTGGACGCCACCAAGCCAAACATCATGACACCAGCCGGATGTTTGGTTAGAAATTTGAATTTTACTTTTTCCGGCACGTTCTCCATTTTCTGCGGTGAAATGAACCGGTCCGTGCGGCTGTTGGCCACAGCATCGATGCTGAAAAGCTGTTCGTCGGAGAACAGGATTATCATTTTTTCCTTCTTCAACAAGGAAAGCAATCTCTTGGAACGAGTCACTCATAGTTCCTTGACCCGGTCCGTAATCAAGTGGCGTTTTGCTCTGGCTCTGGAAGATGATGATTCTCCGCATGGATTTCTCCGAAATATTGGCTTCCTTTGCAAGTTTTCTTATGAAACGCACCGGGTTGCGAGCAATTTTTGCACGGACCGATTTGATCACGTTCGGCGTGCGTGTAAAGCACAGACGTCCGCTTTCCGGCTTCCGCTGTTTAGGACCATCCTGCAGGGACTTTTTTATGCGGTAAACTGTTGCCAAATGGCACCCTACCACCTTGGCAATCTCTTTCGGCTTCTTCTGGGCGAGGAACAAACTGGTGATCACTTCTTTCGCGAACATTTTGACGGATTTGCAAAAAAAAACAAATAGAATGTTTGGATGCAGCACTTGAAAGTAAACATAAACAAATACACTTTCGACAGAAATTAGTCACTAACTACACGAATTAACCCAATACTCAAGTTTGAACATTTTCGCATTATTTTCTGCCGCACCCTGTATATAGTATACTGGTGTGATTTTTTTTTCAGAAATAAGTACCAAAGTTTTTGTTCGTCGAACGTAGGATTGTTAGTTATCTTTTCATATTTATGGTGTGTGGTCAAATGTTTGCAACCAATCAGTTATAAAGGAGAAATTGCATCAAAGTAAATTGCTCGGCTTCGTCCCCTTTTAAGTTTATTTTTAAGATCATTAATGTATATTTAAATAGAAGACTTGGCTCTGTCAAGTTAATTCGATTGGGCCTTTACCTATGAATGGACTTAATGGATTTAAAAAATATACAAATAAAATACGAAATGTGCGGTAATCTAATTTTAAGCGTGATAATCCCATGCACCATATGTTAGTTCTCTGTGTGATTATAAATGATCTGGCAATAATAGAATTGCAAATTGTCGGCGTATTTCCTCGTAAATGCTCATGCTTATCCTCATACACAATTAGATTTACAGTTTTGTTCAATATAATAACATCGCACGTCGATTTTCATACAAAAAAGTCAACTTTGGCACGTGGTATGTTTGATCTTTTTTGGATAAATTGAGCTGAAACCACCGCCACAGAACTGTAAATATCTTAAGAACTTTGCCATAATACATTGAATAATGGCTTCCGCTACTGTTCTATTGAACGCAACTGTATTTTAAAAACAATAAATTCTTTTGTATGTAATATTTTCTAGGGATTTTCTTTCGGTATTTCTTTTTAAAGTAATACAACCAGTGCAAATATGGACATGTGCCCACCAATTAATTTGAAGGCAACTAAACAAAGATTGAGTTTGGGCGATTCTTCATCTCATTGAAACGCACTGAAATAAACAAGATATTGCTCTAAAAAATGCCAAAAAAAACTGAAATGTCAGTAAACAAATAAACACAAACTCGATTGTGATACTATATTTGAATTTAATTATTTTTAAAACGGTTCGAATAGAAATATTCTCTCAGTTGTAATATAAATAGGCGATATGGTCGATTTTCCCTTTTTCCTAATTTCTCCTATTTTAAAATAAACATTGTTTTGCCGCAAAGGATCTCTTCGTTCTGATCTGTATAACCTGCCCCAAGTTCATAATTACCGCACAACTCACCACACCATTTATCAAAACCGAGACAATTTACAGTTTCCGTTCGGTTCAATCCAATCGTGCAAGATTTATTCTCTTCGAATCCCACTGGCCATCCTACAATGTACCGACGAAAAATAATTTCTCGCACAAAAATTGTTTTTGCAAAATAGGTATGTCACATATACAGGGAGTATAAAAAAAAAGTCGAAAACTCTTCTAATTTTACCACAGCGACAGCACTAGCAAAAGTCAATTGCCTCGATTAGTAAATTGGAGCGGCAGCAACCAAGCGGTTAATTTTTCCGTCGCTTTGAATCCGATCCTCGGCTCGCTCGAAGGAGACGCACAGTGTCCCATAAATTTCCACGCTGGATTCTGCTAAATGGTGTTTGGTGTCTTTCACACACTCTGTCTCTCTGGGTGCGGGGGTGTCGATGGTATGATTTTATTTAAACATTTGGTCGTTTTGTTGATTTCGAATTTTCACCAATATTTGCCTGGGATTGCATTTCGGATTCTCATCATCCAAGGAGGCCATGCCCGTGTGTTGAATGATGAGGTCGCTTCAGCGTAGGCGTAGTAGGCGATTTGCGTTCACTGGTTTACCTTCGGGTTTATCGCACCACACAGCAGATACTGTAGTCGGAGAAGGGTCAGAATGTATCGAAACAATGAAGGTACGGTGTTGGATGTTCAGTTGGTCGATGTTGTACATCAGCGGAGAAGCCGAACACAATTTTTCCCGTCCGAAACTCTCGGAATTATTAGAGAACGAACGGGTCGGATGGTGTGTGCTATATTTAGTGCGACTTTCGACTCAGAAAATGTCGTATTTTTAGACCAAAACGCCCAGTTTTGAATGTATGTATTCGATAAACAAGTTCTCGGCAGCTACGCGTTTGCACCTCTCTCTATACGCTGGACGGTACGTGCGGATTCGCTCTGTGGTTGAACGATGGGATGTTTTGAATCGAAATTCGAGCAGAATCATTGGAAATATTTTTATGTATCGCAATTTTGCTTACAATTTAGAGTATTTAAATTGATTTGTTATAGAAATAAAGTAGAAATACTGTACTGAATTGGAAGTCGTACAACGGTTGATATTAAAGGACTATCTCACAATAGCCTTTTTATCGCATTCTGATGGTATAAATATATCTTGGTGACCCTCATGTGGAATCCGTATCTTCAATTCCAATATTTGAAGGCACACATCTAAAAAACTACACAGTGGAAAAATAAGCGAAATTACACGCGATGTTAAACGTTTGCATGGTAAAATTAGACCAATGTAATTCATTGTTTTATTTAATTTTAAATTAAAAACCGTACACAAAGCCGGAGCATTGATAAACATTGATAAATAAGTTTCTTTTCACTGGTTTATAAATAAGTACACGTTGAAATAATAATAAATCACAGTGCACTCTTTTTTCAATGCATTATCATTTGAATTTACACGATTCTGTAAACATCGAGGATGCCAGATAATTTTTCCAAATGTCTGTAGTGAACATTGAAAAATGTGTGTATTTGTCTGTATTGAGGATTTTGTCAAAAATTTACGTGAAGAATATGGGTGAGGAAAGTTAAGGATAAGGCAAGATAAGGATTGGAAAAATATGGTAAACTCATACTCTCTTATTCATTTATTTGTTCTCTTTTTCAACTGTCACAAACTTTCTATTCAAATTTACACATGTTCTTAAGGTCGTTCTAATTTTGTAACAATTAACGCATGCATCAAACAAATTGAATTATTTTAGCGAATATGCATGAGATTATCCTGCCACAAGGTGGTGAATCCACCTGTGTATCGCCAATCGTAGCAACCCTGTTGTGTACAGAACCAAATTGACAGCGTTATCAATCCCCAAATGGAGCGGCTGAAGGTGCTGATTAAATACATCGTTTCGGCAAAGTGCGACGATGTGTTCATAATGAATGACGAGAGCTTGACGTCAAATATAAAGGGTGTCCACGATGAAATTGCCACACACAAAATTGATTCGCAAAATTCGAGTTTTCATCCGATTGCCATCAAATTTTCAGGGATTGAGAAATAACTATTAAACTTCATTTTACCATTTTACTCGTATTTTATTTACAGTCCATACGCAAATGCCCGCACCTTGGCCTTAACCCCGGCCATAAGATTCTGCACAACCTGTGAATCAACCGTTTTTTGCATGTAAACCCATACTTTCTTCAGTTCCTCGACTGTCTTCACTACCTTAGGTCGTTTAAGAAGGTGCTGCTTCATAATCGCCCAGTACTTCTCGATGGGGCGGAGCTCCGGAGTGTTGGGAGGGTTGAACATTTTCGGCACGAAATTGACCTTATTGTCCGCATACCACTTCAGCACGTCCTTGGAGTAGTGGCATGAGGCCAAATCCGGCCAGAAGATTGTTGGAACGTTGTGGGCCTTCAGGAGAGGAAGCAGCCGCTTCTGGAGGCACTCTTTTATGTACACCTGTCCGTTCATCGTGTCCTGGGTCACGAAAGGTGCACTCCGCTTCCCGCACGTGCAGATGGCTTGCCAAACCAGGAATTTCTTCGCAAATTTGGACATCTTCTGAGTGCGGACATGCTCCGGAACGCTGAACTTGTCCTTGGCCGTGAAAAACAGGTTGCCGGGGATCTGTTTGAAGTCGGCCTTCACATATGTTTCGTCGTCCATGATGCAGCATTCAACTTTCGTCAGCATGTTGAGGTACAACTTCCTGGCACGGGTTTTGGCGGACTTGTTCTGCTTCTCGTCGCGATTAGGGGCCTTTTGTACCTTGAACGTTCGAAGCCCAGCCTTAGTTTTGGCCTTCTGGACAAAACTTTGGCTTAGGTGCAGCTTCTTAGCCACATCCCGAACGGAGGCGTTCGGATTTCGGTTGAAGGCCCCAGCTACGCGGTTGTGATTTTGGTGTTGTACGGAATACTTTTTCCTTCACTTCTGGGCTTCCGATCGGTGGTCAACCGTTCCTCGAACCGCTTAATCACTCGCGACACCGTGGAATTCGCGATTCCCAACGTTTTAGCGATGGAACGATGCGAGAGATCCTTGTTCTCGTGATGAATGCGCAAGATTTTATCACGCACGAGCTGTTCTTTCGACTCCATTTCCGCGACTCCATTTGATCACAGGACTTTAAAACTTGCAGGATGTAAATAATGCACTATGAACTAAATCCACCCAAATTTTCATTAAATTCTACCCAACGGTTAAAAAGTTAGAGCAATTTCATAGTGTGGCAATTTCATCGTGGACACCCTTTATCTTCCATTCTAAGTTCCCGAGGAAGGCCTTTCTGTAGCTGACGATCAGCGAGTAGGAAATGTCCAAGTCACTTCTCTTTCCATCGTGGCTTGCGGTGAACAAGGACATATACAGTACGAAGTGCCTGTCGGAAGTTGCCTCCTCCATTAAAACGTATCACGCGAAGGAGGATGTGGTCTTTTGAACGGACCTGGCCTCAGCCCATTATGCCAAAAGATCCATTGGAGGAGATGGACCGACTGAAGGTAAACGTTATATTGAAGACCGCTAAGACTCCAAACGTCCATAATCTGCGACCGATAAAAAACTGTTTGGTCCAACCTCATATAGAGGATCTCCTCCAATAATTTCCTGGCCTAAATCCATCTGTTTATCGACCATTGATAAGGTTGTGGACCACAACTGTACGGCCACCCCACAGAGCGTCGAAGCATTTTTGTGGAAACTTCAATAAACGTATTCTGCTACGAAACGTTGTTCCATTGAATTACCTTTTATAGTTTTTTTTTTTTTGCGAAATAAAGTCTTGAAGCACTTTTTTGTTTTGATTCTCAGAACGGTATCGAATGTTAAAAGTTTTTGAAAATTTATGCCAATTTGATGCTTATCTTTAGCTCTTTTACAAAACCTTCCTTAACTATGCTTTGTAATAAAATTTTCTTTTCGAAAACTTATATAATTACCTATCTGAAGTTTTCCCTAGTTTGATTTTCATTTAGTTAAAGTTTTTTCGCATTCCTTTGCTTTTATTTAAGTAATATATTAAATAATATATTCAATAAATTCCCAAAAATGAAGAGCAAACTTGTCAACAAATTTCGGAAGGCACATAGCACCATTAAAAATCCAAATTCACAAGAAAATAGATGTTGAACTTCAGTAAAGATTCTACTGGTTCTCAAGAAAAACTGCTTCCATGTTTATAAAAATTCTCCGTTTTTTCAAAACTAAAATATGTTTTTTTTTAATACTATTGAAGTTGAGATAACTTCCACAGATCTTTTAAAATTATAACAGCATTTTTTTTAAATTACTCGACTTTTAAAGTTAGTTGAAATCATTAAGAGTTCTTTGAAAATAATATTGGATCCGCTACATTCCAAACAATCGTCATTTCTTGATTATCTAATAAGTTTCCTGAATGTGAATTCATTTAAAGTGAATGCATTGGCATCATCAAAAAAAAATAGACTGTAAGTGTAGTTTTGCGAATAATATTACAAATCATCTACCCGCTATCAGTTGACGGTATGGTGAGGCTCAAAAAAAATTTTTACATGTTTTCTAAATAATAAAAATGATGACTAAACTTAAGGTATATTTCGATGTAAAAAGAGCTTCAAAACAAAACATAAATATAGAATGCATTAGGTCAACAAACAAAACATCATCAAATGTCTGTATAAATACAGATATGTCTGTACATCTGGCATCCCTGGTAAACACAAATCTTCTTCCATTGAAATTTTTCGAATAGAACTACTGTTCTGCTTCTCATGCTTAGCTGGCATTCTCCATCCGTAATCCTATAGGACAAAAGAGGACATTTATTTGTAACTGCGGTGTAAAAGCGCAAATCGGCCGTTTACACCTGATTACGTGATAGATCGTTGAAGAAATAACTACTATCGTGTCAGGTGAAGCTGTTCTTCTAGTGGTTGCCCGGTAGGAGCCGCCGCTCCCTTAGTTTAGGTCATTAACATCCTAAAAGCGTCACCCCATGGGCTCGTATTGGCTTTCAAACACAAACCCTCGAAGCAAGCTCGTTTGCTGGACTTCGTCTCCCTCTTTAGCGGGACCTATTCGGCGACTAGCGCCCCTCGACGCTCTGTTCGTTTTACGTCCGTCGGCGCACTCTACATACGCCGCCTTGCACGGAGGCATGTTCTACAGAGATCGGCGATCGACTCTGTCCACCAATTCTCCGGCGACGTCCCATTTCTAGGCTTGATCTTCCTAGGCGTGGTTACATTGCACCGCACGTGCCCTGGGTTTCGCTTATATTCCGTTCCCATTCAAGCGTCTCTTTAAAAACTTCGTTATCGAAGCATGATGTTTTCCATCCGCAGGCGAATGGAGTGATACTATACCGAACCGCCAAGTGGCTGATATGAGTGTAGCCATCCTCCACCCTCCAGTTGTTCAACAGCCCAGGGCTGCAGAACGTCTCGTCGATGATCGACTCCGCTCCGTTTCTATGGTAGGTACTGTTGGTATCGACGTTGGCCAGGGCTACATTGAACCTAGTCAGGGCCTCTAGCAGGATTTGGCCCCTAGGGTTGGTAAGGAGGCTCCCCCACTCATGCGCCTAGGCCTTGAAATTGCCTGCTATTACCAACGGATTTCGACCAGTTAGCTCCGCTGTCATACGATCGATAATTCGTGAAAACTGGTCAATCAACCATCTCGGCGGTGCGTAACAGCTGCAGAGAACACTCCATTCACCTTAGCTACCGCGAGATCCTTGTTTGAGGTGAATACAATCTTCAGTACCGGGCAATTGCCCGTCGCCCATAATGCCGCCATTTTGATCCTATCCGCAACCCAGTTGCGTTTACCGGCAGGGATGTGGTATGGGTCGGATATTATGGCGATATCCAATGCCGACACGCCAGTTCAATCTCCACTCTCAGTGTGATCGGACACATTATCGTCAGCGCTTTGTTCTGTATCTATTATTACGCTATTGTTCTCGTGATCTCTCAAACCAGAAACATCGTCGCCCTTAAGGGAACCCTCCCCTGAATTTGAACCAACAAATCGATTTTTTTTGGCAATAAATGAAAGTCACATATTCGTAGAATATATGTGTAGAAGGATTTTTTGATACGATGAATATTTATTGAATGGCAGCGTCTCGAACACACCAGTCTCAGTAGTTCAACGTAGTTTTGAGAATTCATTCTGGTGGGAATTGCAATCGGCGTTTTTCCTCTGCTCGAAAAGGCGGCCCATATCACAAGACTCCCACCTCCAAAGTTTCTGCTCAATTTGACCTCTGGATTTTTTCGCAGATCGTGCCAGTAGTAAGGAGTGTATCGAAAATAAGCTATCCACAAACTTTCTTTCAAATTATGTTGAAAACCTATATTTTATTCATACAAAAAATTGATCCTTTATTGTACGAGGTTAAACTTGAACATAATGAAGACCGGATGAAATTTAAGTTATTCCTTCACGAATTTTCGAGCTTTGGATCGTATGCTCTTCATCAAGTTCCGGACAAGTGTTGCATCGCATTTTTTGGATGCTTGAGCCCAAATTTTTTTGAACTCCTGCATGTTCCCAGCTGCCTTACCAGTCTTCTTGAAGACCCTCTTCACGATTGCCCTGTAACGTTCGATGGGTCGAAGCTGAGGGCAATTTGGTGGATTGATATTTTTCTCAACGAAATCTATACCCTTTTCCGCAAGCCAATTGAGAGTAGTTTTGGCATAGTGAGCCGACGCTAAATCCGGCCAAAACAGTGGAGGTGTACTATGCTTCTTATATAAAGGCAACAATCTCTTCTGGAGACACTCAGATCGATAGATTTCCGCATTTATAGTTCCGGTAGTGTACAAAATGGTTGACTTCAAACCACAGGAACATATTGCTTGCCATACCAGTACCTTTCGACCGAATTTCTCCACTTGAATCGACCTGTCCGCATCGCTCACATCCTTCCCAACGACGGCAGTAAAGTATTGTGGACCTGGAAGGGTTTTTGAGTCCTCCTTTACATAGGTCTCATCGTCCATCAAAACGCATGCATCCGGACGCTGCAAAAGACGCGAATACAATTTCCGGGCCCTTGTTGCTGCTCGCTTCTTCTGTTCTGCACTTTGTTTCGAGATTTTCTGCTTCTTGTAGGTCTTCAGGTGGTTTCGCCTCTTGATACGCTGGATCATTCCGACACTCGTTCCTGCTTTTTTGGCCAAATCACGTATTGACATTGATTTGTTCTTCATGATTAGAGATACCACTTTCTGCTCCAGTTTCGGGTTGGAAGAACCGGGTTTTCTGCCTCTTCCTGGTAGCTCATCCAAAGAATAGTGTTCCCCAAACTTATTAATGATGGTTTTAACACTCGCATGATGAATTCCAAACCGCTTCGCCAATTTTCGCATAGTAATACCCTTCTCACTTAGCCATGTGTCCAGAACCTAAATTTTCACTTCCTTTTCAATACGCGACATTTTGAAAACGCAGAATTTGAACCGCACAAACAAGTAAACAAAAGGAAGCTGACAGTCAAACGCACAGCATGCAGTGTTCAGAGCATAAAAAACCATCACAAATACATGCGTACAACCCAAATGTATGTGGATAGCTTATATTCGATACACTCCTTACGCACAGCAATTGGGTTCATCAAGGTTGAATTTCTTTTCATCCGAAAACACAGCGTTATTCAACTTAGACTTCCAGGACATGCATTTTTGCGCAAAATCCAAATGTGCCTGAATGTGCCACTTCGTAAGATTTAGTTTTTTGGCTTTTTTCCAGACCTCGCAGAATTTGCGAAACACGCCTTGTTGTGGTGGGGACATCAAGTTCCTTTTTTATCGCTGACCAATTCAACTTTCCGGTCTCACCAAGCTGAATGATGCGGTTCGGTTCACGATTGGTTACTTTCGAGTTGCCCTTGTTCTGCTTCCGTATGCCGTAATTTTCACCTTTTTCCAAGAAATTTCGCACAACCGTTTCTCCTCTACCGGTTCGTTTTTCAATGGCATGGTTACTTAGGCCAACATCCTTCAACTCAGAGATCATTCTCCGCTCCGACTTGTCGAGAAACTTTCTTTTCGGCATCTTGACAACTTTACAAAATTGTCGCTCCTTGTGGTTTTGTTTACGTTTCACACGATGATACCCCGTTTGGCATACGGACGTTTGGCATACAGATGTTTGGTCGAATGGACGTTGGGCTGAATGGACGTTTGGCAGAAAACTGTCCATTAGCATAAATGTATTGCAGAGAAAAGGAAATAAGAATCTTAAAACATATTTTCAAACGCATTAGATCTCAGATTGCAAGAACACAACCGAACAATGAAATGATTAAATTACAGTGACAGAATCATGGTTTGCAAAAGCATGGCACTCTTAGCACAAACATTTTCGACCATTCAAAAGTCTACTTCATTCCAAGCAGAAAAATGTTGCCATGACAACTATGAACTGTTGACGTAGTGTTAGAGCTCAAAATTTAGAATTTTCTTGAAATGAATAATCCACTAGAGCAACTCTCAAAAATATATCGGGAAAATCAATATTCGACAGATATTCTCTTCACAGTTCAAAATTTTTGCAGTCCAACCTTCAAGTGGCCGAAATATATCAAGAATATTATCGTATCCCGGACCTTTTGTTATGCGGAGAGAATCAAGCTAACAACCTTTTTTTGGGTCAACGGATACCGGGATTGTGACGGTTGGCTCGAGTTTTTGGTGCGCATCAAAGGACCTTCTTTCACCAGAGCTGAAATCTCTTTCAGTCTAATATGCACGAGGTGAAGTGCAGAAAAAATATTTCTCGTTTTATCTAATGCATTGCAGGTATGAGTTTTTAGATGGATCTGATCGGGATATTGAAATAAAATAGGCCAATGTATATTTATGTGTATTCTTCGTTAAAATTGTGAAATTCTCATATACTTGTCCCATTTGTTTTGCTTTAGTTTGATCATATTATCTCTCACCATGTTTTGATAATCGTCAGTCATTTTGAAGCTAGATTTTTCTGAGAAAGTTTATTGTAACTATTGTTCAAAAGGACGAATTACTCATTTGAGAAAAGTCGAAATTTAAAATCAGATTCTACAGTGAAATGCCAAGTAATTTTAGGGTTCGAAGCCATTTAGGCAAATATCTTTTAATCATTTGAATCCAAACAACGTCTCCAAAGTAAAATAAGAATAATGCAATTTTATTAGAGCTCGAAATTATCAAATATTAGTTTCTCACATAATTCACGAGTCAGTTCAAAATTTCTCAAATTGAAATGCATGAAATCATGAAAATTACATTTGTTTGAATTACATTTCCAAAGATCTGCTCATGTTTGAAAGGAGAAAAAATCTCACATAACGGGTGTCCACTAAATAATGAGAACGAAAAGAATAGGTCAGGGAAAAAATACCAGTTAAGTTTTGTTCAAACTGATTTATTTTATTAAAAGGGTCAACTTAAATCTTCAAACTAAGTTTAGTGAATATTGTCATATGGTCCGTGGTCCGCCGTGCGGCGCAGCTTAGTCGTTATGCTGGAACATGACCGTTGGACGGCAGCCACATCGATTTTTCGGATGCAGCTTTTAATCCTGTTGGTAAGTTGCTTGGTGTTCTTGGCCTTCCAATTATCCTTGTATACCATGGAGCTCAAAAGACCGAAGAAATCCTCGATAGGACGGCATTGTGGCAAATTTGTCGGATTCCGGTCTTTTGGGACATATGGTATATTTTGGCTCTCCAAAAACGTTAGCGTTTTTTTTGCGTAGTGCGATGATGCCTTGTCCGGCCAAAACACGTATTTGCCATCCGAGCGATGTTGTTTAAGAAGTGGGATGAGTATTTTCTGCAAACACTCTCTTTGGTACACCTCCTGGTTGATAGCCAAACCGCTTGGTTTGAACCACGGCTTCGAAATACCCTTATCGGATATTACGATGTATAACATAACCTTCGATTCAAATTTGTGCTTGAACTTATACATTACTTTTGGAGGAGTAGTAGATTTGTCCTTAGTGTAGAATCGGTCGTTTCCCGGTATCTGAGACTTCGAAAGAGGAAAGTAGCTTTCGTCGTCCAGAACGAAAGATTTTCCGCCGTAATTCCGAGTCATCCAGCGGCATTGGGATTTCACGGTTTGAATCTGCTCATCTGTGTACTCTGGGGATCTGGTTTTCTTTCTACACACTATTCCTTCTTTCTTTAGCGTCTTGCAGATGAGTGACTTCGAACAATGGAACTTTCGGGCTGCTTCCCGTTGACTTACCGAATCCTTGTTGTTGAACATGCTGCGCAGTGAGCGGAGCGTTTTCTCATTCATTATTTTCGCTGGACGGCCGCAACCTTTCTTCCGGGTTACTCTCATGCATGCCAGGATACGGTATACGGTGGATACCGGAACTTTTTCACGACAAAAATGGTCCACCGTGTATTTTTTTCCACGATCTTCGTTCGCTTGAAAGAATTGTACAACGCGTGCGCGCAGTTCTTCCTGTTTCGACGGCATGCTGAACACGACTGAACATGTTAGAGTGAAATAAGAGTGTATGAAAATTTTCTGGAGAGTGCAACGATTCATTCATCTAAAGTGACATTTCTATGCGGCCGTTTTTGTTCTGATGGAAAAGTATTGAAATCATTCTCATTTTTTAGTGGACACCCGTTAAGAGTTTTATACCGGGCAATCAGTAAAACTCCAAAGATTTGCTCATTTTGGTAGAAGGAACAATCTCATAAAGAGTAATAAACCGGGCAAGCGCTTGATTCAGAAGTTTGCTTTCGAATACAGGAATATGTATCGTCATAGAAGGCCCATGTGCAAAGAATCAAAAGAAGGTATCTTTCGGACGAACTGCATATTTCTTCAAGACTATAAAAAATAATGACCCATTCTGTCTAGCTGTTTAACATAATACATATTTCCACCTAAAATCAGGAGTCCACGATTTTATAAAAACATATTCATGCTTCTCATGTATATGGGCAAATGGCCGAATACCATTTTTTGCATTTTTGAACATAAAAATTTCGTTTTTTGTGAATTAATATAGTTGAAACTTAATCAGAATGCTTGTTTCAGCAAATGCGCTACCATATTGATAAACTCTAAGTGTAATAAGTCTAGAATATCGGGATGCTATCTAATGCGTTCGAGAATGGTTTTTTGGTTCCTTATTTCCTTTTTTAGATCTAATGCGTTTGAAAATACTTTTTTAGATTATTATTTCCTTTTCTCTGCAATACATTTATGCTAATAGAAAATTTTCGGCCAAACGTCCATTCGGCCAAACATCCATATTCCAAAGATCCATATGCCAAACGTCCCACCCCCGTTGCACACGCTCACACATACAGCTGCAACTCAAAAGAATTACAGTTTAATACTGTTTGTGTAAATCGAGCACGATAGGCGTAGCATTGTCACACTGCGCTTTTAGGAATTTTCTGTTATAGTTATTATAATCTATCACAAAAAATTGTAACTCATCCAAAGTTAATTAACTTACTTAATTTTGTGTGGTCATAGCACAGTAACGTTTTAGTAATAAAACAAAAATCCTTGCATTATGGAAGGACTGCATCGTTAATATGAGTACACCTAAAAATTGCTGGATTTAAATATGTTTTAATTATTTTTCAACTCAAATTCATTAGCATTGTTTATTGACCATAAAAAAGCAGATTACATCATTATTGATTTAATTTTTCGTAGACCTGGCCAGCTTTAGCACCTACTTCTTGATGTTCCTCATGAGGTTTTGCTCAACCGTTCCGTCAATGGTTTTGCTTTCATTTACCCAGTCTTTTTTTAATTAGATGATGTCATCTGCTCTTCTACCCTTCTTCCGCAGCTTTCCTTTCATCAAAGCCCAAACTGTCTCAATGGGCCTTATGTGCGGACAATTTGGAGGATTCATCGCTTTTTCCACAAATTGGACATTGTTCTCTTCATACCAGTCCAAGGTGGCGCGCGCATAGTGGCAGGATGCCAAATCAGGCCAAAACAGTGTTGAACCTTTGTGTTTTCGGATTAGTGGCAGAATTCGTTTCTGCAGGCATTCCTTCCGGTACATTTCGGCGTTCATATTTGCGGTAGTAACAAAAGGTGTCGATTTCATACCGCACTGGCAAATTGCTCGCCAAATCAACACCTTTTTTTCCAAATTTTTCGCAAAAAATCGATTTCTCCGAATTTGGGACATCCGTTCCACGCTTCACGGTGTAAAACTGTGCCCCTGGAAGAGCCCTGTAGTCCAATTTGACGTACGTCTCGTCATCCATGATAATGCACATGTCATTTTTGCTCAAAACGTCGTCGTACAGCTTCCAAGCCCGAGTTTTCACGGAATCCGCCTGAATTTGGCTGCGTTTCGGACATTTTTGTTTTCGGTACGTCTTCAAGGAATTTCGCTCCTTTGCGAGTTGGACCATTCCAATCGTCGTTTCACACTTTTTTGCGCAATCTCTGATGGATACCTCCTTTTTGCCTTCAAAAACTTTGCAAATTTGTTTGTCCAAATATGGGTTTGACGTACCTGTTTTTCTATCACGGCCGGGTAAGTCCTTCAATGTGTTATGCATAACAAACCGGTTGACCGCACAGACACTAACACCTTCTTCTTTTGCTAATTTTCTTATCGACAATCCCTTTTCAGTGCAGTACTTGGTCACAATCGATTTTCGCTTTTCTTCCGTAAGACCTCGCATTGTTCCGCTTGAAGTAAAACTTTAACTTTTAATGAAGATTTTCGTTTGTTTACAAGGCAAGCAACACATTGACACTACACAGCTGTCAAAATAAGTCATAATCTTTTTCCTACAGAACCTCAAAGGTGTACTCATAATTAACGATACAGTCCTTAGTAGGTTTAGAATTTAAAAAAAAAATGGGGTGCGCCGAAATTCCTGGCCACTGTATTTTCCACGAAGCCTCCAACTTTGGTACACCAGGAGATCATCACAACAGATCGAATCAAAATTTATTGAGTACGGCATGCCGATCTAGGAGAGTTGCGCTAAAACACACCACCTGAAACTTCAGCGGGTTCAAAACAAGTTTCTCAGGATAATCCTGAACGGCAGGGTAATAAGACATCAATAAAATGGAAAATATAGCAATAAAAATATGTGAAATCGCCACTAAATTATTAAAGACTGTGCCAACGAAAAAATAACAATTCGCACTAGAAAAACTTAAAATAGCAATAAAAAATTGATAATTCACTTTCAATAATTCAAAAGTGTATCTTTCCAACAAATCGCAATAAAAAATCAAAATATTAAAATAATTTGTTTGGTTTCAATTGGAAAGTTTTGAAAAATTTGAAGACTTTTGTCACATGTTTAGCGCTAGAACTTATTATTAAGACGGTAAACTATCACCTTATTATTGCGTTTATACTAATTTTCTTTGCTCTTTTAGAAAGTTTTACCGGTCATTTTTGAATTATTGAAAGTGAATTATCAATTTTGTATTGCTATTTTAAGTTTTCGTAATGCGAATTGTTGTTTTTTCGTTGGCACAGTGTTTAATCATTTAGTGGCAATTTTGTGAACTTTCAATGCTAAATGTTCATAAATTAGTTTCAGTATATATTTTAGTCAATCCTGAACACACCTTCGCGGGCGAGAACTACTGAGATCCACCGCCTGACCGAGATAAAACCACACGATGATCGAGAATAACAATAGGTACAGGACACGTTGCCATCTATCAGACCACCAAGTCATCCGGGACCTGGTACCCCTCCCCTAGGTTTTTCAAATTTTAGTTATTGTAGTTAGGTAGGTTATCAAATTTATAAAATTAAACCAACCAATCCTCATCAGGGATGATAGGTAAATCTCCGCATAACTCGAGAATGGATTGATGGATTGACAAGATTCTTATACCATTTTGTTTGTTCTGAGCCCCGACGGGTTTACACGTAAGAAAAATTGATAAAATCTACAGAAAAAGTTTGAAATAGAGGAAAACCATTTTAGAGCGAGAACATAATTAAAATGAAAACATTCGAATTCGCCAATCGTAGTATGCTCAATGTTCGGACGAAAAAAGTCAACAACATCAATTTTTTCGAGTTGAATCACCGGTTGACGAATTATTTCTCAAAAATGAACAAGCACCAACAAAATGTTTACAACTCAATAATGATAGTTATCAATGAGGGAAGTGCTGGAATATATTTCATGGATGCACCTAGAGGAACGGGAAAAACATTTCTGATTACGCTTCTTTTGACAACATTACTATCGCATGGTCAGATTGCCTTGGCACTAGCGTCTTCGGAAATCGCTGCCACGTTGTTGGACGGTGGACGAACGGCACATTCTGCTCTTAAGGTGAGATTCGATTTATGACTGTTTGCTTCTGTTTTTTTTTTTTTTTTATGCAAATCATCGTAACGTTGAATCAAAAATCCCTCACAGCAAAATCCCACGACAAGATAAGCTGTTTTAAGCGATATCAATAAGTAAGTCATCTTTTTATAAATTTGAATTAACGTTTAAAAATGGCTACTTAAAATTTGAGAATCTCTCACTATTGTATCAGTTTTGGCACTCCTAACCATATACCCAATGGGATTAGTTTTAGACATTGCCTCTTTTAATATCACAGGGGTTTTTGTTAAAAACGTTACGGTATTGAAAAAAATCAACAAGCGCTTTTTCTAACGGTAATTCATTAAATTTCTCCACAAGCTCCCACTGGAAATGCAGCTCAACGAAAATCAGATGTGCAACATTTCCAAGACGAGTGGGATGGCGAAAGAACTGCAGCAATGTAAAATAATAATTTGGGATGAATGCACAATGCCGCATAAAAAATCATTGGAAGCAATGAACAGTGTTTGATCTCAACCAGCACACAGCGTGCTTGCTGTTGGTTGAATACACCAAACACGTGTCCCCCCAGGAGCGTGTATTGTTTGTACAAGCAAACAGCCGGGTGCTATTATTGTAGCTAAAGTGGGCAGCGTGGAACATCACTGTCGGCGCGCCGTATCTTTGCACCATTGTAATGATGCGGTGCGCACAGAATTATTGATCCGTACTTCGTGCCCCCTATAAAAGGGACACATCGCCCCATATAGTTTAGTGGTGTTATCGTCTTGTAAAAGTACCCACCGAGCTGGCACGCTGCCTCTCGGTGGTAATAAATTATCATCGACAAAGTAGTCCGTTGTTTTCATTCGTTGTCTCATCATCGTGTCTCAAATAAAAATCACAACGTAGGGCCTGGTCAAACCCTGGACGAAACATTGGTGCCGTGACCAGGATGTCGAACACCCCTGAGGAACGATTGGACAACGTGGATGATCGGACCGTCACCAACACCACCCTCTTGGACCCGGGCGTTATCATTTGGACCCAAGCGTCATTCACATTGAAAGTATTAATCGAATTTGAGTGTGCGACAGTGCAAGAAGAGAAAATTTCTACTGCTGCTGGCATTATACCACGTTGTTCGCTGCAATGGCCGATTTGGGCGATTTTTTCGCTAAAAAAGACCGCAAAAAGTCGAAAACTACGAAAAAGTTTGCCACCCCGGAAGAACTGGCCAAGTCTTTTGAGGACGCCGCTGCGAAAAAACAGCAGAGTCGAAAATCCGGAAGGTGACCCCAATCAATCCCGAAGGAAATGAACAAAAGAAACCCGAGCAAGCAGAAGAAGAGTGGAAAGAATTTGAGGAGGAACGTAAAGATTACAGCGGCCTAAAATTGGCTCAGTTGACCATCTCGGAACAAGAAGGCGGTAACTATGTTGGCGATGAAAGTGGTGGTCAAATGGGAGAAAACGAAACTGAAGGAGGTGAAACCGGCAGTGGAAATACTAAGTCAGGAGCATGGAGAATACAAAATGGTATTAAAGAATTAAACAATACAGAACCAAGGATGTTAACCGGGCAGCTCGCCGGGCAATTTCTCCGGTGTCTTTCCCCCCCCCCCCGCCCACCCCCCCCCGCACCTTCCCCAGCGAGTTCCTTCTCTCCCCCATTCGTTTCCACAGAATTTATCCCCCCCCCCCGCCCCCCCCGTTTCTCCCCTCCCAGTATGTAATTTTTTTCCCCTGCCCCCCCCCCCCCTCATTTTTCCCCCCCAAAAGAAGGGAAGAAATCTTCTTTCTTAAATCCCGCCCCACCCCCTTTTTCTTTATTCGCCCAATTTTCCCACACCCCCCTTCCCCTACCCCCCGAAATAGCTTTTTGCTATTGTTGTTGACTTTGCTTCTGTTTTGACGTAGGACTACGTCTGTGTTTTCAATACTGGGGTACACGTTCGAATTGCGAAAATTTGGAGCGTCACGAAAAATATATAGGTTTTGAACGTTAATAACTAAGTCATTCCACGATTGATTTTCAAAATGTTTGCACCAATCGATCGGAACATTTTCTACGCTTCGATTTAAATATTAAAAACTATTGATTTTCAACATTCAACTATTGAAATTAACGCAAATATGAGGTGATATCTTATAATGCCGATTTTTCAGAGTAAATTTACCAAATACACAGTACTTTGCTAGCACAGACTTCATATTTAAGTAACGAACGTCTCCTATGCATCAGGAAAAGATATTTAACGGGGACACGTTGAAATTTACCTTCAGTCTTTCAGCGATCTCAAAGATGTTGAGTAGGTGCTCGGCTACGAACCGTCACCGGATTGCAGCTTCCACTCGTTCGCATTCACTGTCTGCTATGGAAGGGCTCTACACCGAGTGCGTTGGTGCTGGAGCCCCCGTCTATTTCGCTGCGGTGGTGAAATACCTGGCCGATGAAGTGCTCGAGATGGCAGGAAATACCAACCCGTGACAACGCGTCGACCAAAATCATACCACGTCACATGCAGCTGGCCATCCGCAACGACGCAGAGCTGATGAAACTTTTCCGGTGTGAACATTTCACAGAGTGATGTATTTTTCAGGCTGTCCTGCTGTACAAGACCGAGTGAAAAGCCCAAGTTCAATTGGAACCATGTTCTCCCCGTCAACTAAAATCCGTCCTTTTCAGGACGAACAACATAATTTGCTTATCTAAAGAGTTTGTTAATTTGAAGTTTCTCTTGCGTTCATCAACATTTACATTCCCACGCACTGGCTCAACATGGCATAGCTTTAAAAGTTGCGTCTCGGAGTAAATGGCTAAACATGTTTAATAACCAACAAACGAAATATATGTCCATATCTCGACTCTCTTTGGTTGGGGGTTTTGTCCCTGAAAAGGGCATTTTTCTTTTACATAAGGTGATGTGAATTTAACATCCGAAACCATACAGCGTGATGATTTCATTTCCTCGCTGTTGTCTGCCGCAACTAGTGAGGCCCGTCCCCTTTTGTAAAATTTGTTTCGCATTGCCTTTGTGTTACCACCTTCCTTCCATTCAATGGTACCCGATGCCATTATATAAAAAAGGCCCTTGCATGGCTAGCAGTCATTTGTGATACGTAGCAGCTCGAGGAAACTTCAAGAGCAAGCCAAAGTCCCGCACGAATCGCACCGGTTTGCTGTTACCAGTCGCATTCACCGTCTGCTCGGGAACGGTAACTGCGCCACACCGAGTGCGTTGCTGCTGGAGCCCCCGTCTATTTCGCTGCGGTGGTGAAATACCTGGCCGATTAAGCGCTCGAGATGGCAGGAAATACCATCCCGTGACAACGCGTCGACCAAAATCATACCACGTCACATGCAGCTGGCCATCCGCAACGACGCAGAGCTGATGAAACTTTTCCGGTGTGAACATTTCACAGAGTGATGTATTTTTCAGGCTGTCCTGCTGTACAAGAAGACCGAGTGAAAAGCCCAAGTTCAATTGGAACCATGTTCTCCCCGTCAACTAAAATCCGTCCATTTCAGGACGAACAACATAATTTGCCTATATAAAGAGTTTGTTAATTTGAAGTTTCTCTTGCGTTCATCAACATTTACATTCCCACGCACTGGCTCAACATGGCATAGCTTTAAAGGTCGCGTCTCGGAGTAAATGGCTAAACATGTTTAATAACCAACAAACGATATATATGTCCATATCTCGACTCTCTTTGGTTGGGGGTTTTGTCCCTGAAAAGGTTGAAATTAGTTTGCCAACTAATGAGTTTATTTGGTTGAAATTTTCTCTTGTGATGTTTGAAATTAATTTCAATTACCGCGCCCCGGCTGAACATAGCATTCATTAAACGTCGGGTCGCGTAGTAAATGACAAAGAAGGTTGAACAACCAATGAACGGAATTCGAGCCGAACTGCGTCACTTCAGACCGACCATGTGGTTGAGTTTGTTGTAGTTCCTAGCTATGCATAGCGGATTAGTTGCTGGCGGTGCCAAGCAAATTAGGAAAGGTTCGGTTAAGAAAATCATCCGTCTTGCGTGTAATAATTAAAACTAATTATTGTGGCGCAATAATTGAAGTTCGTCCCCTTTGATGCTATTTGTAACACATTGCCTTCGTTGGTACCGCCTTCTTTTGTGCACTAGCATCCGATACTTTTACCTAACAGCTTTTAGCAGAACATTTTGATTCAGTCTTACGACAGTCGTTAAGCTGTGCAGTGGCTGTTGAATCGCAGTAGGCGGCGGCGAGCAGTCGTTGCCCAGAGAGACGTTGGTGCGATTGGCTGTTGTTGCCGATGCTCCCGTCAACCTTGCTGCGAGAAACATGGCTGCTGAAGCCTACGAGTTGGCGGGAAAAAGCCGCCCGTGACAACGAGTCAAGAATCAATCATCCCGTGAGATGAACCAAGAGAGAAAGTCCAAGTTCAATCGCGAACTGTTTCTCCCCCGTCAACTAAATCCGTCCTTTTCAGGACGACCAAATTAGTTTGCCAACTGGAGAGTTCGTTTGGATGAATTTTTCTCTTGTGCTGTTTGAAATTTCCATTAACGCGCCCCGGCTGAACATGGCATTGCTTTAAACGCCGCGTCCCGGAGTAAATAGCAAAGCGTGTTGAACAACCAATGAACCAACAGATCCATAACTATCTTCTACGCGTTAGAGATAGTGGCCCTCTCAACCATCGTAGAAAATACAACCGGGGCCGTATCATAATTAAGAGCCACCAAATGCTTTCTAGAGAGTGTACAATAGAATTGACTTGGCCCTTTTCAGGACTGACTTAAATCAATTAGCGGATGGCCCTGACGTGTATGGGAATTCGATTGCTGCGTAGTCCTACGTCAACTTTGCGTACAACCCCATTGGGCTGTCCCTTATAGTTTTTTTTACGCACATGGTCATTACACATTACCATCGGAAGTTGCTGCACGGTGGTCAGCAGCTCATGATTTCATCCATTAGAGAACGCTTCTGGCCCACCAACGTCCGGAACATCGTCAGGAAAATCATTCACGAGTGCGTACGTTGCTTCAGGGTAAAACCTAAAATTCAAGACCTGTGGAAACTACACTGTGACTGGGATGATCCTCTCTCTCCTGGAAATCAAGCGCAATGGCAAGAGTATCGACGGAATCTAGCAGGGCTAGATAATGTTACCATTCCTGGGTGGGTGGGAACCGGCAGTCACACCATCACTACGACGACGAAACAAACAGAACAATGCAAGATCTGCGTGGAAATCAGAACCTTTTCAAGATCAACGACTGCCGACGAAATTAACGCGTGTTTAAAGTCTTCTAATTTGTGGCGGCACGTCAAGACACTCAAACTGACTTTAAAAATGCGTGTTCAGTTACAAAATGACTAAACTGCAGATAAGTTTTCGATGGAATTGTTAGATATTGGAAATGGGAAAATTGCAGTAGATATTTTGACAAGAATGATAAAATTGTCCGAAGGCTTTTGTATTTTCACCGTGTCGAAAGAAGAACTCATCAAAAGAGTTTTTCCAAACATTGAACAGAACTACAAGAACCACGTTTGGCTCAGTGAACGTGCTATATTGGTTCCAAAAAATTAAAGATATCAACGATCTTAATGGGGAAATTCAAAATACAATTCCAGAAGAGGTTGTTTCGTACAAAACCGTGGACACAGTCATGGATCAAGACAAAGTGGTTAATTATTCAACTGAGTTTTTGAGTTCTCTAGAATTGCCTGGTTTGCCACCGCTTCACTTGAAAGTCGGTTAGGTAATGATAATACTACGCAACATCAATCAACCATGGCTTTGCAATGGCACCAGGTTAGCAGTGAAGAAACTGATGAGCAACGTAATCGAAGCAACGATTCTAAAGGGAAAATATAAAGGTAAAGACGTGTTAATTCCTATGGTCTCGAATGATTTGCCGTTCGACTTCAAACGCCTTCAATTTCCGCGCAAGGGCAGTCATTGGAAATTTGTGGATTTAATTGAGAGTATCCGTGTTTTTCCCACGGCCAAATATATGTCACCTGTTCACGTTTTGGCAAACCATCAGTATTGATTATATAAGCAGAAAATGGCCAAACTAAACACATTGTTTATCGTAAGGCATTGCAGTTACCATAAAATAACAACAACTTAGAATCTACATATACAGCAGTACGCATTCAACAAAATTCCTCATATCCATTTTATTCTTCAGCTCTGTTTTTAAATTAGTAAATTAAGTATAGTCAGGATAACGTCTGCCGGGTCAGTTTGTTAGAATATAGAATTACTGAATCACACCACCAAACAAACGTAAGAAACAAACAAAGATGTGAAGGAATTTAGGCTAACCAATGAAAAACAAATGTCTAAAAATTGATTATAATTAAATAAAGACACATTTTAGTAGTAGTAGACCGAATCAAAACGGCGATCGTCATAGACAGAATCTTATGAACTCTTCATCGGCGACTTTCGTTCGGCAGCGGCAGGATGGCAAAAACAATGACAACCAACTGCAGCAATAATTTTCGAATGGATCAAACTGATCAAAGCCAACTATGATCAATGCCCGTCTATGTGGATTCAAACTTCCTCAACATGCACCACCGGTGAAACGATCCGAAACCTATTTGATTTGAGGTTTTTCGAACAAATGTGTGTTAGAACAGGGTGCTTCTCTCAAAAACAAATATTCAGTACACTTCCGAACCTTTGAGACTTGCGCGGAGTAGCGGAAAGATCCCTATCGGTACGGAGTGTGTCAACAATAACGGCCAAATGGCCCAGGTTAATGGCGACGGTGGCCTCCATCGGTCGTCATTTCTGCGGCACACGGGGAATCACCTTATGCAGAGCAGCTAGTCACCCCCATCTCGGCAGCAGCAGTGCAGCAACGGCCGCCTGCCACCCAGTAAACGACGATGACTTCATTCATTCCGTCTTGTGGCGGTTATTTTGAGAATGTTTCTCTAGGGGTCCCCATTTTTTCACGCACTGCCTTGTGCGCCAACGGAGCACAGATGGCAGGGCATGCAAAGGCCGGTCACATACACGGGCACGGTACGGGAGTGTGAGTGGGATGGGGAGTGAGCGGTGATTTTCATGTAGGCGACGGCAGTGACGAGAGGGGAAAACGCTTTCCTCATGGGTTCGTGAGTGTGTGTGAGTGTATGTGTGGGCCGATCGCCGTCGTG
Organism: Aedes koreicus; assembly: GCA_024533555.2. Taxonomy (NCBI): domain Eukaryota; kingdom Metazoa; phylum Arthropoda; class Insecta; order Diptera; family Culicidae; genus Aedes; species Aedes koreicus. The sequence goes on along the minus strand of JAHHFK020004330.1, from coordinate 43,010 downwards.
ATTTTCTTGCCGAGGACCCTCGTGATCGGGCCAGAAATTGTTGCAGTGAAAATAGTCAGCCTTTATTCTTCGGATTGATCAGTATTCTTTCCGAGATCCGAGAGTTTTGTGTGATTCAATCTTCCTTTTTTTTCTGTAGTTGAGGTGAGTTGGAATTCCTGGGATATCCTGCTGGTGCTGGGTGCTGGATTGCTGCTGCTGTTGCTGCTACTGTTGCTGCTGATTTGGTGCGTAAATTGGTGATCCTGTGGAAGGCTAACAGAATTCGGTGGTTTTTTTTTTTGTTGGAAAATTGCTGGTGGTCGAAAGAGTAGCTGTTCGCCATTTTTGTGCATTATGACCATAAAAGGGAATACGATCGCAGTGTGTGCGCGATTCGTACGAACGCAGTGAAGAACGAAATCGGACGAAGTGAATTACATCATAGCTAACACGGAATCGGCATTAGATTTCGATCGGTGACATTTCAGTGGGATATTTGGCAAATGAATCATCTTTTTTTTTGCGTAATGAAACAATGGAACAATAGTGCCTGGAATCGGAACTAATGTCTGTGAAAATGTCAAAGACAAAAAAAATGAAAACTGTGCATTGCTATGTGGACGATTACATTTGGCGAGGCACCTGAACTTGTCTAAATTCGGACCTTATCTGCAACCTCTGACGTTAGTCAACGTGCAAAAATTTCGCAATCAGCACCTACTATGACGATGGTGTGGCCCGTGAGGAAAACTCTGCCGACTCGGTCTGGCCTGGCGCTCGGGTGAAAAAGTGTTGTCGGAGTGTAATTTCGAACGCTCACAGTTGTGACCTAGCACGGTGTGGAAATGATATAATTTCAAAAATAGCTCACCCCCGTCAGAAAATATGTACGCGCTTACGTGCGAATGTATACACAGGCAGCGAACGATCGGACCTGAACCCGCGCCGCACCACCGCGGTTAGTGTTTGAAAGTGTATAAAAATAAAAATTTGCCCGAGAATTGAAGGCAAAAACGTTCAACAGCCGCGCCGGCGCATTCCTGCCGCGCAGACTCTCACATGCATGTGCACACAAACACACATACACTTACACACTCGTGCGCGCTAACACTTGTGGATTCGATTTCGAACAGAACCGGGCGGCAGAGTCGGGACATTTATGCGGATGAAGAGTAAATTTAGACCCGAAAACTTCTTGATTTTCCTAGCGATCGAGTGCGCACCATGATGAACCGGGTGGGAAATATGCGCACGATATTGGGCACAGACCGAACGGATGACACATAACGACGATAGGAGTGTGTGTGTGTGTGGGTGCGAGGGAGTGCGTTGGCGGTGGCTGAAAAGTGGTGGAAATGGGACGAATCCGCCCACACCGCCAGTGGCGCACACGGCACCCACTTGTTTTCGAATGCGAGAGCAGCTGAGCTAGCAAGAAGACAATGAGTTTTTCGCTAATATAGAGGGTCCCAGCGGGGAGAAGGACGATGGAGGTTTGGAGAAAATACCGAAAAAAAAGTGAAAGTATTTTATTTTTTTGGATTAAGTCGTAAAAAATGGGAACACATTCGTGGATGTATGGCTCGTGAAAAGCACACATGGTGTTTTTTTCTGCTCTGGTCGGGGCTATTCCAGGAAAGGAAGTGAGTCATTGCGAGCTTGGCAAATTTTGAACGACCGATGGAAACGCATGGTCGACAGTTCGAATCGGTGTCAACCTTCAAATTTTCAGTTTAACGTCAACTTTCAATTGCTCTTTTAAAAATAACGACTGTCAGGGCCTGCTGCTCGCGGGTTTTGCTGTGTGGTTAAAAACATTTGCCTGGACTTTCCGGGAGCCTGCATCTTTGCTTTCGATTTTTTGGACGGATTGATTGTAGATAAATCTACTCTGCAATCAGAAATTCATCCAGTATACTCCATTCTTCATAAAAAGAATAACAACCTTGAGAACCATTCCCAGACTGACAGTTTCTGTTGATGCAAATTTCGGCTTCCCTTGACCTTAAGTCTGAAAAGGAGTTAACTTATTCGACGGTTGGTTTTTTGAATATATTTTTTTTGTGGTTCTACAGATGTTCCTGAGCCATCCAAAGCATCCCAATATTTAAGAGTTTTATTTGAAATTTCATTTGCATTAGCATTGACGTTTGCACACCTCGTAGATGGAGCTATGATGAGGAATAATTCGTTGAAGACATTGCATGCCACCTTGAAACGGAACCAGTTACTGATACGTTTTTTCACGCAATAGTCTCCAAAAATACACTCCTCGATCGCTCACCTGGCCATGTCCATGCAACCCTTGGAGATAGGGAGGATTTGATATCAACCTTAAGAAGACACTTAGCCTTCAGTAGATATCAAAGGAACAGGGAAATGAATAGTCGGAGAGAATAGTTAAACAGAATGCCCTGTTTGGTGTACAGAACAAAAAAATATTTTTATGTTCGTTGGGAGCATCGACTCTAAGAAGGTTAAGTGATGCTCGATTTTTTCTGCAAACAGTTGAGACTTAAGCATTAACTTTAGTCCTAGCCCTATACGGCTTATGGTTATAGCGCTATTACTCGCTCTCTGAAATGAGAAAAAGATCTAAGTACGGGTGTTGAAAGAGAACTTATCAGATTTCTCGGACTGCAGAAACAACATTGCATTACTTAAACATATTTTCAATTTTGGTTTCTTCTCTATATTTTGGAAATTTGCTCTGTACGAATAATAGAACATTTGATCAATTGAAATTGTGAATTTTGAAGAATTTTTACAAATTCTAGCTGGTTCAGGAAATCACAAACATTTAAAGATAGGAGAGGTTCATGGTGTGAGTTCGACACAAACTTTCCATAACAATTAATAGCAGTAACTTGTGTATGTTTAAATTCGCTCTTTTAGAAGTTTTTTTTTAACTGATTTAGGACAAACATGGTACTTGGAATGAACATAGTGACTGTATATAAGGAATTAATTTCAGAGTTTTCTATATTATTGTTTAAGGATGGCCTCGCAAAATAATTTTTAGGGAACGATGAGGAATATAGCCACATTAAACTCCAAGCTCAACTAATCGAAATGCAAGTTTTGTGTTTCTTAATAAAGATATTTGATAGGTAATCATATTTGCGTTGCAATGCGATGCGTTAGTAATTAAATAATCCGTAGATTGCATCATTTGCAGCTGGCTGCCAATAAGCATAACTTTTCAGTTTTGGTTTGACAGACATGTTGAAAAACATAAACACCCAGGGAAACTTCTTCCGGCACCCCAAAGCACGATTAACCTCCTGTTTTATAACGATTCAAAATAATAAATTGGCCAAATATAGCGAGAAAGCAAGAAATGCATGTTCACCAGATAGGCATAAAAGCTGGGTAACTACTTTTTGAGTCGACTTTAATCTTAGGCATGTTTGCTTTGGGAATTACACTGATGAAAATTTTGAAGACCTCGCTCGACAGTGTTTGCATATTTTCAAACTTTTCTTCTCATTGGCTTAATACATCCACAATTCTAAATTAAGGGCTTTCCTTGCCATTCCAAATCATCCAATTAAACCAGTGTGTGGCAAGCACAATGATACGATTATGCTTCATAGCAGTCGAACGAATTTTCCCCCCGAATAATCATTTCTCTGTAGTTGGAATGGAACCCTTAACCACCGGATTGGAAAACCGACCCTTGGCTTTTCAAATTTTGTTATTGAACTTGGTATTGGTACCTCCTTAGCTCGGACAGTAGAGGAAACGAAACCACACCATGCTGAAGGTGCCCGGGTTCAATTCCTGGTCTGACCTAAGTATTTTTCGTGAAGCAAATTTTCTCGATTTCCTGAGCATAAGGCCTGTACTCGAAAAAAATGCACCAGACAAAAGTGTTCGCCAAAAATTTACTTTAAGTTGGATTTTCTTGAAACTTTCAGAAAATGAACTTATTTATATGGATTATGTCTCGGCACAATTACTTTATTCAATATCCTTTCCATCGCTGAAAGCCCGCATCTTTCCCTTAAGACCCCTCATTACATTTTGTGCAATGGTGGAGCCGACCTTTCTGGTCACTTTCATCCATTCTTTCTTCAACTCCAGCTAGTTCTTAAACACCTTGGACGATTTTCGAACTTTGGCCTTCATTATGGCCCAAAATCTTTCCACCGGACGAATCTCTGGTGAATTTGGGGCGTAATGGCATGATGCCAGGTCTCGCCTCCGTGGGACCGCAGGAAGGGCAACAGACGCTTCTGGAGGCACTCGGTGCGCTAAATTTCGCTGTTGATGGTACCCGTTGTGATGTACCGTTTACTCAGTTTACCGCATTGGCATATGGCCTGCCAGAGCAAGTATTTTTTGGCGAGCTTGTCCAGTTTCTTCTTCCTTATGTCTTCCGGAACATCAAACCGTGATTTGGCAACGTAGAACTCCAGCCCCGGTATCTGCATTGCGTCTGCCTTGATGTAGGTTTCGTCATCCATAACCACACACATCGGTTTCGTTAACCAATCTCGATACAGCTTCCTTGCGCGGGATTTGGTCGCTGTGTTTTGTTGATCACGCCGGTTCGGTGCCTTGCAGACCTTGAATACACGGTTTTCATGGTTTGCTGAACGAACCAGGCGGAACACTTTGCCTTCAGAGCCGCGTCGCGAATCGAAAGGTTCGGATTACACTTGAAATAATCCAACACCATCCGGGCCTTCACAGCGGATTTTCGTCCACTTCCAGCCCGCCGCTCGGTCGTCTTGGACTCTTTAAACGATTTTACCACCCGAGACACAGTTGTATGGGTGATTCCCAGTTGCCTTCCGATCCATCTCATGGTCGCAGTCGGATTTTCCACGACGGCGCGCAAAATTCTCCGGCGATTTTCTTCTCGTTTCGATGACATCTCAACAACCACTGAACCGATTGTTTTGCAAATGTAAACAATTCACTCCAAACTAGTTATACCCAGATTTTCATCAATTTTTACCTACGGATAAAAAAGTTACACACGGATAAAAAGGGTGCATTTTTTTCGAGTACAGACCTTATTTATTTAAACACAATATCTTCGACAAGAACATCGCACAGACTGATCACAAAAATGTTTTAATTCTATTCTTATATACTAATTTACTAATGTTAAAATCAAAAGAGTCTTACACTTGATTGAACAACCAATAACATGAATCTAACGGGTTATTTCGTCCATAAAGAATACGATGGCCAGAAATCCACAACAGTTGACGATTCCGGAGCTGACGAACTGGTGCGTGTAACCTAACATTCTCAAGAATGCTGCTACAATCGATGTTGCACATGACCACGTCGAAGACAAACAGCCGTTGAAGCATCACTCGGCAACTCGATAACGGCTGAATATTTAGCAGCGCACATCGATCTTCATATGGCGGCAGATTGATAGGATCGTTCCAGGGAAGGCGGCGTAGAGCGTATCTAATGAACGGCTTCTGGACTTTTTCCAAGCGTGCAATATGAACGGCGTGACACGGAGCCCCGATTTGCACTCCGTATTCCAGCACACTACGAACTAAAGCACAATACAGCGGCTTGAGTACATGCACACCATCGAAGTGGGCGGTGTTACGCTTTAAGAAACCGAGCATTGCGTTTGTTGCGGAGATGTGCTCGTTGAAACGAAGCTTCCGATCAAGTTTGACTCCTAGGTCGTTGATCGACGTGACCCTCTCCAGTGATATGTCGTTTACGCCGTAGTCGAACGTGACAATGGAATGACAACGAGCGAAAGTTATCACTCTGCACTTAGCCGTATTCATCTGCATTCCGTTTAAATTACACCATCTTGACACATGTTCTAAATCGGCTTGTAAAGCACAGCAATCTACAATAATTACACGGGACAGCTTCAAGTAATCCGCATAGAGCAATTTACCGGAGTCGAGACCTTCGCACAGAGCGTTGATGAAGAGGCTGAATATAATAGGGCCAAGGTGGCTGCCCTGTGGTACACCGGAGGGAATATCAAATAAGTCCGATCTAGCGTCGTGCACCTTGACAAAAGCTTTACCTGAAGACAAATACGACCGAAGCCACTGAATGATCCAAGTGGCAATCCAAGGCGGTTCAGTTTTTCAAAGGCCAGTTGATGAGGTACATTGTCGAACGCTTTTGAAAAGTCAATGTAAATGGCGTCGACCTGGCATCGCTTCTCGAGCTCGTTGATCACAGTACCGGTGTAAGTCATGAGGTTCGATGTCGTTGACCGCTTTTTGACGAAGCCATGTTGATGCTCAGAGATCACTGACTGCACCACAGGGTACATCGCGTCATGTAACAGCTTCTCGAAAACTTTCGCAAGGCAGTTGAGGATTGATATCGGTCGGTAGTTCTCAACGCTCTGTGTTTTTTCAGCCTTGTGGATAGGAGTGATTGATGCCAGCTTCCAAGCGTCAGGAAACACTCCTTCTGTCAAGGATCGAAGACAGCGACTGAGCACACTGTATGACGAAGACAGGTGGAATGTGATCAGGGCCGCTACCTTTCGATGCATCGACTGTGCTGAGAGCATCGCGAATATCGTCATTATTGAAAGTGACCAAAGGAAGATGAAGATTATACAACGGAAGCCCTTCCAAGTAATGCTGCGCCAGCGGAGGTGAGTTGTCGTCGTGTACGGAACGGAAAAACTCAGCAAAAAGATTTGCGGTAGAGACCGGTGAGCAAGAACTACGAGATTGGTACGTAACCTCAACGGGAACCCTGGTCAAGCTCTTTCGTTGGTTAATATAAGCTCAGAAAGATAAAGGGTCTTGTCGGAAATTCATTTGGATACGATCAATATACTCACCGAAACGATCATCGTGCAGTCGGTGATCCTCTTATTCAGCAAACTTCAGAGCTCTCGTGTTCGTGGTAGTTTTGTTGCGAAAGAAACGTTTCCTGAGCTTTCGTATGTGATTACGACGGTTACGGAGTTGTGGTGTCCACAAAGATTGGAAAAACTGCCTTGTAGGCCGGTAAGTTCTAACGGGAACAGTTTCACGTATGATTCGATCAATATTGCCGTAGAAAGCCGCCACGGAAACGTCAAGAGAAACGTGGTTCAACAGCTCATTCCAGTCCTGGGAAGCGACTCTCACATTTACGGCTTCATAATCACAGCGAGTGAAATCATAGTGTCGTGATGTCTGCTTGGTATTCTTCCTCACGGGGAATTTTGCAATTGCCGTAATTGCCAAACAACACACCTCGAGGATGGAGCTACGATGAGGAATAGTTCATTGCAGAAATGGCATGTCACCATGAAACGGACCCACTTACTGATAAGTTTCTTCAAGCAATGATCTCCACGAAGACATTCCTCAATCGCGCACATGGCCACGTCCATGTAACCGTTGGAGATAGGGAGTATTTGGTATTTACCCTTAGAAGACGCGGGATCCCACGCGATCTTCAGTAGATATCAAAGGAAAAGGGAAATGAATAGTCGAAGAGAATACTTAAACAGACTGCCCTCTGAAAGGTCGTTGGGAGCATCTAGTCTAAGAAGGTTAAGTGATGCTCCATTTCTCTTCAAATGGTTGGGATTCAAACATTAACTATAGCCTTAGACTCATATGGCTTATGGTTATATCTTCATTACTCGCTCTGTGAAAAACAATACTCACACACGTACCTTATAGCAAACAATCATTTTACACACGTACCTATTTCTAGGTAAATTTAATAAATACTCACAAAAAAAATCTCCTCTACTCTTCTCTAACGATTGTTTGCGATTGTCTCGAATAACGTAAGAACATTTCACTCGCGGAGAATTGATTACCTAAATCCATTTCGGTTTTCTCTAAATTTCCACCAACATTTTCGATTCTTTATGCAGCAGTAAAACCAAAATACGTCAGTTACAAAGCACCGCTTGCCTCGATCTTCGATCTCATTCACCAAACAATCATACTATTGCAAAAATGGAACTGGCTTCGAGAGTTCTCAATTTATAACAGTGGAAGTGCGCTTAGAATACTAAGAAGAGACTAAGCAATAGGCTTGAAATGCTCAGAAATGCTGCATTTCGATATGTCCAGCCCACCGTAGTCGACCAATTTTTACGGTGTGTACGATGGGAGGTTCTCCCAGCAACTTATGCAATTCGTGGTTCATTCGCCTCCTCCACATTCCGCCTTCCATCTGCACTCAACCGTAGATCATACGCAACACCTTCCGTTCAAAGACATCACGGGTGCGTTGGTCCTCACGAGCCTTGGCCATGTTTCGTGGCCTTAAAGGACTACCGGTCTAAAAAGTGTCTTGTAGATGGTCAAGTTTGTAGTTTGGCGAACTTTGTTCGATCTTCAGAGTTCCTTCAGAGTTCAAAGTAGGCGCGTTTTCCAGCCATAATGCGTCTTTGTATCTCTCTGCTGGTGTCATTATTGGCGGTCACCGATGTGCCCAGATACATGAATGCGTCTACCGCCCGGATTAACGCATTAATGACAAGCCCAATCCTACTTGCTTCAGCTTTATGCCTTATGGACGTTTCCGGCATCGTCTCAAAGTCGCGTGCTATGCTATCAATGTCTTCAGCGAAGCCAAACAGTTGGACGGACTTCCTGAAGATTGTACCATGCGTGTCTATCTCCGCACTTCGAATCACACCCAACACGACAATCCATCACCTTGCCATAACCCTCTCCGAGATTTGCGTCACTTTTTTTTTCTTCGGAAATCCATTTTTCGGGCGTAATCTGCCATTGCTGGTCTCGATCGATTATATCGTGAGCTGGTTCTCTACGAAATCTACTCCATTTTCTTGTTTTCATTGTACTGTGGCTTCGGCGTAATGGGCTGACGCCAAATCAGGCCAAAACAAAGGAGCACCTTGTATAACGGAAGCATCCGTTTCTGCCAACACTCAGTACGATAAATTTCGGCATTGAAGGTGCCCTTAGGGTAAAAAAAATCGTCAAATTGCATGCCATCCGAGAACCTTCTGGCCTAATTTTTCCACCTCAAACGACTTTTCGGAGATGCTCACATCTTTGCCGATGACCTTTGTGTGAAATTGCGGTCCTGCAGCGTTCTGGGGCCTTCTTTCACATATGTTTCGTCATCGATCAAATCACAGACAGTCGATCGTTGCAAAAGTCGGCTGTATAACTTTCTGACTCTGATTTTCGCCGTGGATTTTTGCTCAGCACTTTGTTTTGCTATTTTCTGCTAAATAAAATAAGGATTCTTGATTGTTTGCATAATTCCGACGGAGATACACCAGTCTTTTTGGCCAAATCACGAATCGACATCGATCTGTTCCGAAGGATGAGGTTGACTTCCTTCCGATCCAATGTTGGGACAGCTAGCCCTGGTTCTCTCCCTCTTTTCGGCAGTTCATCGCAGGAGTACTGTTCCCCGAACTTGTTGATGGTGGATTTTACGCTGTCGCGATGAAGTTCTGTTCATCGAGATATTCTTCTCACGAAACCACGTGTCCGCCACTTGAATTTTAACACTCCTCTTGATTCGCGGCATCTCAAAAACGATCACTGTTTACTGAATGTTCAGGAACTGATCAAGTTGTCGACAGATGAACGCGTCGAATGTAGGTAGACTCAGCCCGATAGACTTACGCGTGTATTTGTGAGCGCATCATAAGCGTTGCCGGTTTATTTTCGGTACAATCCATACACATCAACCTTTGCAAGAAAGCATAAACGAGGTTAAAAACTCATTCATATTCGCATGTCACGAAAGCGGATAGGGGCCAACAGAAGCGTTAGCAGAATCTAAAGTTAGTTCCATTATTTCCTGTTATAAAAAATACCTGGACTGGTGTTTTACGGGTTGAATCAACCTCAACCTCAATTGATGCCAAAAACGAGGAATGATTGAGTTCCGAGTCAGGCCGAACGTTTATCAATAATTCGACGCTATGTTACGGCTAGATGACTTTCGACCAATACCCGAGTACCTCAGTTAATCATTCATCGAATGACACAATTGCTCATGGTGAACTGAGTGAAATCTAACCTAAGTCACTCCACCTCTTTTCCTCTTTCGTCAATTTGTACATTTCTGTCGCTTTTATCCAGCCCTATTTCGTCATATTTTCACACTGAAGGAGAACAATCGACAGAAGCAGCAGCAGCAGCAGTAGCAACAGCAACAGTAGCATCCGGACATTTTTCGTTAAAAATAATTGAAAATGAGTATTCGTAATCTAACCTCACCTGCCATTTATGTCTCACCATTTAGACTTAGCTCCTAACACCAACAACAACCATGGCTGATGATGAGGCAAAGAAGGCCAAACAGGCCGAAATCGAGCGCAAGCGTGCTGAAGTGCGCAAGCGTATGGAGGAAGCCTCCAAGGCAAAGAAGGCCAAGAAAGGTTTCATGACTCCAGAAAGAAAGAAGAAACTCAGGGTAAGTCTTTGGAATACTCCTGTTTGCACGACGCTTACTCGTTTCTCATTTCATATTGACAGTTGTTGTTGCGTAAGAAAGCCGCCGAAGAACTGAAGAAAGAACAGGAGCGCAAGGCAGCGGAACGTAGGCGCATCATCGAAGAACGGTGCGGCAAACCAAAGAACACCGAGGATGCCAACGAAGGTATTGTTTGTCATGTCGCCAATTTCGGTGGCTTAGAGTTAGGGCTCGCATATACGATATAACATCTTATAGTTTCGTTTGATAAACTCAAACGCGGATTGTTGTCGGTTACTCGTTTAATGAGCAATCTACAAATTGAAAAAAAAAATCATGAACAGGAAACGCATCTCTTTCTATCTCATCTATGAAGCCATCAATTTCCGCCATTTCGATCATTTTGTACACAGAAAAAAATCACCTTATCATTTTCCACGAATATCTCATTTCACGCCACATAAAAAATTGCACACATTCACATATTTAAAAAAAATGTTACACACTTTCTACATTACCCCTCGCCATTCCCTCCTCCACCGCCAAACAACTCAGAGCAAATCAGGAAAGTCCTCCGCGACTATCACGCAAGAATCAATGCCCTGGAAGAGGAGAAGTTTGACCTTGAATATGTAGTGAAGAGGAAAGATTTCGAGGTATAGCAGCATAATTACAAACAACCATTCTCTCTCTCTCTCTCTCACTCTGTCTCTCTTTCTACAACTCTACAGACTACACAAAATCTACATTCTACGATACTCTCTGTCTTTTCAAACGTTTTTCTCTTCTATGTTTCACTACTTGTGTACTCCTTTAACTGTGAGCCTAATATTTTAATTTTTGTTGTCCTGAAAGGATATCTTCTATCAGCTATCCTTCTGTTTGAATTTTAATGATTAATTCTCCGGAAAATACCTTGCTGTCTCTATTTCCGTTGCCATCTGAAACCATCAGTTGGAGGAACCCTCGTTCGGTGGTCACACTGCATCGAAAAATCATCTTATTATAGCTGATGTTTTTGTCGAACGTCAATTTTGTCTCTATTTTTGTTTGTTTTTTGATGTTGTGTAAGTGTTGTCACTAAGAGCTTCGATCTTGACTTTCGTATACTCAGGAGGATCTCATCATGGCTTAGGTGCTAATCTATCCCAAAAACCTTCCGGCTTACATCAATCAAACAATCAACCGAATGCTTCAACCGACCAAGTGATAGGCTTCTGTAGTAGTTGCGATTGCTGCCAAAATGATGATGAATTCGGAACCGTTTTCTAAACCTGTTGTCCAAATTTCCACCCTTTCTGTTTTTGTAGCAAGTTTGAAGCACATTTGCAAAGAATACCACAAAAGAATTTGTACCCTGGAAGGCGAAAAGATTGATTATGAGTATGAAGTTGCTAGGAAGGATCTCGAGGCAAGGATTGATTTTTGTTTCTTATGTATTGCGCCTAGAAAGCGTCTATTTTGCTGAGACATGTTTGTCTTGTACGAGAAGAGTAACACCCACACACACCTTATATACTGCCCGATATTCACCATTTAAACACTCTGCCGCCGTTAAAACTTAAAAACTCAAAGTGTCTGACAGTTAGCCACCGCCGCCGCTGTGAGCTTGCCGCAGCGCCGCCGCTTCTCACGCGCGCTAATAACGAAATTTCTCACTCTTCCTCCTTTAGCTCCTCCTCTTCTAGCTCTCTCTCTCTCACACTTTCTCTGTCTTCTTCCTTTTTGACTGTATCTGTTGCTGAATCTGAATTGACCCAGCAGCTTCATTAATCATTTGTGCCAGGCCTTGCTACGATTTTTTAACGTCTCTTGATCAACAACAAACGAAAACTAGCCGTACTTGGCTTCGATTTTGTGTCTTTTTTTTTAAATCGTTCAAAATGGCGACTCTTTAGCAAATTTCGATTCGAATTCAGAACACCAACCACACATGAACAGACACACGTCACACCACACACATTTATCCAGGACACCAATCTCACCCATCAAATACCCGGTAGAGGCGGTTTTCTCCGAAGAGGTCCAACACAAATTCATCGTTTTAGAATAGATTCTAACCAAAAAAAAAAAAAAAATAGAATCTTCTGCCACATTTTACTCTCATTATTGATAAACCAGCGTACCCGTGAAAAAAAAAAATTAATTGAAAATTTTATCCCAAACAACAAAAATGATCCTCTCACTTATCAATGATTCAAACCCTCGTGTATTTATCCACTAGCCGAGCTCCAAACTATTGTTCGCGAATATTGGAATAGGATATTTGGTTTGGAAGGTGACAAGTACGATTTAGAAAGAGGGGAAAAATTGAAACAGTTTGAGGTAAACCAAATTTATTTCGATCTGTCAAAAAAAAGAATTTTTCGAGTTTGCCAACCAACAATAAACAAAATTAAAAAACAAATAAACAAACGCCACCTACACCTACACACGCATACACACATAAACACATCTAGAAGTCGTTGTTTCTTTGTTATTCCGTTTGTTTTCTTTTTGTTTTTGATTACCAACTGCCGAATCAAACCCGAACGGGAAAACAAACCTTCAGTAAAAGTACAATGGATCACAGCGCGAAACCTAACCTCAACCAACCGTCATTTTTCTTCACCCGATAGTTTTGACAGTACGGCCGGGTTAATTTCAGCTCCCATGCGCTGCTATCTCCTAAACTTTGAGGTAGAAAAAATGAGGTTAGCTTTTGTGATCAGTGCTCTATCGGTATTGACACAGACATACACTGAAAAAAAAATACTACCCCCCAAAACGTACAAATTTTTGTTTTGCTATTTTTTCTCGAACATATTTTTTTAATTAACCTCTCTAGAAACTAAGCTAAGAAAATGAAAACAAAAAAATACAAAATACAATCAAACTACACCCAAAAAAAAATGATAGGTAGCAAGAGATAATCCGCGTCGGAATTGGAACGGTTCCGTCCGTAAACAAGGCCGTAAATGAATTCGTCATTTCGTATCGCAGACTCATGGCTCATTCTATCAGTCTATCTTCGTCTCGAAATAATAATAATAAATCAGAACTACCCGCCAAAAAAAAAACGTCATTTATCTTACTACTAAAAGTGTATAAAAAAACAACTTCCTCGCTCGCTCTCTATTCCCCTCGACAAAAAAAAAACAGATAAACCACCAGAATAATCTGAACCAAGAAGCAAATTTTCTCAAATATCAGCACCTTTATCTTAGATCGTAGCGCAATTCGCATCGTAAATCTTTCGTTCACTTTTGACATTCCTTCTTGTTTTTCCTCGTTTTCGTCTCTTTATTTGTTAAAAAAAAATATGAAAACTAAATATGACCGTGTTGCACATTCGTTTTCCCATTCGCAGACGTGTTGAAAGACATTGTTAGAGAATATTACAACCGTATGTATACATGTGAAGGCCAAAAATGGGATTTGGAATATGAAGTCCGGAAAAGAGATTGGGAGGTACTGCCGAACATTTCAATAATAATCTGTTTCTATACTCATTTGAAGTTCGTTTTAGTTTTCCGTTTTCCATTTTGTTTACATTTTGTTCGTTTTCCTTTGTTTTTGTTTATCTCTCTTTCTCAAATTCGAAAATTAATAGAACCAAACATTAAAACATTTGAACCCAAGCAATGTCCAGAGTTTGAGTACATATTTTCGTTACCAAACCAGTAAATAGTTATTAATAGAACCATCACTTGTTTTTTTTTTATCAACATTTCACTAAAACAAATGACAATCACAACCGAGAGCGAAGTTTTGATCGCTTCCGTTCCAATATCGATCGTGTCTTTTTTTGTACAATTCGTTTACGATCGATCAAAATGCCCGGGTGGAGTTTACTCTGACGGGGAGCGGGACAAGACTCAGGTTGACAGCAAGCCATCGATCTTCGTCCGTAGCCTACTACCATTGGATTGATAAAGTCGTGGCTCTTCGCTCGCCAGGACAGAGTCTTGCCAACGCTCCCGAAACATCAGCGCCTGGGCCCGGATCGGAAGTGAAGCCAAGATTCACCCACCCCATCAAAACGAATTTTGATCTGGATTGTTTCGTTTCGTTTCTGATCACACTAATCGACTGACCAAGGGTGTTTTTGTGTTCCATTTTGTATCGTGTTTGCATCAAACACGCACATCCACTCAGAAGAAAAACACATTCAGGCGCGCACGGGTCCAAACCTTTGAAGACGACAGTGTGTTGACAGTTTTTGCTACACGCTGGGTGCCCTGTTTGACAGCTCCAACAAGCTGAACTGGTCGGGTGCAAGCAAGGAAAACAAAAGCAGCCAACTCGCCCTCGTATCATAGTCGTTGACTAACTTTTGCGATCATTTGCAACACAATATCAATGGATTCGCGTTTTTTTTTTTGTTATTATCAAGCTAAAATTTGTCCATTAGCAATTGTCAAATAAATACACATGAATGCAACATTTCTCTTTTCGAACACCCCGTGTTTACTAACTGATAGAGGTTTAGGTGTTTACTTGTTTTGTTAAGTTCTAGAATGACTCATAAGTGTACAGTTAGTGTAGATTACGGGTACCGTTTCATGGCCTACTACAACCGAGCACTGGAAACGTGTCAAACGAAGCGTGAGATGGTACCCCTGGTAGAATGTCTGTAAATATTATGCGCTAGAAGTAGTTTAGGTACTCCTTGCAATTACAACAGTCGTAGCTCAGCAAATGCTTGCAATTGTCAAACAAATTGATCAGCTTAGGGTCCGTACCTTCACGCTCTTAACTGACATGGCCTGCTTTGCATCCGTAAACTAACCGCATGACCATCTTCCTCCCTCTTTCTCTCTTTCTCTCTCTCTCTCTCTCTTTTTTTTATCAAAATCGACTAACCATCTCTTGATATCGAAAGCGATCTGCCGCAAAGCGATCTCAATCGTGTGTAAACGAGCTCCTGTATACACTGAAAAGAAAAACTTCTTCAATCGTAAATTTCACAATTGAATACACACCAAACAAAACTTGAACGGTAGCATTTGCGCTCTCGGTGAACGCAAATGGATGGCAACATCTGTAACAATAACAACGAATGACACTTCAGACCATGTTTCTGTGTATGTTTTTAGTTTTGTGATTGACACTGTCACGGTCCATGTTGTGACGGTTGCAAAGCAAACAAAAGAAAGAAGATAAACACGTTCCATGAGTGACAGGAAAAACGGAGAAAAATACAAGACTCTCTCTCTCTCTCTCTCTTTTTACATTACTTGTTTTTTGTTCATTTGCCCGCCCCCGATGGTGACTGTTTATGGGAATCGATCCATATTCCGATTTAATTGAACAATGCCTAACTTGCCAGAGTATTTATTTGTTCAAGTTCGACAGAAAAGTAATTATAAGTCTAGAGACAGTATGGCACAAACAATAGAACAATACCCGTTTTCGCCTATCATTTCCTCATGTACTTGATCCGTTTCCCCAATCCATTCCCGAGCAAGCGCTGCTGTCATAAAAAAAAAAGAAAGCATATGAAATTTTAAGTTAATGCAAAACCGACGAAAATTTTTATATGTTTTCCAACGTGTTTACCAATATAACCTTAAGCCATCTAACTCTCGTTTTTTTCTGTTCTTTTTGTTTTCATTTTTGTTTCGCTTCTACTCTACCTGGAACGCTCTCTCACTGTCTCTCTCATTGAAGTCGAAAACAAGAAAGTGAAAACCAAAACCAAAACGAAATAGCCCAGTATTGCACGTGGTTTTTGTGATTTCTCTTATAATTTCATTTTACAGTGTACTAACCAGTGTTGAGACCCGTCACATTCGAATGTTGTTATGTGTTATTTGACATGGGAATGTTAGGGAAAACATTTAAGCTGTACAAGACAACCACAGTCCCGTGGTTCCAATTTCTTGTAATCATTTGAGTTAGTTGTTTTTTCTAAGCAAAATAAAAAACCAATGAAAATCACTTTATGTGCCATACTGTGCAGTACCTTCACAAGATTTCTCTGTCTCTCTTTCTCTCTATCCCTCTCATTCTCTGTTCTGTCGATTTGTACACATTTATTCTTACTAAAATAAAAATTCCATAACCTTCGCATATTTCCGGGAATCAAATCAAGAACGAAACCCATTGAAACGAAACAAAATGTGCCTTTCCATTGTAATGTCGAGCAGATTAAACCTGTCAATTTGTCTCCTACGACTTTAATATCTGTCAGAAACCGACGTTTAAAATCAATCATAATAGTAAACAAATAGAAACGAAACCTGATTGCAATCAGTCCTGTGTCGTGTTGCGAAATCAACCATTCTGTCTCAATGTTTTTTTTTATTGTGTTTCCACATCGCGCGGGCCGTGTTTTTTGTTGTACTATCTCTGTCTATTCCACTGTTCCCTACCGTTTGCCTCTCTTTCACTCCCTCGGTGGCGAAAGAGAAAATACATGTTCGACCGACCAAATTCCAAATTCGAACCGATCGATCAGTCAATCAAAATATGTCAATGTAGTAGATGTTTTGTATTTTTTCGTTTTTCCTTTCGTTGTTTTGTTGTACACCAATAAAAAGACACATAGAAAAAACACACACTGAAGTAAATTTTCTTGTTCCTCTAACAAACACAGCCTCGTCTCTCCGGAAAGGGGAACAGTGTCCCGACTTTGTGT
This sequence comes from Aedes koreicus, assembly GCA_024533555.2. Taxonomy (NCBI): domain Eukaryota; kingdom Metazoa; phylum Arthropoda; class Insecta; order Diptera; family Culicidae; genus Aedes; species Aedes koreicus. The sequence continues at coordinate 26,029 of JAHHFK020004330.1, read as the reverse complement.
CTTTCAATTTGCGACGAAAAATAAAACACGATAATTGTTCCCCTTTTCAACCTCTCAACTTCTTTATAGATAATGCCAGCTTTCACCAACACCACTCACGACAATTAACACAACTACTAACATCTAGTTCTAGCATAACTATTGATACTTAACACCTCCTGTTAAGAAACCGCACTTTAAAAAAGCCTAACCAGACTTTTTACTGATATTTACTCGAATGCTGTGTCTAGTATTTAGTAGTCGAACAACCACTTGTCTAACACTTGTACATTTCCAAAACCTGTATTTTTCCACTACTCACTGTATAAATTTCAAACTAGTTTTTTTCCTTTAATTTTCCCGAGTAAAACACTCCTCGGATCGCAATTGCACTCACTAATCTTCTTCTTCTTTCTTTCGCCGTTGTCCGAATGTAAATTCGCACCACTAGATTTCCGACCTCAACGCCCAAGTCAACGACCTTCGCGGTAAATTGTAAGTTTTCCCAGAATCGATTTCGTCCGGTGTGGCTGTCTAATGATCACACTTTCATCTTCATCTTTCCAGCGTCAAGCCAACGCTGAAGAAGGTCTCCAAGTACGAGAACAAATTCGCCAAGCTGCAGAAGAAGGCCGCCGAATTCAACTTCCGTAACCAGCTCAAGGTTGTCAAAAAGAAGGAATTCACCCTGGAAGAGGAAGACAAGGAGGTACGTTTGCGTTTGTTTTATTTCCCTAATTTTTTTGTTTTTTAGCCATTTTTGTCGGTCAGTGCAAATCAGTTTTTTGAAGCACGGAAACACGAACGTTTTTTTTTCTCAGTGTAGGCGCTACCGGTTCGCTTTTGTTGAGCAACCGAGTAGCCTAGTACTGTATTTGTTTTGTCAACCGAATCGGGTTGTACACGAAGCCTCCTGCGATGACTTTTTTTTTGTTTTTGAAGCAGAGATGGCCGCCGAAACCACGCGTGCTCTCGACAGGTTGATTTTTGACGAGACACCGGGTTAAGGTGTTTTTTCGCGCGCCTTCGATTCCATTAATTAACCGTCTTTCGTTTCGAAACCATTTTCTCTCTCTCTGTTACTCCGCAGGCTAAGAAATCGGAGAAGGCTGACTGGCAGAAGAAGTAGATGGGAATCACAAAACCACTTTTCTTTTAATTATCTTTTTTGTATATTTAAAATTAACTGGAAACCATATGTGTCTATTTATTAGCTTTGACAATTATTATTGTTATTTTACAACAACAAAACGTACGGTCAGGTTAGAACTCTTCATTCGCCCTGAAACCCGCCGTACCAGCTCTGTGCAGAAAGTAATTTAACGAGAAATTCACAAATAAACAAACATCGTTGCACTGAACGAAAGCGTTCGAGCGATAAACGTAAATTAAAAGAAAAAAGCGTTTTGTATCTGTTGATCAGTTCCATGAAACTGTGTGTAAGATTCGCCCAGAAAATGCCAGTCAAGTTTTATAATGGAAATGTATAGGTAAACTTAAGTTTTAGGCTTGCATATAGATTGAGTTTTACGTGAAAAAGTACCCCTTTTTTCCCGAAATTCTATCTTGTATTCCGCTTTATGAGTGATTTGCAATTGCAAACGAAAACATTATGAAAATCTGTTTTCAATTGTGCCACAGGTAGAGTATACCAACGCCAATGCCGTACCATACAATTCTAGACTGTTGGAAAATCCCCCAGTTTGACCACACTAAACACTTCTACCAGTGCTACCAGTTTAGTTTGTTTTCACTGAATAAATTTTCGTCGAGAATTGTATCGTTCGGCATCAATCTGAACAAACCACCAGCACGGCTTCGAGTCCCATCCTCCAAAACCAATCCAAACTTTAACCCTCCTGCATTTTACTCACAGTAGAATTTGCTCATTCCATGCACCTTCCCCCGTACGTGTGTAAATCAATACTGATACAAATTTCCCTCCGATTTTTCTCTCTTTTTTCCACCGTCGAGCAGAAGAAACCCGATTGGTCCAAGAAGGGCGACAGCAAGGTAACGGCCGAAGCGGTTGATGCCGAGGCATAAACATCTCCTGTGCGCTAATTCTAAATCTTCGTCCTTACCACCACACAAAATCCATAAGCACTCACCTTTATTTGTCTGTTTTTAATCTAAAAAAAAATAATAAAAAAGAAGGCAAAATATGTATAATTGTCAACCGTACCGGAGCGCTAGTTGAAGGAAGATATCGAAAAGAAAAGAAGGAACCCCATCCAGAACCACCCCACGTCTTGTTTTAATACCTAATAAACTTCCCAAATCCTTTCCTGTACTTCCTTCAAACGTCCGCCAGGTGTCAGCACGAGAGGGCAGAACATCCAACCCCGAGTAGCACGTTGTGCTGCCTCCAGTTGTCATTAACCCTCTGTCGTTGAACCGAACCATCTAATTTAATGTATTTAAAACAATTTACTTCAAAATAATCGTGTATTTTGGAACGCATTCTTAAGTGAAAAAGAGTAAAAAACCATTCTGTGAACTAAACTCTGTTTGGGTGTTTTTTTTTTATTGTGTCCTTCGAAATCGGTCCTGATCTGTCTCATTTCCAGGAAGAGGAAGCGGCCGCCTAAACCCAGCCACCCATAGAACAACATGTATTTCACTCGAAGACTCTTCCCCTTTCTCTCTCCGTCAAGTAAGTTGTCACCAATGAATCGAACCAATTCCAGTATCGCCGTCAGTGTTTCAACACGATTTTGACCCCAAATTTCGAACAATTTGTAGGAGGGCTCCATCGAAGACGACAACCAAACACCTCGAGAGCATTCATTTCACTTTTGTAATAAAACAAAACTCAACGACGATTTGGATGAGGGCTCCACACGCGACCCATGCAACCCCAACCCTGGAATATTTCTTTGCAACTCTAAACCCGTCGCGACGATGCTGGCGTAGAGAGATTTTCAATTGTTTGTTTTAAAATGACTTTACTGTGGAGATGTACACAATTAGGGAAATAAATGGAATAAGGTTAAATATTATCTACATAATCATAAAGTGCCATCTGTTGAGGATACCACGAGTTTAGGCTAAGGTATGCAAAAATACGGCAGTCTCTCTGTAAAATTTCGTTCTAGATGAGATTCTGGAGGTTTTTCAATACTTTTCTAATATTTCTGAGTAAAACTTTTATATTTTAATCTAAATGTGTCCGTCGTTTTTCTTTCAGTATATTTGCGGGGCAGTTGAGGTAGAAAAGAAAATTTTCGCAAGCAAACCTATTTCTATCAAACTCAGTGGATTTTCATACGAGATAAGAACAGCAAAGCGTTCGATTATTGTTTCGGTAACGGAAAAAAATGAACGTTATTGTCTAATGACCGGTATTATTATATTTAACGGAGGTTGCATGTGTCGGATGCAATCTCCCGCCCTACTTTTTTTCGACTGTCTCAAAATAAAGGACAAACAAGTCGATAACCAATCAAGTTTGCATAAAGACAATCGAAACATTGCCAAAAATTATAAATATGTAGGAACGAACTCACCGAATTTGCAGCAAGCCTGTCATGCAATACTGGTGCATCTTTTTTGGTCGAAATTACAACTTTAACCAAGCAATTAACTAGAGCACGGTGAGGTCATTCCAATTGTTTTATTGATTGAACTTATTGATCATTCTACAAATTTTAAATACAAATCCGATGTTTTATTTTGTTAGGTGTATGTTATAAACATCGCCATTTTTTCTTTTTCGTCTGTGGTTCCGAGCCCTTCTTTTTAAGTAGATGAACTGACTAACGTTTGCATTTAAATAAATGGACAAAAATTGCCGATTTTTCATGGGTTTACCTTCACCCGCACTGACGAAACTACCCATGCAGCATCAATCAGAGTAGCTCATGAGCCAGCAAACAAAATTTGACAGCTCTATCAGTCGAACTCTAACCGTGATGGCAAAAACAGTGAAGCAACCCCGTTCAGAAGTGTGCGCGTTCAAAGAACGGCACGCCGCCGCGACGAAAACGGACATCGTGAGGCACTTTGCGGCACGCCCGTTCCGGCATCTAAAACATCTTGGCACTATTAGACAACAATCAGAGTATCGAAAGAAAGTCCGGTTCCGGACGACCGACGACTCTGAGCGACAAGGGGGTCCAAAGGATGCTGAAGAGGAAGACCGAGGGAAAAGTGGCTACATCGCTGCGTGCGCTTAGCCGAAAGGTCGGTTCAACCGGCCAAACAGTGAAAAAGTACCTGGTGAACATGAACTTATATGTCAGGAAGCGGAAGTCGCGTCCACTGGTTTCGGAGCTGCAGGCAATGACGCAGCGGCAGCAGCGGAATAAGATGGTCAACTCGATTTTCCCGGCGAATCGCGACGTGGTGGTGATACGACGAGACCTATCTCACCCTGTATGACAACGACTGGCAGGACACTTCGTATTTTACTTTTCCCACGAAGGAAGTGAGCTCCGAGGTTAAGTTCATTTCACACACCAAGTTCCTCAAGAAGGAGCTGCTGTGGCTGACAATCAGCGAGAAGGGGATATCAAAGCCGTTCTTCTTTCGTTCAGGGCTGGCCGTGAACGGGCAAATTTATCGTACGAAATGCCTGCCGGAAGTTGCGTCATTCATCAAGAAATACCATAAGGGCCACTACTCGAAGCGATCGTTAGAGGAGATGGAGCGGTTGAATATCGATTTGGTACCCAAGTCGGCGAACCCGCCCAACGTCCCCCAGTTGCGTCCCATCGACAATTTCTGGGCCAACCTGAAGCGTAAGATCTACTCCAACAATTTTGTCGCGAAAACTGAGGAGGAATGGATAAATAAAACGAAGAAAGAACTCAAAAACATGCCTACACGCATATTTTTGTCCGCCATGGCGAATGTTCCGGTTAACTGCCGGAAGGCCGCTCGGAAGGGTGTAGAATTTTTTGCAAGTAGGGTTACTGCCCCCATATTAATCTCATTGTTCCTATATTCATCTCACGATGAATAAAACAATTGGGCAGTCGAAGGATCGGTTTCGTTTTCTAATAATGTTTGCTTACGTTAAATAACTACAACAAACATTACTAACTAATTCTGTCACGTGTATATCGTTATATTTCAAGTAGGATGAATTGCAAAGTGATGAGATTAATATAGGTACATCTTCCCTAAATAACCCTACCAAAAATGAAACAAAAAAAATTTCATTACCTATCTTTTTTTTTTCCCCATCACCAAAAATCAATTTTTTTATAAAACGTTAAACCCCAACGAGAACCAACATCCACATCAAGGAACTTCGGCCACGTTTCGAGGCTGCTGCACATATCAACTGGCGGACAGTCTTTCGAAGAAATTCCGAGTAGCTGTCCATATGAATTTTGCTGTAATTATCCTCTTTCCGACCACGCCTTTCTTGTTTCTAGTGATTTATTAACGTTGTTTGCAACGTTGGTCGATGAGGAGAATATATATTCTAGAATCACAACGGAAAAGCCTTTTCTTATACATTACGGCCCGTCATCGCAAACCCTATCGCTGTGCAAGCTCGGTGCCATAATTTACGGTCCCTCGTCTGACCCAGTTCGGTGGATACGCGGCCGGAAAAAAGCCGCTCGGAAAAGACTACCCTAATATAGCAGTATGTTGTTCCGTTTTGACGTCTTGTTTTCCCTCCTGGTGCATACCGATATACAACATGCCGGGAGCACGCGGGGAGTGGGATCCGATCCGAGCATAACGCTCTCACGTAACGTGGCGCCTCACTTGCGGCTATAAAAAATCAAAACAAAACCAGGGAGGTCTATGGTGTGCAATGATCGTTTCCTCGGTGAAAGGTCGAACTTCCCTTCGAAAGCCTCAATAAACAACTTTAATCATTGCAAACAATCATCGATAATATTTGCGATTGGACCCAATTTTCGATAATATTCCAAATCTTTTCCCATTTCCTCCAGTGGGAAATGCAACCGTTGTGCGCAGGATCGCCGACAATTCGCACTGGAAAACCGAGCGGGTTGTTGCATATCGGCAGGCGACCGAGAAAAGAAAAGTCTCCGTACACTCTAACTCTTCAGAGATTTTCCGAACGATGGCTGTTGTTTTCTCTTATACAAAAATATCGACAAAATTCTTACAAAATCTTCTAACTTGTAGCTAAATTTTACACTAGTTTTATGGTAAATAAGTCAAGTGCCGCGAAAAGGTGGGCAAAGCTACGCACATTAAGACGTGAAAGCTTGTTTCGGTGTTAGGAAAACTCGCATCCAAAATCAATCATCAGAAGTTAAGAATAAGTCGGAAAATTCTTCTTTTCCGCAGTCTTTGTAGTCTTGTGGTTCTAGGAAAAACAAGTATTTTGAGAAGAAAGATAAACCTTAATCGCACCAAGTGAACTACCGCACCAACATTTGTCACCAGTTCGAACGCTTGGGAAAATTTCGAAAGACAAGCAAAAGCAAATAAATCGATTTGCGGCTTGTTGTTCTTGCCAAGCCATACCGATAGCGATAAAGGAGCAAAAAAAAGTCAAGGATGAAACTTTGCAGGTAAGAAACAAGTGTTCCATCAGATTTTCCTATTCATATATCCAGCGAATCAGGTTGGCGCTCCCCAATCATTGCCTTTCTTCTATCACCGATCGTGACTGAGGTCAGCCTTGAATTTGCGTGATAATGGGCAACGTCAGGTGGGGCTAGCAGGTGGCAGCAGACAAATGGAAAAAAGAGTAAAATTCAGATAACGCCTATTCAAACCCGAGAGAGAAAAAAAAATGAAGGAAAACCGTGCCCCCTGATTGCTGGGAAACCGAATCAAGCCCCATTTCTCAAAACCTGCATCACAAACGAGATGAGTGGGAAAATTGGTGGCAACCTTGATAAAGGCTTCCCGCAGTAGCAGCTGAGGTTCGGATGGGTGGGGATTATCGAAGTACACACCACAGTTGTGTCGTGTGATAAGAGGCTTGATTAGCTCCTATTCAGTGTCAATCATTCCAACCTAAAGCGGAAGCAGTATGAGCTGTGAGTTTTGAGGCAAATGATTTCGCCTGGATGTAGATCTATTTTCGGATGAGGAAGAATCCTACGATAGGGTGATGAAGGATGGCGGATGGGAGGCCTGATTCGTTCGGCTACATGTCGTTTGCTAAACCACCTGTAGCGATGTTTTTGTTAATGATGTCTCTTTTCTGTTTTTCTCGTGCCGCACATTCTCATCGTTGTCACCACTTGTCGCCGCTATGAGGGTAGAATTGATGGCAAACGAGGAATTTTGGAACGTCGTCGTCGGTTTTGCACTTGTAACGTATTTGCACCCCAGCCCAGGCGAACTTAGATTGGAGGAAATTAGTGTGCTTTGCTTTGACTAGGAATCGAACCCCGCCCCCTTTTCGGAATGGATGCCGTTGTGCTGATAGCGTGCCTGGCTCTGGTCGGAACGTTGCTTATTGTGCTGCTACTGCTCTGTCGGCTGGTTCAACCGTACGACGTTGCCTGGTTTCTGTCCAACCGGGAGGATAAACTCAACCTGTCCAAGATGAGGCTGTACAACGCCAACGGATATTTGGTAGGTGATGATTTCTATGGTTAAAGTGATTCTATGCGCAATTTTCATTGGATTAATGACGTAGGACTACGTCTTTGTTTTCTATATTGAGGTACAATTTAAAAAAAAAAATGAATTGCGACCGTAACGAAAAAAAGTTCAGGTTTTGAGAGTTAATATCTCAGTTGTTGCTCCAAAAAAATTCAAAAATTTTGCACCCATCGATCGGAAATATTTCCACGCATTGATTCCAATAGAGGACATTGGTTGATTTCGGGCCACATACTATTGAACAATTCATAAACGTTAAACCTTGTCTTAAAAAGCCATCAGAAAGTATATTAATTAAAAAAAAAATTACATTGTACAATCAAAATGGCTTACATTTAGTAGAGTAGTCCTACGTCATCATTTCGAACAATCCAATGGGGCTGTACCTCGTACTTTTTTAATATAAGCGGTGATCTTGCTGTAAGGGTGCTCGATAAAAGATTAAGGTGAAATGGGAGGGAGTCCTTTCTCCATATGAACTATAGGTTAGGATAATTATCACTTTACGTTTCTGAGACTAAAAATCGCAAACAAAACAAACAACGGTTAACTGTTATGTATCCAACAAGAAACAAAGTTGCCTTTTTCAATTTAACAACATGATATTTCATTAAGTTTTCATAGTAGGATTTTGAAAACATTGTGACATCTCATATCTCGTTAACACTTATCATCTTGGGAAAAAAAGAGAAAAGAGTGTGTAGTGGGGGGGGGGGGGGGGGCGCCACGAGGGGGGGGCCCACCGAACCAAAAATAATATTATTATTGTAAAAATGTAATTTTTTTTCAGTTTTGATTTATTAAACCCACCCCTTTTCTTTAAATTTTCTAAACAACCCAAAGAAAATCATCCATCTCCGGAACCGTGTTCCGAAAATGGTATACTTATGAATATTTTAATAGAAAACCAACAATAATGATACAAAAACTGTGGAACGAATACACAGGAATGTGTGTGATTGCCATATGACAATCCGGTGACTTGATCCTGGAACAGTCACCCCGGAGCAGGTTCCCATGGGATGACAGATGGCCAGATAATTATTTGAATTGAACCCTCACAATATGGGTGTCAAAATTCTTGGAATCGTTCCAGAAGAACGTTTGCCATAGTTAGATTTCGTTGCCATATGGTTCAAAAGGAAAATCATTAATTTGAAAAATCGGAAGCAAAAGGCTCACAAAATTTACAAAAAATACAACTCAAGTGTGAGTCTGCAAAATTATCTGAATATCTGTGATCAGCTTAATTCAGCAATCAATTTCGAATTGTAAGAGCATAATTTCAGAACAGAGAGCGAAATTGAATCATGTCCTAAACAGTTTTTCAAGGATGTCAGAACAAAATTAAAATCAAACAACTTCCCTTCAAAAATGCATCTTGATGACAAAATAATAGGATTGGAGGATAAATTTCTTAAACGGATACTATCGTATTTAATAAATCGGCAACAAGTAGTCAGTTTTAATGGGAAAAAGTCACACCCCTGTTCATGTATTATCTGGAGTTCCCCAAGGCTCACAACTAGGACCTCTACTTTTTATCTTGTTTGTCAATGATATTTCTTACATTGTTAAGAAGGTCAGAATTCTCATCTATGCAGACGACATGAAACTATTTATGGAAATTAAGAATGACCAAGATCGTGTAGCTAAATATAAGCGAAATATTATTATTTGACATATGGTGCAGAAACAAACGTTAAGAAATGTAACTTAATTACTCTCAGTAGAAAACGAAATACACCACAAATTACTGTTTCTTCAGGAACTGAAATTGTAGAAAAATGCAAGAAAGTCAGAGATTTAGGTGTTATTGTAGATTCTAAGCTTAATTTCATCCACCATTACAACACAATTATCCATAAAGCAACCAATAGGCTAGGTGTCATTGAATATTTTGGTAAAAACTTTCATGACCCATATACGATCAAAACATTGTACGTTTCATATGTCAGGTATATTCTAGAGTACTGTAGTGTCATATGGTTTCCTTTTATGAAAACACATGAAGAACGATTATAATCAGTACAAAAACTACAAGGTACATCCCCATTGGTTTGTTCGAAATGATGACGTAGGACTACGCAACTAAATGTAAGCCAGTTTGATTGTAAAATCCAATATTCTTTGAATTAAACTTTTCAGGCCTAAATGTTTCCAAGCGTTAATATACAAGCAATTTGGTGCATTCTGATTGATTTGGTGCTCTTTAAAATAGAAATGATCGAAAAAAGTAGGAAATATTTTTTTGAGGCGAGCTAGCTCATCCAAACTGACCTTGAGTTCAGAACTCAAGTTCTTTAGTTGTTACAGTTGCTTTATCCGCTATAGAATGTTATGATATGTATTCAAACATATTTAATGAATGTCCTGGAAGGCCACCAGACATTATGAGATAATCTGGGAATATTCTGTGCCAAACAAACTAACTATACTTTGTATAGCACATAAATCTACTGTTATAATTGTAGAACTTAAGTGTTGAAGGGCAGTTTGAATGACCTGAAACTAACAAGGTTATTGTATGATGTCTGTGGACGTTTCACAATATTCATATATTTATTGTAGGTTTGTATAGCCCAAAGGCTGCGGTTACTACTGTTTATCTTAGGTTCTGAACTCAAGGTTAGTTTTTAGGTTAGGTTAGACTCCCTAAATGTGTTTGAGTGCATATCGTCACCTTTCATAGGTTATAAAGCTACTGTTACGACTGTAGATCCTAACTTCTGAACTCAGGGCAGTGACCTATAACATCCCAAAATATCTCATTATATCTGTTGCCTTCCAGAAGACTTACTCAATTTGGTCAAATACATATTTTTACTTTGTTTAGGCCAGAAAGTTACAGTTACAGCTGTAGATTTTAACTTTAGGATAGTTTGGATAATCAAGAACATCCGAAATTAATCTCATAATGTATGTTGTTCTTCCAGGACATTCAATGAATATGTTTCAATACACATCGTAGCTTTGCAAAGCCCAGAAAAATATTGGTAGAACTCTAGGCCCTACGTTCTGATCTCAAGGATAGTTTGGATGACATAGAACATGAGATATTGCCGTATAATGTTTGTTGAACTTTAAGAATATGAATTGAATATGTTTGAATATTTATTGTTACTTTGTATTGCCTAAAAATTACTGTTACAACAACTAATATTAAGTTATTTATTTATTTATTGTCGTCAATCATAAGTAGACCGTTTGTTACATTTTGTTCCTAATTCTAGTTATAATCGAGGTTATAAAATACACAACATTAGACTAAGCAGCGCCTGGTTTACAATATTCATATGGCGTGTTCTTCTTTAGCGTATAGCATTGAAGTATTGCTTCAATTTGGATTTTGTAATTGTAAAGTCGATTGTATCGCTATGTAAATTGTAGGTTGCCATCATCTGATTCAGAGGTTCAAATTTAGCGTAATTTGTGCGATAATGATTTGTGATAAAAATATTCCGATTGCGCAGTTGCCGGGAGGGTATGTAAAAATTTAATTTTGATAACAGCTCTGCTGAATCAATGCGATGCGAAACAATGCCATTAACAAACGAAACTTTTGCAAACTCTCGACGTTTTTTTAGTGTTTGCATGCTGATAAGCCTACAGCGAGCTTCATAGGGTGGGAGAGGAAATCTTTCCCAACCTAATTTACGTAATGCAAACAATAAAAACTGTTTTTGTACAGACTCTATTCGCTCTTCATGGATGACTGAAAAAGGTGACCAGACTACACTACAATATTCCAGTATTGACCTCACATAAGCAATGTATAATGTTTTAATTGTGTAAGGGTCGTTAAAACTATGACTAAAGCGTTTTATAAATGCCAGCATGTTATTAGCTCTGTTAATTATTGTATTATAATGGTCAATGAATGTTAGCTTAGAATCCAGCATAACTCCTAAATCACGAATTCTTGTGCACTTTCCTACAGACTGATTTCCTAGAGTGATCATAATGTCAGGTGTGTCTTGTTTTCTGCTAAATGCTATCGCATTACATTTTTGAACATTTAATTGTAAAAGGCTTTTGTTACACCAAGTATAGAAAATATGTATTTCTTCTTGAAATATCTTGTAATCTTCTTTGTTTCTTACTTCTAGGAAGAGCTTTATATCGTCGGCATATATTAAGACTTTTACAGTTTTAAGAATGAATGAAATATCGTTTACGAAAAGAATAAACAAAAGAGGGCCTAGATGGGATCCTTGGGGGACACCTGAGGAGACTTGAATAGGATTTGATTCCTTTCCTTTAAATCTTACTTTTTGTTGTCGATTAGTTAGGTAACATTTGAGCCATTTCAGAAGACCTGGCTCAATACCCAGTTTTTGAAATTTGAATAGTAGCATGGGAATGTCTATCCGATCAAACGCCTCACTGAAATCTGTATAGAGAGCTTCTACGTGGTTTCCGCTATCCATTGCAATCAACGTGTAGTTAACGAATTCTAGTAAATTTGTATTAGTTGAACGTCCTTTGTAGAACCCATGTTGATGGTTAGTAATCCTGTTTTTGATTTGATAGAACAGCTTTTCATTAACTATTGCTTCAAAAAGCTTAGGAATGCATGAAATAATGGCAATTCCACGGTAACTGCGTATGTCAGATTTTTTGCCGTTTTTAAATATTGGTACTAGGTAGGAGCTTTTTTTTGATTTGGGGAAAATGACAGATTCAAGCGACATATCGAAACACCGTGAGAGGCGAATTGTAAGGTTAAGGAATTTTTACATTAGGTAGGACATACCGCCCGGACCTCCTGGTCCTGATGCTTCTGATATCTTATTTAATGCTTGTCTGTCTTCTAGATTATTCATGCTGACAGTAGTAACATTAGTAAATAGCGGGGAGAAGAAAAAAAAATAGTGATCACGATCGTCTTCCTACAAAGAGGTAAAATTATTTTGTTGAAGAAGAAGATAAGAAGAAGTTGATGTTTTATTAATAGTCAAACATTATCGTCCAGATGCATTTTGGATGGAAAATTGTCCGATTTCTACTTTGTTTTTCACGTAGCTAAAGAAATTTTTTGGACAACATTTTATTTCACGTTCAGTTTTCGAATTGTACTCTTCAAAACCAATGTCAGTAGCTAGATTTAGTTGATCGCAAATGTTCAAGTAGTTGACCAGATTATCGTTACTACTATACTTTTTATAAATTTTGTGAGCTTTTTGTTTGCGGTTTTTCATTTTTTTTATTTCTTGGTTATACCAAACCGGATGCTTTGAATTGTTTTGCCGCCTTATTTTTTTCACAGGTACGTGTTCATGTATAATTTCAAATCCTCCGGAACATCGAACTTCGACTTGGCAACGAATTATTCTGGCCCAGGAAGTTGACGGAAGTCGGCCTTGACGTATGTTTTGTCATCCATCACGATGCAACCGGATTTGGTGAGCAGCTTCGTGTAAAGTTTCTGGGTGCGGGTTTTCGCAGTGATGTTTTGTTTTTCATTCCGGTTTGGGGCATTTTGCACTTTGTAAACATGCAACCCAGCACGCTTCATGGTTTTCTGCACAAAACCGACTGACACCTTAGACTTTTTAGCGACATCTCGAATTGACATGTTTGGACGGTTCTTGAATTGTTGTACGACTTTCCTGGCCATTTTACTGTCCATTGGACCACTTTTACGACCACTCCCTTCCTTCCTTTGGACACTCAGACGCTCCTTGAAGGTTCTTATTACACGAGACACAATTGTATTTGCAATTCCAAGCCTTTTAGCAATCCACCGGTGGGACGCCCCTGGATTTTGATTGTGAGTGCACAAAATTTTCTCACGGACAATTTCTTGTTTCGACGACATGACTGGAACTACTGAATGTATAACTATGAAACTTTTCAGATGTAAATAATACACTATGGATAAGATCTACTCAAATTTCTAGGTTTTTTACTCATACGATTCAAAAGTTACAGAAGATTATCTGTGTGCCATTTTTTATCGAATACACCCTTTAGTAAATCCCCATATATGAAGTGTTTTTTTTCCGGCACGGTGGGCAAAGATTTCTTCAGCAATATTGAAAAAAAAATCATACACGTCTTAAATCAACAATGTTCTGTTTTAAAATTGATGTGTAGAAATATTTCCGATCGATTGGTGTTATAATTTTGAAAGTCTTTTGAGAAATGACTGAGATATTAATGCTCAAAGCTTGACCACTTTTCGTGACGGTATGATTTGAAGCATGATACGCTGTAAAAAACTTAATTTGTTTTGGATATTTTGCCCTCAAACCAAATTTCTCGCAGCACTAGAACTTTTTTTCTTCGATATAATTTACTGCTAAATGAATCAGAAGAGCAGAGAATCGAACGAAGCCGAACAACAAAAACCAACCACGATATCACAGTAAGGTGTGACAGATGTGGCCATTCGGTCGTATGCTGGTTTTCAAGCATAGAGAAGGTGTTGGTAAACAAAACAGTTTTGAATGTAGTTTTATCAAAAAAGCCGGGAGAACTTAAATTAAAAACTAAAAACTTAAATTGTTATTTGGGGCAGTCATTGTCTTTTCTTCAATCTAGATCTAACGTATCTATCGAAGAAAAGGATGTACGAGATTTCAACCAGAAATGAACCCATTTAACTTGTAAAATGAGATAAAGCTTTTGAAAAATGTTACTTGTTTCATACACATAGCAAAATTCCATTGCTTTTATCAAGTAGAAAAATGAGTATTGTTCTAGGGTTTTAAAAAAATCAAACTTTTACACACTTATTGGTATTGTTAATCTTAAAACGCTTCTTTATTTCAACTCCGACATACATGATTTAATTGTTTACGTTCCTTATTGAATATTTGTTGTTCCTATTTGAAATCACAGAATTTTCTTCACGCTTACAAATAATTTTTGAAAACAATTATTTAAACCTAAATTAATCAAACCACAAATGTTGAAGAAGTTTTTAATTATTTTGTCGGCCTTCGGCTTCCATGAATTGGGCCTATCGAAAAAAGTCGCTTGTCGTTCTATTTTCTTTTTAGCTCAATGCTTCTTTCGATGTATTTGTTCATCACAGTCATGAATGCATGTCTCTCTATCATTCAAATACATTTTACAAACAGACTTCCAAACCTTGTTTGAGTTTTTTTTTTTGAATAAGTGCAACTATTACTTGAATGATTCTCTTTAATTGGCTGGCCATTTAAACCAATTTCATAGCAGCAGCTTCTTCACAGTAACTTGAAAACAGCTATGCACAATCAAATTGATAATCTGTATAACAGTAATGCCTATCTCAGAAAGTATATTTAACTTTATTCTGAATCACTATGCTTTCGATGAAAAAAATTGTTCATATTTTGATTTACGATGTGACTGTATAACTGTCAGTAAATTTACAACCTGCGATTTAGTTTTTTTATGGTCAGCCGCCATGATGATATGTATGATGAAATCATGCATAGACAAATTAATTCATGTATTTGCATTATGATTAAGATTTGATGACTCAAATTAAACACATTTCATTTGTACATGACAGACAAACATATGACAATCAAATTTGGAATCTTCAGTTCAAAATATCATTTGTGAATTACTTTTTCGGGAGAGCTAAAAAGGATATTTTTTAAGCATTTCTTGAGCGCATTATATTTTTCGAATTAAAACAGCGTATTTCACCATAAATTTCAGCGAGCAGCGGCGCTATAACCAAGCTATTTAGCACCTGCATTCGGAGGAAATGCCAGAGCCTTTGTTCTCCAGGTTAGGAGCGGCTCAAAACAGCGTCTGTTCCCCATGTCAGGGGCGGCTGAATCACCGTCCATGTGCCAGCGTGGGACTCTAAATTCAACTGAGCACTATGGTCCTCCGGAAAGTAGGAGGTTGGTGTCAGCCAGCCGTAAAAAAAGCAAGCACAGGAACATTTACAGCAGAATACGACCCAGAACAATCGACGAGGACCACAGCGACGAAACAGGACTAGCGATTGGAAACTCGGTACGTGGAACTGCCGATCGCTCAACTTCGTCGGAAGTACCCGCATACTCTCCGATGCACTGAAGGATCGTAAGTTTGGCATCGTAGCGCTGCAGGAGGTGTGCTGGAAGGGATCGATGGTGCGTACGTTTAGAGGTAACCATACCATCTACCAGAGCTGCGGCAACACACACGAACTGGGAACAGCTTTTATAGTGATGGGTGACATGCAGAAGCGCGTGATCGGGTGGTGGCCAATCAATGACCGAATGTGCAGGTTGAAAACCAAGGGCCGGTTCTTCAACGTGCACAGCCCACACTCTGGAAGCACCGATGATGACAAAGAGGCATTTTACGCGCAGCTCGAACGTGAGTACGACCGCTGCCCAAACCATGACGTCAAGATCATCATCGGGGACCTCAATACTCAAGTTGGCCATGAGGAGGAATTTAGACCGACTATTGGAAAGTTCAGCGCTCACCAGCGAACGAACGACAACGGCCTCTGACTCATTGATTTCGCCGCCTGCAAGAATATGGTCATTCGTAATTCCTACTTCCAGCACAGCCTCCAGTATAAGTACACCTGGAGATCACCGTAGCAGACAGAATAACAAATCGACGTTCTGATCGATGGACGGCACTTTTCCGACATTACCGACGTCAGGACCTATCGTGGCGCTAACGTCGACTCCGACCACTACCTGGTGATGGTAAAACTGCGCCCAAAACTATCCGTCGTAAACAACGTACGGTACCGACACCCGGCACGGTACAACCTAGGGCGGCTGAAGCAACCGGATGTCGCCACGGCCTACGCGCAGAATATCGATGCAGCGTATCCGGATGAGGGTGTGCTCGACGAAGCCCCTCTCGAGGACTGCTGGAGGAATATCAAAGCAGCCATCAACGACGCAGCAGAGAACGTCGTCGAGTACGTTGAGCGGAGTCGAGGGAATGACTGGTTCGACGAAGAGTGTAGGGAGGTTTTGGAGGAGAAGAACGCAGCGCGGGCAATAATGCCACAGCACGGGACCCGGCAGAACAAGGAGCGGTATAAACGGAAGCGGAAGCAGCAGACCCGCCTATTCCAGGAAAAGAAACGCCGCCTGGAAGAAGCTGAGTGCGAGGCGATGGAGCATCTGTACCGTTCCCAAGAAACACGAAAGTTCCATCAGAAGCTCAACACGTCCCGAAAAGGCTTTGTGCCGCGAGCCGAAATTTGTAGGGATAAAGATGGGGGCATTCTGACAGACGGCCGTGAGGTGATCGAAAGGTGGAAGCAGCACTACGACGAACACATGAATGGCGCAGAGGACGCGGGCGTTGAAGTCCAAGTCGGTGGAAGAAATGACCACGTCAGCACAGCAGAGGATGGGAACGAACCAGCTCCCACGCTGAGGGAAGTTAAGGATGCTATGCAACAACTCAAGAATAACAAAGCAGCTGGCAAAGATGGCATCGGAGCTGAACTCATCAAGATGGGCCCGGAAAGGCTGGCCATCTATCTGCATCGGCTGATAGTCCGAATCTGGGAAACAGAACAGCTACCGGAGGAGTGGAAGCAAGGGGTTATATGCCCTATCTACAAGAAAGGCGACAAGCTGGAGTGTGAGAATTACCGAGCGATCACAGTCCTAAACGCCGCCTACAAAGTGCTATCCCAGGTTATCTTCCGCCGGCTTTCACCAAAAGTAAATGAGTTCGTGGGAAGTTATCAGGCCGGTTTCATCGACGGGCGCTCGACAACGGACCAGATCTTTACTGTACGGCAAATCCTCCAAAAATGCCACGAATACCAGGTCCCGACGCATCATCTGTTCATCAATTTCAAGGCGGCGTACGACAGTATCGACCGCATAGAGTTATGGAAGACTATGGACGAGAACGGTTTTCCCGGGAAGCTCACTAGACTGATTAAAGCTACGATGGACGGTGTGTGAAACTGCGTGAAGATTTCGGGCGAACATTCCAGCTCGTTTGAATCACGCCGGGGACTACGTCAAGGTGATGGACTTTCGTGCCTGTTGTTCAACATTGCACTAGAAGGTGTCATGCGAAGAGCCGGGCTCAACAGTCAGGGTACGTTTTTCACTCGATCCGGTCAGTTCGTTTGTTTTGCGGATGAAATGAACATTGTCGGCAGAAGATTTGAAACGGTGGCAGAAATGTACACTCGCCTAAAACGCGAAGCTGCGAAAGTAACTGGAACTGGAAAGTAATTTCACCATAAATCTGAGTTCGTTGATAAAATTGTCTTTAAGATAAGAAATTTCAAAGCTCTATTATTATTAATAATAATACACATTATTGAAGACTGCACACCAGTGAAAACAATGCTCATTTTTTTAAATATAATTGCACCTCATGTGCAACCGGTTATAAACTGAAAACAAGTATTAACGGGAAACGATCAAAGAACGGAAGCCCCCGGAAGCTGCCGGAAGTCCGCCTTGGCGTAAGTCTCATCATCCATGATGAGACAATGAGGCTTCTTCGGCATCTGGGTGTACAGTTTCCGGGCCCGTGACTTTTCCACCGTATTTTGCCGTTCGTCACGATTTGGAGCCTTCTGCACTTTGTACGTATGCAGTCCCTCCCGGTCCTTGGCTCTCTGACCGAAACATTGGGATTCCGCTTAAACGCTTTCACGACACGCTTGTGATTCCAAATAGAACATCCATTCTGACCGCATTTCTCCTTCCGTACGATGCTCAGAATTTCGCAGTAACGTTTAATTACACGACCCCCCGTTGACTGTTGTTTTCCGATGTCCCGATGAGAGGGTTGAGGATTTTCCAGGTGCTTGCGCAAAATTAATTCGCGACGTTGCTTTTCGTGTGACGCCCTTTTTTTCCAATTTTCGAAAAACCGACAGCGATAAAAATACAACCAAAAAAAAAAGTTACCAAGTTAGCAAGCCAGCATCGGATTTGCTTCAACAACTTTGTTGGATAAAATTGTGGATCTACTCAAGCGACAGTTTATATTCACTGCACTGCTTAGATTACCGATACGTGGTTTTATTACGATGAAAGTGTTGTTAAAATAATTATGTCACTAAACATATTTTGATTTCATCATTCCAGAGGCTCGATCCCTTCATCATGTTACATTGCAAAAAGAAAATCGCTGATTCAGCACTCACAACGTCTTCCTTATCTCTAAACGACAGAAATATCTTATCATAACTCACAACCACACTCACGATTTCCATATATGGAACGAAGCACATGCCACTAACGACCAATTTAATCCTAATAAAAGCAGCCGAACAAATTGCCTTCAGTCGACGACAGCACTCGCAAGATGGAGGTCTACCTTGTTTACTCCGGCGCGTTTGTCGCTATTCTGGCCGCCCTCTACTATCTCGTTACGAGGAACAATGACTATTTCGACAAGAAACCGATCCCATCGCTAGCCGCCAAACCTCTGCTCGGGAGTGTTGGTGATCTGATGCTGCAGCGAGTTCCGTTCGGCGAGTTCGTCCAAACGATCTACAACCAGTTCCCGAATGCCAAGTAAGTCCGTCTCATTTCTGGTCGAAAACGCTGTTTAACTAGTCCGATTTCAGAGTGTTTGGCATGTTCGACCTGATGACGCCGATGTATGTGATTCGCGATCCGGAACTGATCAAGAAGCTGGGCGTGAAGGACTTTGATCACTTCGTAGATCATCTCCCGGTGTTTGGAAACTCGCAGTACGATCATCCGAATATCTTGAGTGGAAAGACGCTGTTCTCGCTGACTGGCCAGCGCTGGAAGACGATGCGAGCGACACTGAGTCCGGCCTTCACCGGAAGCAAGATGCGGCAGATGTACGAACTGATCGTGCAATGTACGGAGCAATCAGTGCGGTATTACGAAGATGAGATGCGATCAACGGGACCACAGGTTTACGAAATGAAGGACATATTCTGCAGGTTTGCGATCGATGTGATCGCAACATGTGCGTTTGGAATTCAGGTTGATTCGTCCCGCGATCGGAACAATGAGTTCTTTAGCAATGGGAAGAAAATGCTGGAGTTCAACAGGCCTTCCGTTATACTAAGGTTTATGGGACACAGATTGATTCCACGGGTTGATGGCTTTCTTCGGATGGGATGTTTTCGATGAGGCGCAGAATACCTACTTCAAAAATTTGATACTGAGTGCAATCAAGGAACGAGAAAAGCGAGGAATCGTTCGACCGGACATGGTGAATCTTTTGATGCAGGCTAGAAAAGGAACTCTGAAACATCAACAGGAGAAGGAACCACAGCAGGAAGGGTTTGCCACGGTTCAAGAGTCGGAAGTCGGTAAGGTGCAAGGTACTTCGACGATGACGGACGTAGAGTTGGTCGCACAGTGCTTGATCTTCTTGCTGGCTGGTCTCGACACTGTGTCGACAACGCTTCTTTTTGCTTCATATGAGTTGGCAATCAACCCGGACATTCAGCAGAAGTTGTACGAAGAAGTCCAAGAAACTCGATCTTACTTAAACAACAAGTCGCTAACGTACGATGCGGTTCAGAAGATGAAATACATGGACATGGTGGTATCGGAAGTGCTTCGTAAATGGCCAGCACTTCCGGCAATTGATCGTGAATGCACCAAGGACTACGAGATGGACGAAGGAAATGGCGTGAGGTACACTATAGAGAAGGGATCGGCGCTGTGGTTCCCTGCGCACGCCCTGCATCACGATCCCAAGTACTTCCCGGAGCCGGAGAAGTTCGACCCGGAGCGGTTCAGTGAGGAGCGCAAAGGAAGCATCAACACCGGTATCTATATGCCATTCGGAATCGGCCCGAGGAACTGTATTGGATCGAGGTTTGCCCTAGCCGAGGTGAAAACCATTCTGTACTACATGCTGGGTAGCTTTTCGTTCGAGAGGTGTAGCAAGACCGAAGTGCCGCCGGTTCTGATGAAGGGATTCGACGTTATCCCGCAGAATGGGATGCATATTGAATTCAGACCGAGGGTGAAGTGAGTTTAGCGATACAAATATACGATTTATTGGTTTTGATATGAGGTGGTGTGTGGGGATCTACCGAAAGAAACCCAATCACGAAAAGCAAATAGCTGTGGACTGGAGCCATTCTCGAATCATTCTCAATTCCGATGTACTTTTCAACACCTGAATATTTAAAAGTCTCCAGTCAAATTTGCATGATAACTGAACCGGGGAAGCTATGATAAGAGCCTCAGATACGCCATAAGAGGTGTTTCCCTATATGCTTATCAGATAATCTCGCGAACTTGGCGATGGGCAGAAACGGCTCTCCTGTGAAACTTCGCCTACTGAGCAGCTTACAGTCGATTATTTTTGGAGGTTAATCCGAAACGCCCCCAGAAGCAGCAAAACTACCTCCCGTACCGCAGAAGAAAGATAGAAGAAAAACACCTTTTGCACCTTGGCGCATCTCGCCACATTTTCCCCTACCCAATGTTATTGAGCCAATCGCCACCGAACGCCGGCAGCAGGCCTTCCTATCTCCAAACACAACACGCTTATCACATACAACGGTCGCCATATATGGAACACGCCGCATAACGCCGACAGCCAATTTAATCTAATCAAGTCAATTTTCGGGGTGAAGAAAATTGCATTCAGTCGAGAACGACACTCGGACGATGGAAGTCGATCTTCTCTATTTTGGCGCTTTCGTCGCCATTCTGGCCGCCCTCTACCATCTTCTTACGAAAAACAATGGCTACTTCCACGAGAAACCGATCCCGTCGCTGGCCGTTACGCCTCTCATCGGGAGCGTCAGTGATATGATACTGCAGCGAGTTCCGTTCGCCGACTTCGTCCAGAATATCTACGACAAGTTCCCAGGTGTCAAGTGAGTCTCAGTAATCCCAGAAAACAGAAACGCTTTAAAAACGATTCGATTTCAGAGTGTTTGGTATGTTCGACTTGATGACGCCGGTGTATGTGATTCGTGACCCGGAGCTGATCAAGAAGCTGGGTGTGAAGGAATTTGATCACTTCGTAGATCATCTACCGGTGTTTGGAAACTCGCATTACGATCATTCGAATCTCCTGAGTGGCAAGACGCTGTTCTCGCTGACCGGTCAGCGTTGGAGGACGATGCGGGCAACACTGAGTCCGGCCTTCACCGGAAGTAAGATGAGGCAGATGTTCGAGCTGATCGTGGAATGTACGGAGCAATCAGTGCGGTATTACGAAGACGACATGCGATCGACAGGACCGAAGGTGTACGAAATGAAGGACGTGTTCGGTAGGTTCGCAAACGATGTGATCGCAACATGTGCGTTTGGAATTCAGATTGATTCGTCTCGCGATCGGAACAATGAGTTCTTCAGCAATGGGAAGAAAATGCTGGATTTCGGCAGACCATCTGCAGTGCTAAGGTTCATAGGCCACAGATTGGTTCCGGCGTTGATGGCTTTCTTTGGCTGGGACGTTATCGATGAGGCGCAGAATACCTACTTCAAAAATTTGATGCTGAGTGCAATCAAGGAACGGGAAAATCGAGGAATCATTCGACCGGATATGGTGAATCTTTTGATGCAGGCTAGAAAAGGTACTCTGAAACATCAACAGGAGAAGGAACCACAGCAAGAGGGATTTGCCACTGTTCAGGAGTCGGAAGTCGGCAAGGCACAAGGTGCTTCGACGATGTCGGACGTAGAGTTGGTCGCACAGTGCTTGATCTTCCTGCTGGCTGGATTCGACACTGTATCGACAACGCTTCTATTTTGCAGTATTCGAGCTGGCACTCAACCCGGACATTCAGCAGAAGTTATACGAAGAAGTCCAAGAAACTCGATCGCGCCTAGATAGAAAGTCGCTAACCTTCGATGCGGTTCAGAGGATGAAATACATGGACATGGTGATATCGGAAGTGCTTCGTAAATGGCCCCCAGCCCCTTCCATTGATCGAGTATGCACCAAAGACTACGAGTTGGACTAGAAGGAAACCGGAGTAAAGTACACGATGGAGAAGGGAACAGCGCTGTGGTTTCCGATCCAAGCACTGCACCATGATCCCAAGTACTTCCCGGAGCCGGAGAAGTTCGACCCGGAGCGGTTCAGTGATGAACGGAAGGGGAGCATCAACACCGGGTGCCTACATACCGTTTGGAATCGGCCCCGAGGAACTGTGTCGGTTCGAGGTTTGCCCTAGCAGAGGTGAAGACTGTTTTGTACTACATGTTGGGTAGTTTCTCGTTTGAAAAGTGTAGTGAAACTGAATTACCACCGTTTCAGGTCAAGCCTTTTGACATAGTGCCGAAGAGTGGAATACATATTCAACTGAGACCTAGGTAGGAGGGAAGTAGACCTATGGTTCGTATTTTTTTTATTGAGTTTGAGGTGTTTTAATTGATAGAAAGAAAATTGATATCGTCGAGATATTCTTTGGTAGCTTGCAAATAAGTGTACAGCAATACTTCATTGAAGATGACAATTTTTAAATTTCTTGTAGAAAAAGAGTATTGCGATCGCTCGAAAATCTTTCCGAAGCCAACTATGGCCATGTTTCATATCATTTGACTCAGCTCAGTTAGTACGTAAAATGTGTTCTTGTTTGTTTATGTGTTTGTGTATGTGTTTGTCTGTGTAGCTACAAAGCTCCTCCAACTCATTTCACAACACTACAAATTAAGTTAGCCCAACCCTTTTAATTTTTTGGGATCGATCCACCGGTTCTGGAAATATCTCAGGAATGAATATGGGTCGTTAATACGTACGAGAAAGAAAATATCAAATTTAAGATTAATGATACTCCATCGCCGGCGTCGGTGGTGCAGTGGTAAGCGTGACTGCTACTTGGCACCCCAGTGGGTCTGGGTTCAATCCCAGTCGACGTCGGTGGTTTTTCTGAGGCGAAAAATCTAGTCACGTCTTCCTTCGGAAGGGAAGTAAAGCCGTTGGTCCCGGTTCATATTCATGAGTCGTTAGGTAGGGTCCAGGTGGTGGAGTCGTCTTCCTGGCGTCGGTGATTGTCACCATGTGAGGAAATAGGCCGGCGTAAAATAAAGATTAAAAAAAAAAAAAAAAAAAAAAAAAATAATGATACTCCATCGTAAAAAAACGAGCTGCTCATCGTCGCCATTGAATTTTGATGCAGGTTTTGCGATAGATCCCAAAATTATCTGCAGTTGATCTAAAATTATCTTAGTATGTGAACCACAACTCATTATTCCGAAAATAACCGTAGTCTCAGATTCTTAAGGTGGAAGTACTGGGGTATGTACCTGTCCTAGGATGGTGGACAAAATATGTTTTGATGCGAAACATGCCATGGGGCATATCAAACTTTATTATTTAGCAAAACCAGGACCGCAGAAGACATTTTGAGGATTTTTTACCATACTGGCTACTAAAAGAGTCCCTGCGGTATCCGAGTTCCTCCGGAAGAGTGGCCATATTCAAATATTTTCCAAAACCTGGCTTGCGACATATCAAACTTCATGATTTTGCAAAACTTTGTCTTCGGAGGACATTCTGAGGGTGTCTGACCATACTGGCCACTTGGGTAGGCCCTACGGGATTTTGAGTTCCTCCGGGAAAGTGGCCATAATCAAATTTTTACCAAAAGCTGGCTTGCGACATATCAAACTTTGTGAATTTTCAAAAGGCTCAATAATAACTGATCATATTGGTCACTTTGGGAGGCCTTGCGGGATTGGAATTCCTCCAGAAAACTGGGCATATTCAAATCTTTTCAAAACCTGGCTTGCGATGATTTTGCAAAACTTTGTCTTCGGAGGACATTCGTTGAATTTCTTACCACGTAGCTAACCAAAAAAATTTCCAGGAAACTTGTTCGTACTGCTTATGATCGCAGGGTAGATTGAACAAAGAAGACCTCGCCTTACTTTTGCAATCCGTCCGTTTTCTTCGTACTCTTTTTTTCTGAATTTCGTTACGCTTAGGTGCACTAGAATGTAGAATGTGCGTGTTCTGCTCGACAGTATCCTTTAGTAAGAAATGGTTTAATTGGGGCATGTAGCCGAGAAAAACATAGTTTGAACAGCTTATGTCAAAACAGCTATTGTGGTTTCGCGGTTGAAACGGGATTTTCGTTTTGGTTTTTGTTTTATTCGATAATATGAACTATGTTTGTGCAAAATATTGAGTGACTCGAAATCCGATACTTCGAGTATCGCAGATCCGGATTCAGCCGGGGTGGAGAAACAATATTGATCTACATTTATCAAAAGACAAATTTAGGAAAATCATGAAGTTTGAAATGTCGCAAATCAGATTTTGGTAGCGGTTTGAATATGGCCACTTTCCCGGAAAATTCAGATCTCCCAGAGCCTCTTAAAGTAGCCAGTATGGTCAGGCATCCTCAGAATGTCCTCTGAAGACTTATTTTTGCAAAATCATAAAGTTTCATGTATCGAAATCCAGGTTTTCGAATTTTTATTTGAAAATTATCATTTTTCCGGAACCCGGATCCCGCAGGGTCTCCCTAAGAGGTCAGTATGGTCAGAAATCGTCAAGAAGTCTTTTCATGACCTATTTTTGCAAAATCATGAAGTTTTATGTGTCGCAAGCCAGATTTTGGGAACGATTTTAATATGGCCACTTTCCCGGAGAAATTTGAATCCGCAGGGCCTCCATAAGCAGCCAGTATGGTCAGACACCCTCAGAATGTCCTCCGAATACAAAGTTTTGCAAAATCATGTTGTTTGGTATGTCGCAAGCCAGGTTTCGAGAATATTTGAATATATCCACTTTACCGGAGGAACTCGAATCCTGTGGGGCCTCTTGTAGTAGCCAGAATGGTCATAAATCCTCAAAATGTCTTCTGGAAGCCCTAGTTTTGCAAAATCATGAAGTTTGATGCGCCGCATGCCATATTTCGTATCTAAAAAAATATTTTGTCCACCCTCACTGGACAGGTACTTTCCCCAGTATTTCCATCTTGAAATCAATAACCACTGACATTTTCGGAATAATCTGTACAGATCCACAAACTGTAGGATAATTTTGGGATCTATTGCAAAAAAAACGTTTGCATTTAAAAAAAAAATGGACAAAACTTGTCGATTTTTCATGGGTTTACCTTCACCCGCACTGACAAAACTACCCATGCAGCATCAATCATATTAACCCATGTAACAGCAGACAAAATTTGACAGCTCTATCAGTCGAACTCTAACCGTGATGGCAAAAACAGTGAAACAACTCCGTTCAGAAGTGTGCGCATTCAAAGAACGGCACCCCGCCGCGTCAAAAACGGACATCGTGCGGCACTTTGTAGAGGTTGGATACGCCCGTTCCAGCATCTACAACATCTTGGCACAATTAGACTACAACAATCAGAGCATCGGAAGAAAGCCCGATTCCAGACGGCCGACGACCCTGGGCGACAAGAAGCTCCAAAGGATGCTGAAGAGGAAGACCGAGGAAAAGTGGCTACATCGCTGCGTGCGCTTGGCCGGGAGGTCGGTTCAACCGGCCAAACAGTGAAAAGTACCTGGCGAACATGAACATACATGTCAGGAAGCGGAAGTCGCGTCCACTGGTTTCCGGAGCTGCGGGCAATGACGCAGCGGAAGCGGCTGAATAAGATGGTCAACTCGATTTT
>JAHHFK020004329.1:0-335749 GCA_024533555.2 Aedes koreicus | reverse complement strand
CCGACAGATGGAGCGCGGGTCATGTTGGATTTTTTGTATCGAATAACCACCGAATTTTGTTTGCAGTTTGTACTGAAAATGTACTTTTCATTCGCGACCCTCTCACCCAAAGCAACACAGAAGAAACACCGTTTTTTACTCCACCCATGCTCACACCGTTTGAATAGATTATATTTTTTTTAATGGTTGTTCAAATAATAAGTGATTAGCTTTTAACAAACATACATTTTGAGTTTTGATGGTTTATAGCTTATGGTTTGTGTCCCCTTTGCTCACCTTTAGTATAATTATTTTATCTGATATTTTCTAAACAGGAACATCAAACATAACCTTTTAAAACGACGTAAGTAACAAATGTAAGCAAGCTGTGTTTTTTGTGCTGAATTGTTGCTACTTGCATTCTCAACACACGAGTAGTTAGTAAATAATTTAAGAAATTTTATTCATCAATGACGAAAAGAAATTCATATGCGTTCCAACAGCTATTCCTCAATATTTTAAAAATAATTTATATACACATCTGCATCTGCGTTTTGAAATTTGAACCGATTTATCTGATATGATCCAACTGAAACACGTTCTGTCGAAACACGGTATATGTAGCAATCATGTGTATCTGAGTAGTATGAAACCAAAACGGTGTATCATTGAATTACATTAAAATTGTTGTTCAAATTCGAGAAATACAACCATTTTGCATATTTTTCTATTCGTGGTTATTTCAGCTGCATGAAAAAACATTCGTTTTGTTTTGTTTGCTTGTTTTTTTTTTTAATTACATGCTGGAAAATATTATACTTACTTTTGAAAAAATTTCGAATGTCCATTTATGGTACTTCTGGATAAAATGAATCAAATAACTGCTTTAGACTGCTTATAATTAAAAAAAAAACCGTATGTATTTTTACCCGATGATTCGTTTTGTTATGAAGGTTCTTCTGTTTATAAACACACGCAGAACCATCGCTTATTCTTCCGGTCTTCCTCTAAACTCTCCACCGATTGCTTGTCGATCTGCCAAACTTGGAAGACATCTGCATGGAGTTATCTCAAATTATAATAATCCATCCAATCTATCACAAAACGTTGCGATTGGTTGAGCGGACTGGAGATAATGAAATCCATTTGTATAAAGCTAAGTCTCTCCCGGTTGGTATTAAACCGATGAGCATGGATATCAATAGAAACATAAAGTTACCAGAAGGCACAAAATGCATCTACGGACACTTATTTTTACGAAATCCCTCAATTTCAATTTTTAATGGATTAGCATAGATTTTTCATTAGACACTTCAACTTGATTGATACAGTTATTAGTTACAGCAGTGCAATAGATTGTAGAATACAGTAGTAAAAATTGTAAGTTACGAAAAAAGAGTTTGGTTCGAGCATCGGCTGTGAAAGGTTGTGTCGATGCTTTATTACGCACTATTTTCCTATCGAGCATGGCGCGTTTCGTGTTGTTTCGGTTATCTATAATTCGGTGTAACGAGTGATCGAGTGAGCACAGTAAGAGAACAACAAAGCGTCTCTCAAGCGTTCATAAAATTATCCTTGTTTTCCTAACGGAAAACCACCATCACACTTTGTGAGTGGCTCCAATAGCATCCTTATTATTGGTTTAACTCAGATAAAATCGGATTTCCAACATTATAAAAAATCACCTTGTTTTTCCGATGAAAAAACGCCATTACACTTTGTGTGTGGCCCCAATAGCATCCTTACTGTTGGTTTAAATCGGTTCAAATCAGAAATCGGTACCAGTATTTAAATATTTTACTAAACGAAGCGTGAATTCAGCTTATTGTTTACTAAAACGAACCCTGCTGCCACCCAATCTTGTCATCCAAAATCCCAGTGATTTCTCGTGGAAGTGCGGCGGTGGTCTCGGCTTCCAATAAAACGTCCAAATAAACGTTAATGCATTCCTACCCTTTCCTTATTTGACCTGCATTCGGGCGAGGCCAGCGCCGGTATTGCCTTAGTTGGGGATCACCAGTTTTACACATTGAGCATGTTTGCATCATCTGTTGATCTTCTGAGTAATAACAGCTGAACTGGAAGTAACGGAATAACAACTTCGGGCGGTCAATCATGCTCATTATCCTGCTCATGCTCATAAAAACGGATAAATTCTTTGAATAGGATATGACAACTGCAACTTCTCACCCTGACTAGCTTGCTGTTCTGCTTCTCACACGCTGACTCAAGCTGTAAGATATGATCAACATATATTCTCAATAATACGAAACTACAGTACCCTAAAACGGGGAAAGCGGGGTAACGGGGCGGTTTGACCCATGCCATGAATAGTTCAAATAAATATTTTTCGTTGATACTTTTTCTAACTATCAACTGTGTTTCTTAATCTAGTATTATTTGGCTTCTGAAAGCTATAGCATAGGTTTGAATATTCAGTTTTTTGATTAACCAAGAACTGAACATTTTATTGAGCATAGCTTCTTCAACTTTCAGCTAGCGGTGAAAAAATCAATCAATGCTCATCTAATAGCTAACATTACAGATTAAGAGATATTTCCCTAGTAGCACATTTGTTTCAACCCAGTAAAGGTGACTGCTCTGTGACTCAATTAAGTCACAATAGAGCTGCTGAAACCAGTTTTGACTGTTGTGTGCTGCTTGGAGTTTTTAGATACTTTAGGCTACATAGGTTGGGTTCTAGGTTAAAGGAAAAATATTGTAATAAAATTGTTACTCGTTACTATTTAAAAACTATTATATAATTACAACTTTTTTCTCATGGATGTCAATTTTTTACGCTTTTTTGCTACAACTTGTTACAAAATCGAGGCAACTTCGCGTAATTTGGCTTTTTTATTTAGGCAAAGGAGCAATCTGACAAACATCCCAAGCAACACAAAATCGTCATATTTGGTTACAGTGACTTGATTGTGACTTAATTGAGTAGTATTGGAGTAACATCAACTGTATTGCAACAAGTTACCTTGCAACCTTCTAGAGATAAAAAATAAATAATAATATATTGAAACAAATAATAAAATTCTAAAAATAAAATCAAAACTTAGGGGGGGGCAACGGCCCCCCTGCCCCCCCCCCTTCCTCCCCACCACCTCACCACCACACACTTATATTAATTTTTTCTCCCACCCCAAACTTCACACCCTCCCCCCCCGGCCCCGGGAAAACAATTCGCCAAAAATTGGCAAACCTCAGCTTTTAAACAGAATTCCGAACCCACCAAAAATTGATTAAGTTTAAAAATATTTTAATTACTACCAAACGGCAAGACCCAATAAACCCCGAAAAAATAGATTCGTATTGCAAGGATACCTACCGACTTTATCTGGAATGCCTGGGACAGACATACAACGTACAGCCAACAATCAATATGCAACTAGCGATTTGAAATTGGTTCACTGTTGTAGAACCCCTTGGTCCGAAGTACACCTTGAAGCCAGCACCTATCTATACATATTTGCGCCTTTGTTTTGATTTGCCGTGTTATTTTGACAGAATATTTGAGAGTGTGTTCGTGTGAGTTCATTATTAGGGGCGTATTATTAAGCTTGGGACCGAGCATGGGACCGATGTGCTAGTACTGACTGAGCCAAGAAAAATACCGTATTTGTTCGGGACCTACTGGTCTTATACTTATGACAGACATACAACGCTGACCGTTGTACGAACTGTCAAATACTTTAATCCAGTACAGAAAAACACGTACTAGACTAAAGGAGTACAACGCTGTACGTTGTATGTCTGTCCCACGCATTAAAGTTTTATGGTACAGCGTTGTACTCCTTTAGTCTAGTACGTGTTTTTTGGTACTGGATTAAAGTATTTGACAGTTTGTACAACGGTCTGCGTTGTATGTCTGTCATAAGTAGAATTGTACGATTGGTATAAAATTCCTGCAACTGTGCATAAAGTACTCGCTCATGCCGGAGAAATTATTATGCATTCTCCAGCGCCGCTTGGTATATTAGCAGAAGAGGCAGCAGAAAGCCAGCACAAACAGTTAAAGAAATACCGAACCCATCATGCTAGAAAGCGCACAAGGCTGGACAACTTACATGATGTCTTCATTCGTGCCATGAATGAATCAGACCCATTCATCAGCTCACTTTGGATGGAGAAAAGATGACAGAAATTTTTTTTCTAGATTATCCAGATATCGTGAAAAGTTTTATGATTTTTGAAGATTCTGAAACACGTTCAACATCCGACACCGATAACTGCGATGCGTTGGAGGAACTTATGAAAGCTGTCGATGAAGTTGATGAGGATTTTGTTTGTGATGAAACAGAAACCTAGTAAGATTAATCCAAATCGACAAAAAATATTGGAGTTGTTATTGTATATTTGCTTTGTAAAAATATATATGTATTTCTACCGTTATGTAAATAAATAAACTGAAGCAGATTATGAATTTTTTGTTGTTGCGTGTTCTATACAAAGAAGTCATCTATTAATTTTGCTGGGGCAGACGGATAAAGGGATCTTGTGTTTTCATACGCGTCATGAAACGTGTATCAGGTTTATTCGTAAAAATCATACAAGGGGAAGGCAGTATGGAACAATTTCGTAAAACAAATTACATTATTGATGGTTGGACCGAAAATCAATTCTTATTATTGCCGTTTCAGAGAAAAAATTGCATCAGGGGTCATATTCAAATACCCGAAACTGACAATCGTCCCTGACAACCACAGCTATTTTGTTCAGCTATTACCTTGTACCTATGCATCGAGTTTGCTTGGTAATATTCAAATCATTGAAGGAAGCAACAGCTGCGGATGCTGCTTCTTCTTCTTTCTGAATATTCTATGCATGCTAAGTTTTCTGTGAAAAGGCAATATCTCTGTTTGGGACCATCCAATACACAAATAACATAATATTATTTTTTTCCCTTACTTACTAGCTTTTTATTATATCCCTACAAAATGCAAATTTATTATTTTTATCTCCCCCCCCCCACATAATATATCACATATTTTGTGTTCCCTTCCCCAGAAAGAAATAAAAATAATATTATTTATTCTTTTAATTTAAAATTAGTGTTATATTCGTTTTTCTTTATATTATATTTTTTTTTTTTTTTTAAAATAAAGAAAATTTAACTCTTTTAAAAAAAATCCCAAAAATATAAAAAAAAGTATATTAACAACATATTTTGATAACATCCACCCAAGAAAACTCCACAAAACAAGAAAAAATGATCAAAATATTTTCGTCCGCCTGCTTGTATGGAAATCGCCCATAGTGCACACCCCAGCATAATGTATGGCTGCTTAGCAACAGTTGCCTAGCCAACGGCTTGGTAACAACGGACTGCAGTGCAATCAGCTACCTGACCAATTGGTAGGTCGCCAGTGTACTTTCTATGGTGCTTGCCACAGCCAGCTGCCAAATCCAATTTGGCGTCTTGCCGCTCCGCTGAATAAAGCTAGTGCAACCTCCAGGGTACATGCTATCGCCCGGCGCCAGCTGCCAATCCATACTGGCTCGATGCTCCGCACAGCTCCAGTACAGCAACACGAATGAGTAAATTTGCGAAGGTGTACCCGTTTTATATCGTTCATTGCTGCATATGAGACCTCCCTTGCTTACATTTGAAATCTGTGATAGTAAAAGTGGGTGCATTGAGTAAATTTACTCTGAAAAATCGGCATTATAAGACATCACCTCATATTTTGGTTATTTTCAATAGCTTGAAATTGTTAACGGATAATGTTTGATCATTGAATTGATACGCGGGAAAATTTCCAATCGATTGATGTAAACATCTTGAAAACCTATTGACCATTTATTAAGTTATTAACGTTTAATTTGTAACGATATTTCGTGACGGTCGCTTATTATTAGATTTTCAATTGACACCCTACCCTTCCCGTAAGACGTAGTCTACGTCAAAAAACCTATAAAATGATACACTTCGATTCTTGTACGTTATTTCCATTCGGAAAAATCACCCATTTTATGCGGCCAAATTCTAAATGAAGCAGACTTTAAGCATTCATAAATGTAATTTTAAAACATTCTGTTGCATGATCAAACATTCGAAGCGAAGACATGTCCGAAGATAATCCGGTGGCAAACACGACCGCAGTCAATTTGAAAAATACAAAAAATAAATTTCGAAGGGGCTTTCGATCCGATTTCGGCTGGGATATTACATTGCACAATACATAAATACAATAATGTTTTTTGTCTCAGTTTGTAAGGAATTACGACTCAATTTCGTGCAATTTAACAATTTTTCACTCCTCCACGAACCTTATATGCCTTTTACATGCCCCTTGCTGATTTTGACAAAAAAAAAATGTCAAATGCTGATTTTTGAAGTTTATTTGCTTTTTAAGTGGGCTATAGCCCAGTTAGCGAACGCCCAGTTAAACAGCGAACAGTTGCTATACTAGAAAATATACAACTTATTGATTAACCGCGTTGTTGCACAGTTAGACCAACGTTTTGATTATTTGAACAAGCAAAGTTTTACGAGTTTGCTAGATTGTTGGAAGTTCGGGGGCTATTTGTATAATTTTCCTACGGAATTGAGTGATACTACCTTTTCTATACTGCCGTTCTAAGCATAACTGTCCCATGTTGGTTTTGGTCAAATTCCAGTTTTTTTTTCAATATATGCTTAATTTTTTAACTATACAATTGAATACAAACAAAAAAAAATACATATTTTGTTCTGAGTTTGTATCAAAAAACATCTAGTTAGATTGTCCAATGTTGAAATTCTAGGCATAAAAGTCCCACTACAACTTTTCTAAAGAGATCTTAGAAAAAAAATTGATTTAAGTTTAAAGCATTCTTTGTAGGAACAACTCGACACTCAGCATTGATAAGGGGCTTATATGCAAACTTAAACAATGACTTTGACATGAAAACATTGACATTAAATTGTCTATATAAGCCAACATTTGCATTTGATAGAACTGTGTTTCTAACGATGATATGGCGATAAAAAGTAATCAGAATCATGGTAGGAGCATAAACAATAATGCACATGGCATGTCTATTTGAGAACGTAAATTCTATCGCCAACGATCCATCAATACATCATGTAGTGCGACTGATATGCCTAGAATTTTCTGTTGCAAAGAAAGATTCTACGCATGTCAGTCCCACTATTTTACCTCGTATTTTACATACAAAAATAATCTTATTGTTTGTAATACCACAGATTCCATCGAAACTCAGCCACATCTTCAAATGCCAATCATAAATTTGTGGGTTTTGCCACGAATATTACCAGCACTACACAATAGTGATGCAAAACTAAAAACACTTTTCTCAACTACAACTTTTGCAACATGGGACAGTTATGCTTAGAACGGCAGTATAGATACTCTCAGTTCAATAAAAAAAAAACCGAAAAATGAATTAAAATACTTCAAAAAAGAATTTGCAGGAAAAACTATCGGGAACTACCCTGATGAAAAAATACTTTAAACGAACGATATCACAAATCCTCCAACAATTTCTTTAATGGTTTGGATGATACCCCAAATAGGTTGTTAAGAAAAATAACCATACGAAATTTATTACGGTACACACTTAGAAAATTTTACAGTATTCGGTAATTTTTGACCGAACTTTCAACAGCTGAACGTTCGGTAATCCGATTTAACGGATTTCGGTAAAATTTGACAAGTTTCGGTAATTTGTTTACCGGAATACTGTAAAATTTCACCGAAATCCGGTAAATCGGATTACCGAACGTTCAGCTGTAGAAGTTCGGTAAAAAATTACCGAATACTGTAAAATGTTCTAAGTGTGTAGGTAGACGCTTATGGAAACCAACCTCAATTGCTTCTTCTCGGAAATTTCACGACTGGTTCGATTGCTTTTGTCACTTCCTTCAACTTTGAAAAGGATCGAATCGTATGATACACTATGGGAGATACACATGCTTATGGTAATAGAAAGTTCTTAACTTTACTTTCTACATCAAAATAGTTTCATCGATGAAATTATAGATAGATTCGCCCGACGGTTAGATCGTAGAATTGCTTTACGGTTTAAATAGGTTTTACGTACAAGAATAAATGAAGCTTTTTTTGACATTAACTAATTTTTCGACACTAATCAACAAAGTTTCTTTTTTAGTATGCTTTAACAACTAACAGTTTCGTTTGATGAACTTATGATAATTAGGCAAATGCAAAATTTAACGCAATATAACCCGCTAAGAAAAATGTACCCAACGGAGCAGTTAAGTGTGGGAAGCCAAAATTGGGTATAGTTATGTTTACCTACCGTTGGGCACAAAATTATTTTTTTTTTAAAATACCATTTATAATAAAATTATTTACCCCCCCCAGGAAAAAAAAACAAAACCCCCCTTTTTGCTTCCCCCCCTTACTTCCCCCTTTGGTTTTTTTTTTTTACGCGTAGGTAAAAACAAAAATACCCCCATTTTGGTTTCCCCACCTTAATTTCCCCTTTGGGTACTTTTTTCTTAGCGGGTAGACGCCAACTTGTTGCGTTGGTCTGAAATCAAGTCAATTGTTATATTCGATAAATTAGAATATAGATCGATGAAACTTTTGCCAAGATGTATGCAAAATGCATAATACGGCAGCAATTTTGGAGTACACATGTGAACAAATACAGTCCTACCAAAGTGACCCACATACACGAGGATATGCTTAATTATTCTGCTAGTAGGATGTGTATGGGTAGTTGTTTACCTACTGCATTCGTCGTAATAGGAGTTGTCAAATTTGTTAAGTTGCAAAACAGTGTAAATAGATTCAAATATAGCACCAAACGCAGAAATAAACGCATCAACAGCACCACAACACGTTGCTTATAGGAGGCCGCTAGTCAGTGGAAATGGAAGTTCGATTGTTTGAAGATGTGGAAGGTGAAAGTGTTTCGAAGGATTTCCTCTGGCATCATAAGCTTAAGGAAGAAGAAATTTCATCAACACTACAATATTCGGAAGGCGTAATGGAGCGATTAAGTGATGATGACTGTGAAATGATTGCATCAAAAGTTGTGGTGGATCTGACAGGCGATGGAGACGAAGCATGGGCCACAGATCATCATTCGAATGATCAACAATTTGGGCATCTTTTGTCCTGGCTTAAAACATTTTTCGAATCAAATCTGCAAACAAAGCTTAAAACGTTAATCAGCTTTACTCTATGCGAACACTGTCTGAAACCTATAAACGATATTTTTGATATTGTTTTTGTAGAACAGTATCACTTGGTATGTCTGTTCAAATTTCAACTCAGCCAGGATTTAAACGAGGAAACTGTAGCCAGCATACAGATGTTGAAGATAAATTTATTTGAAGCATTTAAAAGCATAAAAAAGGCACGGCTGCTTATAAAAACTCGTCCTCAGTTTTGCAGCTTTCTCGAATCTCTCAAATCAGAAATTGGCGAGCGCGTATGTTTGAGTTGTGGTGTTACATCGGATAACGTGTTGCTTCATTCACGACAGACGCACACTAGCAAACAAGGCCGGTACGAGTGTAGATTTTGCACGGAGTATTTCGAATATGAATACCTTCAGCTAAGGCATGAGATTCAGCATCCTCGTCTGGTTAAGGAGAAACATTCCGGAATGTTGCTGCGTAATGAACAGTTCCTATGTCCTTACTGTAGGATACGTTTCGATGATGGCCAACGTATGCATGAGCATCAACAGGCACATGAAAAAGCAATTAAGTTTTCTCCGCTGAAAGCACTGCGTACTTATCATCCGCCAACTGTAAGGGCTACCGGAAAGGTGATGGTAAAACCAGAAAAAATCGAATTTAGCAGGCCATATTCATTGAGATGTTATGTAAAT
This sequence comes from Aedes koreicus, assembly GCA_024533555.2. Classification (NCBI taxonomy): domain Eukaryota; kingdom Metazoa; phylum Arthropoda; class Insecta; order Diptera; family Culicidae; genus Aedes; species Aedes koreicus. The sequence continues at coordinate 325,948 of JAHHFK020004329.1, read as the reverse complement.
TTAAGAAACAGAAATAAGTGTAAGGTTTAGTCATTGAGATAGTACAAATTGTTATAAGACTTATGGTATAAAATTGAATGGTTGTTTAGATATTAGTAATATTTCTCCAGTACCCTCGATGTTCATTAGTCAGAAAAACTTTATACAAAAAAAATGTGTTATTCGGTCAATCTGCTTTTATAATAATATAAGGAGAGAAAAAAACACGAATCATTTACTGAAAGAAACCCAATATTCTTTCTCTTGAAAACAAAACAAAAACCCTCCCGTCAATTCTAACTTCAATCGATCACTTTTGTTAAGCTTTTTTTTGCAACAAGCAAGTTAGTAATGCAATAGTTCATTTTGACAGACCTTAAATCATCGTACTTTGAACTGATCGTTAATACTATAAGAAACTGTATGTCAAATCGACTTCTATAGAAAATTGGGTTCTTGGGCTGAAAAGCATAACTTACATATTGTGTAGAGAACTGCATTTCTCTAATCGCCAATTGTTGGCGAATCGGGTTGAAAAAGTTAATTTTATCTGTGTTAGCAACGTTATCAAATAAATTGACATTTGGTACATGCTTCAGTTCAAGAGCTACAATATGATCCTTGTTATCTTACAGTGTGAAATTTGTAAATGTTTACCCTCTTTTCTTTTTTCTAAAATTAAGGATGCGTTGGCTGCTTCTGTACCCTACCGAAACTGAAGAATAAATTTGATTTTTAATTGTGATATAAATATAGATGCCTATAAAACCGTTAAACTTTATTTCATTCCACACGAACCAGCAACTTGCAAAAAATATTGTTGGAAAATACCGGCTTTTGCATTTAATATTCTAGGCAAAGTATGAAATGTCTCGGATTTTTTTAAAGTTTTAGAATGTTTTTGTGGCGCTTCATTTAGGTGCATGATATTACCACACCTTTCTTTAACTGTATACCTTGATAGGCGAATGTGCAGCCATCAGGCATTTCTATGTGTTTTCGGCGAAGCCGAATCAGCGGTCCAAGTTTGCGAATAAGAAGAGGTGTCGAAGTTTAGTATAAATTCATGGAATATTTCATGTAAATTTAAGCCAGATATTGTCTAAAGCAGGTCTGATGCATGAAAGAGTGCAAATAATTTCGTTGTTTGGCTTGCAATTGACCGGGGGGATTTTGACGCGTCTGTTGAAATTTATTATTTTTTTGTGCATACCGATACAAAATTTAATTTTTTGTTAGGCTTTGAAAGGCTAAAATCCGGGTCAAAATCACAGGCCTTTTTTCTTAGACAGATTTCAACCCAAAATAACGTTTTTTCTGCTAAAGATTACTTTCAACTTTATTTATTTTCCCATGTGTAAAGGGCGAACACGAAATTATTGCAACACAGTTAATTCACTATAAAATCTCATGCATCGGGTAAAAACTAAATTTGTTGGGTAGTTTTTTTTCAGCACGCTTTTAGGATTGTTGCATGAAGCTAAATCGGCCAAAATTGTGGTTTTTCATTGTGCTGCTCCAAAAATGGCAACAGACGTTTTTGGAGGCATTCAGTCTTGTAATTTCACTATAGATGGTGCCTGTTGTGATTCAAATTTCACTTCACTTTCATTTGACTCACCTCCGGTTTTAGCTGCGTCGTTTTCGCGGAAAGAAAATTAAAAAATATTGCTTCATTCAACTAAAAAAAATGGTGAAATTATAGTTTTTCCGAGTGTTTTGCGTAGGACGTTGAGAATGGAATCCCTCTCATAGTGTGTTATGGTCGTATTTCTTTAGATGGATTGTTTTTCCCCATTTTTTTTGTGTGTTTTTAGTGACCCGCTTCTGCATCCGGACGAGCTTTCCAGCATCAGACAAGGAACATTGGTGAGGTCGTTTTGATTATCAAAAATATACCTTAACTATATACACGCCAGGGTCAAGAACTTCCATTTTTGATTCTGGAAGTGTGAAAACTCTTCACATATCCATTTGATGTGTGCAGATTTTCATGTGGGGCTTATTGTATATGAAGATGACCTCAGAATGTACGTGTATGAACAGGCATTCTTGAAATGGGTCGTTGGATTTTCAATAGAGCTGTCACCTTCAATCCCCAGGGCTAAAAATGTTGGCACATAGTGATCACATATAAATTACTGAAGAAATGCAGACAAGTTTCTTCCATAAAAGCACTGCCGGTCAGTGGGAGCTTGATTGTAAAGACACACACACACACACACACACACACACACACACACACACACACACACACACACACACACACACACACACACACACACACACACACACACACACACACACACACACACACACACACACACACACACACACACACACTTTCAATTGACTCACCTCCATCTTGGCTGCAATAAACCACACATTTACGCAATTCACAGGATGAAGGCAGGTTAAAGTAATAGCTATTCAAAAGCCTGGGAAACCACCGTCTGATTACAATTCGTACCGTCCGATCTCTATCCTATCATGTTAAAGGAAATTGTTAGAAAAAATGATCCTATCAAGACTTGACCGTTGGGTTCAATCAAACAACCTGCTATCGAATACGCAGTTTGGTTTCCGAAAGAGCAAAAGAAACAAACGATTGTTTAGCGTTGCTTTCATCTGATATACAACTGGCCTTTGCACACAAGGAGCAATAGAGCAGTTTCCATAGATATACTGGCAGATAGTCTGCACAGTAGTGGTTTACCAGGATTTTTAAATAATTTTGTGTATAATTTACTGTCAGAAAAACAAATGACCTTCAATCTAGGCCAACTGGCAACTTACAGAATTAGCTACATGGGCTTACCCCAAGGCTCATGTCTAAGTCCCTTACTTTATAATTTTTATGTTAAAGATATTGATAACTGCTTGGAAAATAGATGCACGCTAAGACAACTTGCAGACTATGCTGTGATCTCCTTTAGAGGTCCACGTGCGGAAATCTTGCAAAGACCATTGCAAAATCCCTGGATAACCTGTCCATTTGGGCCAGAAATGTGGGGATCGAGTTTTCACCGCAAAAAAACCGAATTGGTAGTGTTTACTAGAAAGCGGTTCCCTGCCCAACTGCATCTCAAGCTGTTGGGAAGAGACATTACCCAATCGTTGACCTTCAAATACCTTTGAGTCATGTTTGATTCAAAATGCACTTGGAGTACTCACATTGCGTATTTGAAACAGAAATGTCAACAAAGGATTTTATTTCTAAGATCAATTTCCGGGACATGGTGGGGTGCTCACCCGGAAGACCTCATTAAACTCTACAAAACAACTATTGTTTCAGTTCTCGAATATGGCTCTTTTTGCTTCCTCTCGGCAAGAAACAGCCACCTCATTAAATGGGAACGCATTCAATATCGTTGTTTACGTATTGCTTTTGGCTATATGCATTCAACGCACAATATGAGCCTGGAGGTTCTAGCAGGAGTAAAACCATTACAGAATCGTTTCTGGGAGCTCTCATCTAGAATACTGATCAAGTGTGGAATCAGTAATAACCTTGTGATTGAAAACTTCGAAGAAATGCTCGAATTGGGTACCCAGTCTCGATTCTAACGAATCTATATTAACTATATGTTATCTGATATTAGTCTTCCATGCTATAATTCTCCTAGTGTTCGCTTCCCTTATCACAGTTCCTCCATTGATTATGATCTCTCCATGAAACAGGCTATTCAAGGAGTTTCAGATCAACTTCGACCTATTTTAATTGCCCATATTTTTATTGAAAAGTACCAACATGTCAATTGCAATAGAAGAATTTTCACTGATGGATCGCCCATTGATGGATCCACTGGTTTCGGTGTCTACTATGAATACTCATCTGCCTTCCGGAAACTTCAGGAACCTTGTTCCGTATATGTTGCTGAGCTTGCAGCAATCAATTTCGCATTGGGGATGATTTCCGACATGCCCATAGACCATTATTTCATCTTCTTGGATAGTCTCAGTTCTACTGAGGCCCTCCGGTCGATGAAAACAGTGAGGCACTCATCTTAAGGCCAGTATCGACTTAAACAGTAGAGAGGTTACGGAATTTTGTTCAATCTTACCAAGCGGAATTTTGACAATTGATCTGCATGGAAAGAAATGCCACCTTCACTTACGGAATAATCGAGCGGAATATTTTTTCGAAGGCAAAAGTGACTGCTCCCATTGGTTTGCGTGGGAACCTTACAAATTCCAATTTTATTTTTCGTTCTTTTCAGGTGGATACTGCTTCAGAATTTCTTTTCGATTCATTACTTTTCCGTTTCAGTAAACGGAATTTAACATGGGATTGAGATAGAAAAAGAAATTTCTTTCGAACTCGATACCGACCTCTACTTTCTTTCAAAAATAAGGGAGCAGATGTGTGTGTTGGTCGAAAAGATCATTTAGAATTACCTTTGCATGGGTCCCCTCACATTGCTCAATTCCAGGCAATGAGAAGACGGACTCTAGCAAAGGTGGGCGCAAAAGAAGGCGAGATTTTTGAAAGAAGAATTTCACATGATGAATTTTTCCCATTAGTACGTCAGAGTTCTCTTCAAAGTAAAAGACAATAACTCAGGGCGGTGTTCACTTCCATTCCCACATCTCTCGTCGAGACGTTCAAAAAGATCATATAAAGCCTTTTTTTCACGTGGCTGTAAACACTTATGCCCCCCCACTTCTCCCACCCCCACTCTCCACAAAACCCCCCCAAAACCAACATATATAGGGCGAAACGGGTTAAGATCCACACCATGTTTTTCCGCTACCAACCCCCCCCCACGACCATTTAATACCCCACCCCCCCGGCCCAAAAACCCCCCCCCCGGGTAAAAAGATTTTTTGTGAGTGTGCCTCCCCCCTACACCCAAGATTTTTACAACCCCCTTTTTTTGTCTGATCTAAGAGTGAAATGACCACCCCCCCCCCCCAGTCTAGTAAATTCCCTGCCATTGTTGCCCAGCCAGTGCCGGGAAAAATCAATTCATCTGCTCTCAAATGAGCTGAAAATGAAGATAACCTTAACGGACAGACCAATTATCTTCGTGAATTTGAATTTAGAAATGACAGTATTCTCTCGACCAGAGCAACCGCTGAGTTTCGAAGTCGTTCTTTGATTTTATTCATTCGTCGATTGATATTCATTATCGTCTGTGATGTTGTCAATGTCAATATTCAATTTCATCTAGGTGGGGTTGATTTTGAGTATCAAATGAAGAAACTATATTTGTTTTTATTTTTATATAGAACATGATGTGTAATTTTTTAGGCTCAGGTTACAATTACTACAAGTTGTAATTATGATAACAGAGGGCAGTAAGATTCTGCGATTGACACTATTCAAAATAATCATTTTGGTTGAATTGAAAATGAATTTTAGATGATTGATGATCACTTGCGATTTTAACAAAGCTGCCCTGGAAACTCAAACTCTAATGAGTATCAAGCAACGAGTAGTCATAGAAGCATAATTAGTTGATTTGTTCATCGCCCTTGATTTGGACATCTGAGATTTTCAAAACAAATAAAATTCATCTACACTGACTCGAAATGCTTTTCATTACATATGATAGTAAGTGATAAAAACAGACACTGTTACTGCTATATAAAAAAACACACAGATTAGATCAACCATGGTGCGGTTGATATCAATATGAGGTCTGTCAAATATACCACAAATGATGAGAGTTTTACCATACACGTAGTAAATTTAACTGAAATTTCATGGTAGTTTTCAAGATAGGCATAGTCGGGTATAATGGTAGATTTTACTACAAGATCTTTTCCTGAGTACCTATATCTGTGTAGTAACTACATTGAATGCTCCTTTACCGTTTGTAAGAACACGGATTCAAATTTCGTCCATTTAAATTAAAAATGTCGATGTTCAACTTAAACCATAAGAATTGTTCAAAGTAAATTGTTCAAAGTAAATGTTCTTCCCTCTCCAGAACTTGAGGCCGAGGCAAAGTTTCGACGCTTGCAACATGAGCCAATCGCCACATTTATTGGTAGGTTATTTGCTCGATTTTAGTAGTGGTACTCAGAGCAAACTCCTTGAACCTGAAATATGTTAGCATTCAAGCCAAATCCAGAATTAAATAAGATAACCAAACATTGATGATGATGATGATGTAATACTACCATCTATTGTTGCAAGGTAACTTTCCATAGCAGTGGAATAATCTGAGAAACGATTTGTTCAGGATTCTATTATTGTATGTGATCATCAAGCTCCTGTATGAAGGGCCAAAAACGTTTGGGCGGGCCCGTAAGCAGAGACACTTACGCGAAACCCGCGAATATAGGGAAAAGAATCTCCTTCCAAAAGCAAGGTCACACAGACAGTACTAGAATCGAGCCCTCGATTGACAGAATAAACCCAATAGATGGGGTCGAAGAGCCCGCCCTCGTTCCGCGAAATGTTAACAATAGGGAGGAGGCAGTCCCATGCTCCCTATCCAAATCGTTTTACTTGGGTGCCCTGATGGTCCCTCCCTTTCCCAGTTATATTTTATTTAATATTTAGTTTTTTTTGCACACGAAAAATTAAGATAACATTATAGACAAGAATGCTCATTTATTCAAATTTCAAACTTAAATGATACATCCAATGGATTGTTACTGAAAAATAAATAAAAATTAGATATGTATTAATATCCTTCTAGTCCTGGAAAAGCTGAAAACAGAATAGATCATTCCAAATATCAAAGATAAAATTTCAATAAAAGATATTATTTTATAAAACATGTTGTAATATTTTTCTGTATACTGTTCTAGTAATATTTCAAAGATAGCAATTGTAGTGATCGAAGAGTCCGGTTTGATAATTTCTGAAATAATAGCTTTTCTTACCATAATACCACTAAACACGATATTAAAATATAATTCTACATTGCTTATATGCACATGCCAATCTTTTATGAATATAGTAGTTGAAGTTTAGAAGTGCAATTTTAAATTAAATGTTATGCTGAAATGCTGAAAAACAAATTGAGCCTTTGATGCCTGTCATGTTGCTCCAGGCTCTTACATGGTTTTGGAATGCAAAGATGATTCTAAAGCGTTATTATATATAGCATTTAAAGCTTATTGCTTTCACAAATTGCTTAGTGCCTGCTCTCAACTCAGTGTTCCAAATGCACTTCCACAGTTATTAATTGAAAGCTTTCGATGCCGATGATTCTAATGCGTGCTGAAATTATTAATAAATTGAGAATGGAAAATATACAATATGACTTAAGGTACACGATCTTCAGTCGCACCCCCTCACTTCGCTATTGTCAGATTGACAACATTGCCCAGGCTACGCCAACCAGCGTCTCCATGTTTCAGCTGGCAGTCTTTTGTGATCATATGACTCGTGGAGGCGTGAGGTAGGAACTTGTGAGGACGAGAGGTCGGTCGCACCCTCCTTCGAAGTTGTCAACTCACCATTTGAAGCCCCCAACCCCACACACAAACAAAATACCCCTTATATTTTACTACACACCATACATAATATCTACAAAATATTAAAAATACTAAAAATCAAAAATTACTCCCACCCCACCCCTAACACTCACCCCAACGCCCCCCCCCCCAACCAACCGCCCCACTATTCCACCGCCACCAAATAACCCTCTGATCCTACCACCACCACTTTAATTTTAATTATCTAGAAGCTATACCATTTACCAAGAACCAACAGATACTCCCCAACTTTTAAACAACAATAATCACCCACCATTGTTTTTCGGTTATTAATAATATTTGAAGAAAAAAAAATAAATGAAAAAATAACCACCCCGATTTTTTAATGGTAATGCCGAGCCCATAACAACCAATATTACTATTTTCCATATAAATATTTAGATTATTTTTTGTATAATTTGATGCGTATACGTTATCCTACATGACATTTTTTTTTTAAGATCTTTACTTCTGACGCCATACTCACAATTGATATAATTGCACACGCACAAAAAAGTACCGTCAAAAGAAACATATTTCATCTAAAGCTTCATTTCAAACTTATTCATGTAAACTACGTGTCATTTATTTGAAAAATATTTATGTTTAAAATAAACCTACAAAAATCTGTTTATCATTTCTGGATCTAAATTTGTTTATTTATTTTATGAATTTGATTTATCTCAAATACTACTACTACTACTACTACTTGGGGGTACTTGCAAGCGCGGCAAGCTACCGCTTGTTTTCATCGAGAGGGGCGTTAAGATCAACGCTTTATATTAATACGAAAGTTTTGCAGAATGTCGGGTAGCCAAGCTTAGAAAGAATGTACGGGGAGGGTGATTACGTGTTTCAGCTGGACGGAACGCCTTCTTATACAGCGGGATTTGACCGCCTTTTTGGCTAAGGATCAATGATCTCCCAGTTCACTAGATCTTACCCCTTGGATTATTATGTTTGGTCATACATGCTATTGAAAATAAACGAGGTATCTACTTTGGCTCAAGCTGGTCAACACGGTTAAAGGGGGTGTTATTCTGAAACATATGCTGTTATTGATCCATGTAATATTACCTTTCAATAAAAACAATAGTCAATAGAATCCGAATCACTTTTGTGAAATAATCGAAATTTGAATTTGTATGAGAATATATTGGACGCGGTGTAAACCTATCTTTATTGGAAATATCTTTCAGGGCAAGATCGTTTTTTCCCTATTTCCTAAAACTAATACACAACAAGATTATCTGCCTACAAGGAACGTGAGAAAAACAAGGGCCGTTGAAGTATTATGTTTCAAATTCAATTGTTTGGAACCGAGTTGGACCGGTCATATGAGCAAATAAAAATTCTTTATATGAGACCACCCGGTCTTAGAGTTACCTCTACACGGTGTTCAATAAGTTCGAATACAAGTTTTCATCATTGCGTAGGTATGCGCCATGTACATATCGCATGGAGTGTCGCTTAGCTCATCATACGCTACCGAATGGCGCGGTGTTGACATCTGTTAGTTGTTGTTTGTTTGTACGCGCGATGAAAGAGATCGGGACTTCGTAATTAAGCGTTTTTTGAACGGTGAGCGACCCGGCGATATATCCGGCTGCTGAAATCGCATGGGGTCAAGCGGAACTTTGTCTACACGACCATCAGGCGATACCGGGAGACGTCCTCGACCAATGACCGTGCGAGATCCAGTCGGCCGCGTTCAGCGAGGACGCCACGGGTCATCAAGATCGTGAGGGAGCGAATCGGCGCAAAAGAACCGCTCAATCCGGAAAACGGCTGCAGATCTCAACGTTTCCATTGGAACCGCTCACACCATACTCACCAAGACCTTGTCAGGCCTACAAAACGTAAGGTCCATGGCGTCGAGGTACCAGCAAACGGTGGATCCAAAATAACCACTGTATAAAAACCACCCACTACTGGCCCCCCCCCCACCAAACAATACCCTACCCTATGGTACAACCACGAATGTGGCATCGTTAAAAAACAAACCATATCCCGAAAGTTACCAAAAAATAGAAAATAATACTTGCCTGCTTGTGCACGGTTTACAAATTTATTTGAAATATATGCTAAGTTTACTTAAAATGTAGCAATCTACAATGTTGTCTATACAATTATATACGACTACCGGTTATCTGAGTAATATTTCAAAGCGGACAGTCTAAATTGTATTTGTAGTCTTTCAGCATGCAACAAAGCCGCTTTTACCAATCACTTAGACTATGCATATCTCGATTCTCCATTACCAGTTCGTCGATTATGGCGCGCACGTCCGCTGAAATTTCCGTATTTCGTAGATCGAATCGTTGCAACGTTTTATTTTCGTAAATCCTTTCCATCAACCGTTTTCCCATGGCTGGTCCCAGTTTATTCGAAGAGAAATCCAAAAATTTGATACTCTTATTGAATCGCAACAAAGTCAGCAGATACTCTTCGACTTCCTCGTCGATTGAGCAGCAACTTAGGTTGAGCCTTTGCGAGAGGAATAAAGATAAAGTAAGAAGATATTTTGTTTTTAATGAGCCAATAGACGATGCTGTTTAAATTTGTTAGTCATATTTACTCTATGAGCGGTAGATAGAATATCATCGTTAATACGCCAATGGCACCTTCAGTGAGAATCGGGTTCAGACGGAGGTCCAGCTTTTCGATTGGTCGTCGGCGCACCAGATGCACCATGTCTATGATACTGTCAGAAGCTGAAATGGGATAATTTTTTGTAGATTAAGTTTTATATTCCTGAAATATACATTCTATACTATACTATTCTATACTTTATATCATATTTTCTCATGCATATTAAGCTTAAGGTCAAGATACAAATAAGCCCTAGCGTGAAACTTCGAGAACACAAATTTCATCTCCCACATCAGAGATGGTTTCATTCATTCATTAGTACATTCATTTAACTTTTTTCGACACCAGAATTTTGTTATATCATTTCTTGTTTAATTCAGGATTAGGGCCTAAGACCCATTTGTAAACAATGACTTTAAACATCCATCTTTCGCGAATCTCAAGACTATTTCACATGGTAGAAAGAAAACATTCCTCTACAAGATGCTGCTTACAATTTGCGAGAGATACAAGAGAAATCGACGTTTGAAGTTATTGTTTACAATTGGCGTTTAGACCCTTATTATGAATTTTCGGATACTCGAAGGCCTTTTTTCATTGTCCTTTTCTATGTGCCCTATATATAATACAGTTCTCGAGTAATTTACGATTAGGGCCGAAGAGCTAACATCACGATTTTCATTTTATTGCATTACCTTAAGGCATATTACTCGATCTCTTGGCTAACATTGGTCTGAGCTTAAATATATGCTCTCAAAGTTATTGAATACTTGAATAAACGGCTTTCAGCATTTCAATTCGAATGCCTTTCCAGCCCTTTACTTTTGCATACGGCTTAAAAGCATACACACTTAGATTTTTTTACAGAAATCTGCAAAATTTTACCGAATTCTCAACCTGAACCTGACCTCAACCTGACGCCTGAATATTCGGTAATCCGATTTAACGGATTTCGGTGAAATCTTACAGTTATCTGTAAGAAAAATTACCGAAATCCGTAAAATAGAATTACCGAAAGTTCAGCTGTTGAGAATTTGGTAAAATTTCACAGATTTCTGTTAAAAAAAAAACTTAAGTGTGTACGCATTTGGTTTGGATTTCCGCCTCTTTGCTTTATATCTATAATGTTTGAATATGCAACAAATGGGAGCTGTCACTTTTACTTTCGGAAAAATATTCCGCTCGATTATTCGTGCGCTCGAAGGTGACATTTTGTTCCATGCAGATCAATTGTCAAAATTTCGCTCGGTAATATTGAACCAAATTCCGTAAACTCTCTACTTTTTAAGTCGATACTGGCCTTTAACTTTGAAGTTGCCATGGCTGCACTGATTAGGTTGAATATATTATCTTCACAATTTTCAAGTGCTCTTAATTTGGCTAAATTTATCAGATATGCCTAGTATTGTAATATAGCGTAAACTTTGTAAGCGGCCCCACACTTGCTGCTATCCAATGCTGTTGTCCAACATCCCAGTGATTTCTCGTGGAATTGCACAGGTGTTCTCGGCTTACAAGAAAGCGAGTATTACGTCAACACATTTCTACGCTTTCCTTATTTGACCTGGGGCTGGGCCGGAGCCAGTATTGCTTTATTTTTTGAACATAATTTTTTACACATTGAGGATGTATGTTAGTCCTAAGCATCATCTGTTGGTTCACTGCGTAATAACAACTGATCTGGCAACAACGGAGTAGCAACCTCGGGTGGTCAATCATGTTCATTATCATGCTCAGAAGGACTTCCGCAGCAATTAATTGAGATTCATTCATTCTATTAACGTCTCTTTAAACTGTATGTCTGCTGCAGACGGTTTAGTTCATTCGAGACGGAGTATTAAAGGGTGTTTCGATCAAAATTTGGTCGACTTAAACTTGGCGCGGTTCCTTGCGTCGTGCATTTAAAAATTTTGCACACCCCTCATTTTGAAGATGTGTGCGTGTAGCATCATGCCTCGATTTAGATTTTGAGATTAGCACTTCAGAAATGTCGTCGAAGGAATAGAAGCAACGCATCAAAATTTTGCAAGTGCATGGCGAAAATCCAAATTACTCACGCCAAGTTGGCGAAATTGTTGAATGTGGCTAAATCAACTGTTACCAACGTATTAAAAGTGTTCGGTGAACGTTTGCCGACAGCCAGGAAAGCTGGATCGGGGGAAATTGAAAGCCGTACAGCGACGACAAAAAGAGTTGCCCGCTGTTTCGAGTGGAACCCCAACCCAAAGATGTCGCAAAGAAGCTGGGAGTGTCGCCTTCAACCGTGGATAGAGCTAAAAAACGAGCTGGATTGTCGACTTACAAGAAAGTGGTGACTCCAAATTGCGACGATAAACAAAACATGTCGGCCAAAGCACCATCGCGAAAGTTGTACACGACGATGCTGACGAAGTTTGATTGCGTGGTACAGGACGATGAAACTTACGTCAAGGCAGACTTTAAACAGCTTCCTGGACAGGAATTTTATACGGCAACAGGACGGGGAAAGGTGGCAGATATTTTCAAGCACATCAAACTGTCAAAGTTCGTGAAGAAATATCTGGTGTGGCAGGCCATCTGTACCTGTGTCTTGAAGAGCAACGTTTACATTGCGACCGGACCCGTCAACCAGGAAATTTATCCGAGCGCTTGCCTATAAAAACGTCTACTGCCTTTCCTGAAGTGACACAATTGTTCCGTTCTATTTTGGTCGGATTTGGCACCTTGCCATTACAGAAAAAAGGCCATGGAGTGGTATGCTGCAAACAACGTTCAAGTGGTGCGCAAGGACAAGAACCCTCCCAACACGCCGAGCTCCGCTCAATCAAACAATATTGGGCCATCGTCAAGCGGAACCTTAAGAAGACTCAAAAAGCTGTTGTGAGCGAGAAGCAGTTCAAGGCAAACTGGCGTTCTGCGGCGAATAAAGTGGACAATGAAACTGTATAAAATCCCATGACAGGTGTTAAACGAAAGACCCGGCAATTAGCATTCGGTAAAAAGGAAGCTTAGCTGAATATTTCTCCTGTATTCTGTATTAACTGAACTTGAAAAAGAAGAAGAATTTGACTTATTAATAAAAACTTTTATCGACTCACACACATTACTGTTTGACCAAATGTTGATCGGAACACCCTTTAGTTGAGAGATTTCTATGCCAACACCAATGAAATAATTGTTATATTGTGTGGCAAGCACACAATGCTACTCTATGCCTAGGAAATTTTAGAAAATTTCCAAATCGAAAGATATTCTTGACTGGCTTTGTAATCGAACTTTCCACCTCGGGTAGGGTGGCAGTGAAAACTACTACCTTCAATTTTTTAATCAAACTATTAATTATACAAAATGTTTATTGGCTCGAAAAAAGATCCTACACACTTAGAACATTTTACAGTATTCGGTAATTTTTTACCGAACATTCAACAGCTGAACGTGCGGTAATCCGATTTAACGGATTTCGGTAAAATTTGACAAGTTCCGGTAATTTTTTTACCGGAATACTGTAAAATTTCACCGAAATCCGGTAAATCGGATTACCGATCGTTCAGCTGTTGAAAATTCGGTAAAAAATTAGCGAATAATGTAAAATTTTCTAAGTGTGTATGTTCAGTTTGGGATCCTTTGGACATGCTCAGGGTGTTCAAAGTCTGAATTTTTCGGATCTGAAAAAATGTCAAATAGGGGGGGGGGGGGGGGGCACATTTCAATTTAAATATCCAAAATTTACATTCGTCATTCAATATCCTTTATATATTAAAGTATCGCCCTAATGATATATGGACCACCCTTATGAAAGAAAAGTGAACCCCCGTGGTGTAATATCTCCTAATTATACACAAGAAGTTTGGAAACAATTATGAACAAATTTATAAACCAATTCATCACAGTTTCGCATCACACATAACATAACTCGAAGTCCCAGAAAGTCGATTTGATAAAAAAAAAAAACAAGTTCATGTAAGAAAACTCTGTCACAAAACTTTTGGTGCAAAGACATCTGAATTATTATTTATTTTTTTATTATTTTTAGCTCATATTCGAAGACAAAAAAAAAACATTTCAGGTTGCTCCTCTGTGTCTTTTTTGATTGTTTTGGTGCAAATTAAAACAGATATGATAGAAAAAAAAACCCGAATTAATCCACCGATGGTGAGACTGAACCCTTCTTATACTTCACCAGAATTACGAACTCAAATGTGGCCAATATGGTACTGGATACATATTTTCATCAGAAATTCCAGGACAATCCAGGAATATTAGATATGTCATACATTAAGTCTATAAAATGAACTTTTTGTCAATCCTGAACGTATTGTTCATCGATGTGATTAAAATTTTGCCATTAATAGTCTTTAACGACCTGTTTATGTTAGTTATAAGGGGAAATTACATAAATATTAGAAATTCCATATAATCAGTCCATAGAATGAATTATTAGACAATCCTAAGCGTCAATTTTGATTATCGATATGGATTCAAGATACCTAATGAGTACATGTTCGTTGAAAATCGTGCAGTTAAAGTAAATGGGGTCTTTGTGTAATTTTCGAATATACTCGTTGCAGTTCAAAACCGGACCACTCGAGCCAATCGATCCTGCTCAAATTCTATAGAGTCGCATAGTGTGGCTAGTCCGCTGTTTGTGCTATACAACGCACGAGATGCAGAACAATAGAATACAAGCGGCATCGATTGGGGTGAGTGGTCTTGTTCGGTTTTGAACTGCAACGGGTATATTTTCATCTCACAATAATGTGCTCTCAGGTATTGGTTTGGTCATATCTCCATGAAGGATTATTCAATCAAAAAATCAATAGCCTTCTATGGGAATGTTGTAGCTTTCATTTGCCGTGAACAGAACTGAAATCGGTTCACAAATGACTCAGAAACCGATGTGACATAATATGTAACACACACACACACACACACACACACACACACACACACACACACACACACACACACACACACACACACACACACACACACACACACACACACACACACACACACACACACACACACACACACACACACACACACACACACACATACATGTGCTCAGTTCGTCGGGGTGAGTCGAATGGTATATGACACTCTGTCCTCTGGGCCTCGGATAAAACGTCGAGTTTTCAAGCGATCTTAATACCCTTCTTTTGGTGTAAAAAGGGTAAAAATTGTAATATTACAAAAAAAAATTAAAATTTTGACAGTTGGGTTATCTAGACTGTCCTGAAGTTCAGAACGTAAGATCTATAATTGGAACTGTAGCTTTTTCGGAAGGTCGAACGAGCTCTCCAACCAAATCGAAAGGAAGCAGGCGAAGCTCCAAAACAAAACACGCGGACAGTGAATATAACACTTTCTATATACCAGTTAGGGCTATGCACTGTTAGAGAAAGTTGTAGCATTAGTGAAGAGCTACAATTTTATCATATTCATATTCATAAATTCAGCTTTGGAAGCAAGTTATCGGTAACTTTATCCAAATGAGATGAAATTATTATTTATAGCACTCGTTCTTACCGGCAGACCTAAATACGTTTTCAATGAGGCATATGATCTGAACAAAAATAGTAGAAATGAGAATTTATCAGGAATTAAAAACAAACTTGACTATTGTCTTAAATATATCTCCAAATCCGGTTCGATAGAAATAATGAAAAGTTTAACTCAATTATACAAAACGGCGTAGTTTAACTGTTTTATGATCGTGTCAGTGCACTAATGACTAAATAAATAAGCACGGCGCATTTGAGTTAAATTAAAAAGAATCACCTACTATTTTTCCCTAAGCCAACTTACACAGAAAATTGTTCGTTAAAATCACTTCCTTAATGTTTGGCAGCGACTCGGGCGAAAGTGCATCAAAGAATGCCCGCACTCCGACATCACCGCACCGACAGTGTGGAAATGCAATCGTGGTTAAATTTGGGCACCCCTTGTCCATGGCAGCTGCCAGCCGTCGCATCATCATCGGTTCCAATTTTGTACTATGCAGGCGAAATTCCGTAAGTTCGTAACATCGTTCGATGCCTTGCGTCATTAATTTGATATCCTTTTCCGTGATGGATCCACATCCGAGGTAGAAATTATGACCGGCGTTTTTCACGTCGTAAGTTATGTCAACCTTCCGGAGCTCCCGCAGATTTGACAGCACTAAATCTAGCGGAATGTGATCAGTGTTGTCGTTGGTGGATGGTTGCAGCTGGTCCAACTTAAGTTCTTTGACATGGAGCGAGCACAGATCAACCAATTTCTGAACACTTTCCTGATCGTAGTCATTCGGTTTCATACTTTCCAACGTCTCTTTTACGTGTTGTTCTAAATAAACACGAATCCAGGGTTTTCCATCGACATTCACCGGATAGTAGTTTCGCCATCTATTTACGAAAGCACGTTTCCAGAAAGCATCACTTCTTATCCGGGCGCACAAATTTTCTAGCGGAAAATTTAGATCCAGCAAATCCAGCAGAAAATGTCTATCCTCACAAAGTGGAATCTGTCGAAAAAACGGAATCGACAGCCAGTTGTTCGCAATAGTATTCAAGCACAACGTTTTCAGCGGCTCGGGATAACATGTGTCCCACTCGAGATTGATACCATCCACCTGCCGGTTCTCGTCACGTGACAAGTGTCGCGAACAGAAGTACGCACGGTAGGTGTTGAAATCCAAAGTGTTGGGGAATTTCATCTTTTATATCGCGCACAGGATTGAAAAACGTAGGAATGCGAATTTCTGCGGATGTTCCTTCTATCGGAGAAAGTCGCGTTTGATCAATGCCGTTGTCGGGTGGCAACTGAAAATGCGCACAGACAGGACACACGACACGACCCAAAACAGATCGACGACATTCGAGCGTGTGATGCGATTTTTCACTTGCTCGGAAAATATGAGTTCAGCTGCAATTAGTTAATGGAGCAAGGAGAGAGCATTCGGCGGGGTTGGCGGGTTTTTGGTTTTTCGGTTTTCGCTGGCAACCAGAGACAAGACGGCGTTTGTTTATTTTTAAAAACGTGTACTATTCGGTTGATGTTTTGTTTATATGCGAATTTATTGCTGGCGTTCAGTTTTCCATACTGTTGTTGGTTTTATTTATCTAAATTTAGAATTATAATGAACTTTTATTAGTTTTGCTGACTGGTTTCTTTTCCTTTCCGTTGCAGTTGGATAAACGGAGGACAGCGTATAATTCAAGTAAGTGATGTATTAGCTGTTATGGCACGAACATCTGGTTTATACAACGAATGTTGTCTGTCCGTAGTCACACGTAAAATCATGCGTCCGGTGGCACCTGTTCTGTGGAGATCAAGTTGAATAATTTTTTTATTCGGTTCATTTTAAATTGCCTAATCTAGTAAGCTTTACGAAGTCGATATAAGTTCAGTAAGGATTTTAGATTTTATTTTGTTTTTCTTTTCGATTTATGAAACATTTCAGCGCCAACATTAGATTAGGGCGAATCTGCTTTTGTAAACAAAGGTTTTCGTAGTAATTTTCTCTTGAACAAATTGTCACAAATACAGATTAAGCGCTCTTTAAGGAGGAGGAGCTTAATCTCTATCCGCTGATATATTCAATATGAAGGGATTGTATTCAACTTCCGATAAATTAGCAACAAAGTGTTTGCTTACAAAAGCAGATTCGCCCTAATCAAATGTTGACGACAACCACAGAGAACAGACGTTCATCTTCGGTCTGCTACTTGTGTAAAACTTTAAACCGACATTTCAAATGTATGTCGTTATGCTCCTGGTAGGCGGCGCTGCAGTTGTGCGATAAGTGTCATGTAAATGTTTATCAATAAAAATCCTAGCACATAACCTGAAAATTTTTGTTTGTTTTTCTCTGCACTTGCTTTTTATAGCGGCTGCCCATATTAACTTTTACACACGCTTTTCAAGAAAAGGTATATGGACATCAATGTCTGTTCTCTGTGTTTCAACCAAGTGCTATAAACGAATTACCTTACAATTGTTAAATGAGTCACTGGTGTCACTAGGGTTAAGGGTTCATTTTGTCTGCCTCTAAATCTGCAAAGAGTCCGGTTTTGACATGGTTGCCCGCTACATGATTCTTCTTCTTGTGCTGATCTGTTCATTTTAAACAAAACACAACATCTCCATAATCACATCCCCCCCGCTCCCCACAACAAACCCCACACCCCAACATTTTTTTTTTTTTTTTTTTTCTTTTTTTTTTCCCCCCCCCCCCCCCCCCACCCTTTTAAAAAAAAAAAGATAACACAATGTCTGTTTTTTTTTTATAGATTTCATCCTGGTAGAAGTTTTTTTAGACTTAATTTTAATGCACACCTTCAGTTGCAATGACATCTATATAAGGTCTGGGGCAACGCACTGCTTGCTTGTATTGGAAGCAAAAATAATGTAAACATTGCTGAGCCGACGAGTGATGACGTAACACTATTCAACTTCCTATGGGCGTGCATAGGTTCAGATAAAAAAATCGGTTCAAACGTTTATTATGAATGCTGAATTGTTGAAATAATCATGATACAAATGCCATTTATTGAGCAGAAGCGTTTCGTCTCGATAACATGGGTCATTTATAGTAAATTTAACTGAGGTAATTGAATTTTTGCCACATTAACTTTCAAACGCTGGGACTTGACAATCGAGTAGCGATATAGAGCCAATTTTCCATCATCGATAGACTGGAACCGGTTGGAAAATTAAGTTTTATAGCGCACACAATAAACAATCACGAAGCGCACGAATCCAAAAAAATAGTATGACGTAGCACTTTTCGAACTCTTATGTAGCGTGCGCAAGGAGTGCAGTGGTGTTAGTGTCATAAACGAATTTAGCTCATTTCACTAATATTGTTGTGGCTACTGGGCCAGACCTTATATATACGTCATTCTTTTTTTCTTCTTTTTTTTTTTCTTTTTCCCCACGCCCCCTTTTTTTTTACAAAAAAGACCAAACAATTTTTTTTTAAATTTCTCGCAGGGTTCGAAAAAAAAGACTGCCGTCGCGAACGACGAGAAAAAAAAAAATACAGTGTGCACTATTTTCTCTATCTTCATTTCGTTCTATCAGTCAAACAACACATGCTTGTCGACTTGTTTTGCCGTGTTCAGTCATTCCATTGTCCCTGTGTTCTACACAACTCATTCACACCACAGCAAAGCACTGAACTGGCTATTCAAGCGTCAAGAAGTTTTGATTGCTTGACTGAATGTTCTGGTATCCAGTCATTCATTTTCGCGTTCGTGAGTGAATTTGTCTGCTGCAGGACTTTTTTTTTCAATTATACCCGAACATGGTAGAAGACAAGGAAATACAAAAGACGAAGCTGTAGCAAACGATCTATGGCCGAAATCGCTACAGTGTTTGTGGTTCGAGATCGGGAAAAGGCATTTTGCAGGATTGAATCAAGAAGTTGCTGCAAATACGTGCAAGCAAAATACGTTGGTTTTGTCACTTCATCGATTCTTCAAATGAAGGACTGTTCTTTCTTCTTCACGGTAGAACGTTGAAATTGAATGAGTTGTTTGCGCTTATTCACATTCACTGCTTTCTGGAACGAATGAATGATGAAAGTAAAGCAGCAAAAAACCAGATGATTCTCCTTGCACTACAGATTCATGAAGGCAAATTTGTGTTAACTTCATGTTCGCTAGAGGCAGCATGTGATGAAAAATATATTGTCTCAGTCAGGGTGCATTTTGAGAATTGAATGTGAGATTTTAAAGCTCTGATTTCTCGTTTGAATTGTCTTTTGGTATTTGGTCGCTGATTAGTGAATAAACAGTTGTTACAATTGTTCAGTTGGCGCTCAACTTCCGAGCCGATCAGTGGACAAAAAAAGAATAAAAGAAGAAACGAGAAAAGATATCAGAGCATATTTCCATTGATTTCTGTATTAATTTATGAGCACTCCCGGAACTTTGACCAGGAACCCGAACTGGCTGGAAGATTGGTCGTAGACATCGAAAGAAAGATGTTGGCATATCCTTTAACTCTCTGGTCGCCTCATTGACCAGTTTCTTTTCGGTTTTCGCCACGAAATTTTTCAAATAGCTCCCTAACGATGCGACAGACGTGTTATATTCCTGTTCGGTTGCTCGTTTAATTTTGAGTTGTGCTTGGAGCACAGTGCTTTCCCGCGATGTAGTTCGTCCCACGGTGCGATTTTTCTCCTGCGTTTGGCCATTTACTCGAAGTGGCAAGGTACAAATCGGAACTGCAAAAGATTGTGAAAAAAAAACCCTCGATCAATTGCTGTGGCAATGACGCGCAGCAAAAACGACACTGCAGAACGGCGAGCAGCAATGGCTGCCGCAAACAAACAAGCCATCGGCACCAAGCGACCGCGAACCGATGATGCCGTTGCCGGACAGTCGGAACCCGCCGGACCCGCTTTTCAAGCTGTACAGCATGGGCACTAAAGTCATGTGCTCTACGGAGGAAGATTTCCAAGCCGTGGGGAAATTCCTGGCGACGGAAAAATTGGTGTTCTTCACGCACGATGCTCCCGGCAGCAAGCCGTTGAAGGTGGTAATTCGTGGTCTTCCGGATTACGACCCGGAGGAAATTATTTCCGAGCTTAAATCGCTAAAATTGAAGCCAACCCCCCCTCACCCCACCCACCCACACATCCCAACAACACCCCCCCCCCCCCCCCCCCCAAACCCCCCCCACCCCCACTAAGAAAGTCCAATCAACGTCCACCCCCGACTAACCGAGGTAGACACCACTGTCGGACCGATCGTCATCATCGCGGCTTACTGCCCCAAACAAGCGGCAACGGTCCTACTGCAAGACATCGTCAAGCTAACCCTGCGGCGGGGGCAATTCATCATCGCTGGCGACCTCAACGCAAAACATGAAGTGCTGGGGAACACTCGTCGGAACAACAACGGATCCATCATCCGAAATGACCTGGAGGAGGGTCACTATACGATACTGAGTCCGGATTCTCCAACCCGGTTGAGTCAAGCTGGGGCGCACTCAAGCCTCGACATTTTCCTCACCAACATGGCCAAACACATCGCTCTGCTGGTGGTATACCAGGAGCTCAGCTCGGACCACTATCCGGTGATGAGCGAAGTTGGCTCCTCGGTCAATCGGCAGCCTATTACCAGGCGCAATTATCACTGAGTCAACTAGGAACTGTTCCAGTGATGCGTCGAAGACTCTGTCGATTACGAGGCACTCCCCGAGACGCCCGAAGACATCGACCGACAACTGCGTGCCATCGACGAAGCAATCTCTTGGGCCCGAGTGCAACATGTTCCTTCAGTAAACCAGGTGAGTGATTCTATGAACATTGACAGGACTACTAAGTACATTATCGGAATCCGTAATTCGATCCGAATACAATTTCAACGCACCGGTCTACCTCACCTTAAGACCAATTCAAACCGCCGTACAAAAATTAATCAAGCCATCATAACGAAGGCAATGTCTAGAGTCACCGAAACTCCCATTGTTGTCCCTGACGATAGTAGTATATCGGATGATGAGGTGATAGCTACCATCAAGCGAACCAAGAACAAGAACGGAGTCATCAACCTCGAGTCGAAAAACTTGAGTGTTAATTTCTTCCGACACCTTGCAGCGGTTTTTAACAGATGTTGGATGCTTGGCTACTTTCCATTTTGCTAGGAAATAGCCAAAGGAATCCCTATTCACAAGCCTGGCAAAGATCCTACTAGCTCTAAAAGCTATCGCCCCTTCAGCCTTTTTTCCTCCATCTCGAAGCAGTTCGTAAAGCTGATCCTCAGCGGTTTACTGGAGTTCGCAAACCAGAATAACACCTTAATAACAATTTGGTTTCAGGAAAGGCCACTCTACCATCCAACAACTGATGCGAGTAACTAACTTTCTCAAACGGAACAGCTGCCATGGCATTGTTAGACGTCGAAAAGGCATTCGACAATGTCTGGCACGATAGTATGGTGTTTAAGCTGCATCGACACTTCCCGATCTATCTTGTTAAGATCATCAAAAAACTATCTGTTGGACAGATCATTCCAGGTCTTGCTGAACAATTCCCATTCTGATACGTTTAACGTTGATGCAGGTGTTCCCCAGGGTTGCCTCTTAGGCCCTATCCTATTCAACATCTTCACGTCAGATGTTCCTCCCCTGTCGGCTGGTGGCACTTTGTTGATGTTTGCGGACGACACTTCCATCATCTACAAGGGTCGAGTGATTCGTGCTCCGACTGGAAAACTTCAGGAGGGCCTCTATGTTCTGTCGGAATATGTCAATAGCTGGAAGATTTGCATCAATGCAGCTAAAACCCAGACGATTCTATTTCCGGACTCCAAGTCACCTCGACTCATTCCGCCAGGAGATGTCAAAGTCCACCTCTGTAACACACCGATCGATTGGTCCGGAGAAGTAGTCTACCTTGGTCTTACCCTTGATAGCAAGTTGTTGTTCCGATCGCATGTATACAAAACTTCAACTAAATATAGTACGTTGCTAAGATCTCTGTATCCGATGAAAGCCCACTTCTGGCAGTTCATAAACAGATCATTCTTCCCGTGGTCTAGTTCAAATAGTCTAATACAAATAAGTTTAATACATCAAAACAAAGGTAATTCACTGTACTTCAAGGAAAAAATATCAATACAAATCATTTCTCTTCATTTCTCATGAAAGTTCGCATTT
The DNA here is from genome assembly GCA_024533555.2 of Aedes koreicus. Taxonomy (NCBI): domain Eukaryota; kingdom Metazoa; phylum Arthropoda; class Insecta; order Diptera; family Culicidae; genus Aedes; species Aedes koreicus. Next base: position 303,310 of record JAHHFK020004329.1, on the reverse strand, counting down.
TCTTCTTTATTCCTCCCATCAAACGCTACACATCCGGAGTCAACTTCTTTGGCACATTTGTTCCATATTTTGGTCATCTGAGTCGCGCCCCGCGCCGTTTTTCCACTTTTCTTAAGCTTCCGCTTCATTATTGCCCAAAATCTCTCGATGGGCCGGAACTGCGGCCAGTTGGATGAATTTATGTTTTATCGATGAAATCTACGTTATTATCGCGGTACCACTGGATGACTTCCCTGCTGTTGTGGCAACTCGCCAAATCGGGCCAAAACTTCACGGGACCTTTATGGGCTTTAATGAAAGGTAGTACGCGGTTTTTGAGGCATTCTTCCTTGTACAGCTTCGAGTCCATCGTCTTATTCGTCACGAACACTTTGGTCTTGCTCCGCAGCTGCATATCCCTTGCCAAATCATCAGTTTTTTTTTTTTGGCAAATTTGTCCATAAAAACAAACTTAAACTTCGCAGGAACATCTCCTCGTGCCGTCGCCATGTAGAATTTTTGGCCAGGAAGCTGTCCGAAATCCATTTTGACGTAGGTTTCATCAGCGATGAGCAGGCATCCTTGGTACTTCGTCAAAACCTGCTGGTACAATCGTCTGAGTTTTGGTGACGAAACTTTGCTTTAACACAACAAAAATAACAATTAAAACTAGAACATAAGAACTGAAGACGTGAAAAACGAAATATAAAATTAAATCAATGAAATAAGGACACATTTTAGTAGTAGTAGAGGAAATTCACGAGATGGTCCAAAGAAAGTCCACAAGAAAGTTCATTGGAAGTCCAGAGAATGATTTAGCAGATATTTAAGGCTGTTGAATGCTAGGTCTTCGAGAAGTCGCAGCTGGCTGCGCTTTTGAATAGACGTGATTTTCTTCTGCTCCGTCGATTTCGCGAAAACAAACATTTTGTTCAGTATTCGATACAAAATATTCAAATCAAACATTGATTCATAGATTGGAAGTGAACTGGAAGTGACTGTGCAAAGAGCGGTTCCAGCGAACCTGGTGTTTTGTTATGTGGTTTAACGTTTGTTTCGGTTTTAACAAACCAGGCTAGCGTTCGAGAAGCAGTGTTGGAACGGAACTGCATTGGCCAGCCAAATCAATTGCGAAGCTGTTATTCAACCTGAGGAACTTGGTGGCGTCCATATAGAACCCAAAGATATTTGTTGGAAGGCGATTTTTGACATCCTAGAAAAGATGCTCGCTACGTCTTTCGTTACTTATCAGCGACTTTGGTTTACAATTTCATTTATACAGAGTTTTTTTTTCCATTAGGTCAAACTGTTCGATTGTTCTCGTTTTGGTCAAGTTTTATGCGTTGTCGAAAGCTGTAATCGCTCAATAATGTATGGAAATACAGTAAAGTTCCGAAACTATGTTTAACTAAAAATGCCATGACGATAATTTTTGACCATTTTTCTACCGTCAGAGGAAAAACATATTTTCAGACATTCTTCTCTTTCGAGAGAGTGAGTATTACCTCTATAAACATAAGCCATATGGGACTAGGACTATAGTTAATGCTTAAGTCCCAACCATTTAAGTAAATAAGGAGTATCACTTAACCTTCTTAGACTAGATGCTCACAATGACCATTTCTAAATAAATTTTTGTTCCGTACAACAAACAGAGCATTCTGTTTAACTATACTCTCCGACTATTCATTTCCGTTTTCCTTAAGTTCGGATACACTTTCAAAATTTGTTAAAAAAATGAAAACATGTTTTTTTATTTTTTGGATTTATGTTATTGAAAGCTATGTTTACAAGGAACGTTTACAACATTTCTCTTGGAATGACCCCCCCTTTGTACTCCTTAACGAGCTTCAAACGTTTCTCGAACGCGTCGCAGGCGGCACGCACGGACTGCATGGGCATTTCGTCCCAGATTTTGAGAATTACCGTCTTGAAATGATCCAAAGTGCTGACCTTGTATTCGTTCAGCTTCGCCATCATATAGGACCAAACAAAAAAGTCGAGAGGATTCAAGTCCGGGGAGCTGGGAGGCCACAAAGTTTTGTCCAGAAAGTCGGTTAAATTGTCCCGACACCAGGCTTGAACCACATTTGCCGTATGGGCTGGTGCACCGTCCTGCTGGAACACGTAGTGCTCATCGCCGTAGAGGCTTCGGAGACTGGGGGCAACAACCTTTTCCAAAACCTCAGTTTTGTAGTACGCCGCGTTGATTTTGACGTTTTTTTCAATAAACACCAAGGGTAGCTTACCACGTTTGCATACTGCCCCCCAAACCATCACCGACGCGGCACTTTGGAACCGAGGGATGTTTATATTGGATTCAGGAATGTTGTCCCTCGGATGGCGCCCACACCCGGTCATTTTGCACATTGTGCAGCTGCTGCAGCACGAACAGTTTCTCGTCCGAAAAAAACAAACTCCTGACCAGCGTGGCCGAGAGAGGATCCTCTCTTAGCTCGATCCAACCGCTTTTTGCTGGTAGCCCTCCGAAACGCCATGGACCTTACGTTCTACGTAAGGCCTGAAACCAAGGTCCTTGGTGAGTATGGTGGAAGCGGTTCCAATGGAAACGTTGAGATTCGCAGCCGTTTTCCGGATTGAGCGGTTCTTTTTGCGCCGAATTCGCTCCCTCACGATCTTGATATCTCGTGGCGTCCTCGCTGAACGCGGCCGACCGGATCTCACACGGTCATTGGTCGAGGACGTCTCCCGGTATCGCCTGATGGTCGTGTAGACAAAGTTCCGCTTGACCCCATGCGATTTCAGCAGCCGGAATATATCGCCGGGTCGCTCACCGTTCAAAAAACGCTTAATTACGAAGTCCCGATACTCTTTCATCGCGCGTAACAAACAAACAACAACTAACAGAATGTCAACACCGCGCACATTCGGTAGCGTATGAATGAAGCTAAAGCTGACACCAATACCAATGCAGAATATGTACATGGCGCATACCTACGCAATGATGAAAACTTGTATTCGAACTTATTGAACACCGTGTAATAGTTTTATTCAACTCGACGCGTGTTGTTTTCGTTATAGGATGCTTCACCCTCGCCTATAAGCAATACCAGTAGCTAATGACATATACAGCAACAAGCAGCACCAGCAGTAGCAGCTGTCGAATGAAAACCGAAATTTATGCTCTTATTGCTGTTTCCATTCATTCGCTGGTGTCGATAAAGATGTACCACCAATGAACCCTTCTCGGCATGTTTACATTCATGCCGTAGCCAATACAACCGAACGGGAGAAAATTCCTTCGTTCTCGCTTCCATCGTCGGATAACGGTGATGTCATGGAATTGGGTTGCTTTCACCACTACATAGGAACGATCGCCGTTCGAAAGCTTTCATTCATGAATGTGTCGCAGTTGAAGCGCTTTAATAACTGATTGCCTTTGCGGCAACCTTGCATCATACGACGAGGTGGCCGAGAGGTTAAGGCGTTGGACTGCTAATCCAATGTGCTCTGCACGCGTGGGTTCGAATCCCATCCTCGTCGAAAAGATTTTTTGCTGCTGTTCTGACGAATGGAGTCATACAGTAGAGGCTTCACCACCCACCACTTACTGTAGATCAATCAATCAATTTAAGTATGTAGAAGATTTCTTTAAATGGAATTTCGATATGAACATCAATGTTGTTTAGCAGGTCTTTATATTGTTATAATCACATATTTTATATATATTTATTTCTTGTTATTATTATATAATATTTTTGGTATTTATATATTAATTATCATGCTCTGTTTTTCTATTTTGTTTGCTCTTGTAACGCTTTATACTATCGTGTCGTTTTCCTGTTTTTTTTAAATGGTGAAACTGCTTTTAAAATTCTCCGTTTGTAATTTCCTATTTTCTGACATTTTGATAAGCTGGTTCTGACTGCATTTATTGTATGTCTGATTTTGGTTTTCCATTTCTTTTCTGCGTCATCGTTTTGTCATTGGATGTTTTCGATTTTCTTACCTTGTGCCAATGCGGTAGACACTAAAAATGTGTTTTCTTCCAAAACATGTAATAATGTTTATGTGTTCTGACTCGTCGGAACGGTTCGGTTGTGTTGATTGATGAGCTGTTCTGCGATACAATTGGATTGGGGCTGCTCTGGGCAGCTAACGTCATTAACTGAATTCGTTGAACAGGATATGAGAGAGAAAACATACGCGCGAGGACATTCTCGTCGTCTGTTCGTTCTAGTGGATGATAATAAATATATGTGTGCATTTGTTTCGTTCTGGGATTTACTTAGATAGGAGTTCTTTGATCGCTTAATTACGGTGGGATACTTTCAAAGGGAGATAAAAAATATTGAAACTGGAAAACGGGTTTTCAGTTGATGACGTTTTCATGTATCCTTCTTGTATTCTATTGCATGAACGGTAAGCTTCAGTATCTTAGAATAAAGTAGGAACAGAACGTAAGGATTGTCTGCAAATAAAGCTGGCAAGATGTTGTTTTCTTTGTCTAGTAGTTTAAAAATACGCTATTGATCGTCAACAAAAATCGAAAATAAATAGTACGAATTTCCTAAATACAACATCAATAAATTATGCACAACAGTTAAACTTTGTGTATGCTGTTCCTTTTTATGCATTTTTTTGTTTTGCTTTCTCGATTTTGTGCTCGTCTGTTTAATCCTAGTTGATTTTTTTTATTACACATTGCGTCTTCTACTTTGTTTTTAATCTCAGCATTTTAAAACCACGATTTTTTTTATAAGGATCTAATATAAAAGTGATCAGAATGTCGCTTTGGTGACAGTATTCATCACTTTATTGTTTGCATCTTTACACTCTCTGTAACATCCAGTGCACTAATTACTGCTGTCTGTTATCATATGTTATCATAAATATTTATATATTCATATACATACTGCTTTCACTTGTTGTTTTTCCTTCTTTTAAATATGTTTTGCGTTTTATTACTCTTTTTTCCTGCGGGCATCAATGCTTGTTCTCATTCATATTTGTATATCTTTTAGCATATATTTAGGTAATACATGTTACGCATTTCTTTTTTGTGTGTCATAGGTATTCCACAATACTGCTTTCTTGCTGCAATATGATTTAGAATAGTAATATAGTGATCTTTAGTCTACCTAAACATTTAACTAATGTACACGGATTTTCCCATTTTTTCTTCTGTATTCTGCTTCTAATTTTTGTTTGTTTGTATTTGTATGTTTGTCTTCTGCGGCTGATTTTTTACCGTCCCGGGAACGAAAATCTGTTATCAATGGATAAACAACAATAAGCTATCAACAAAAAATACTTGTTACGACATCTTGTTTTTTTTATATAAAATGTTTGTAACACAGGGAACGACTTTATCCTGCTTTGACGGGAAGATTTGTTTTGTATTATATTCGGAAAATTGGTTTATGTTGCCTCTTTACGTGTCTGCTGTTTGTTTTGTGTCGAATTGCTCGGACCAAAATTTGTCCAGTTATTAGATTCACCGAATTGCAATCCCAGCATGAACATTTATAAAAATAGCTAGTTTGGTATGTAACAGCTCTACCTATTTAGACGATGTGCTTTTCCAATTTATTATAGTATACAAAATAAATGGCATGACACATTTTGACGCCAACGATGCTGGGGTTGCCTTCTCATGCTTGCGCTGGTTTTTCCCACAAACTGAATAGGATAAGCAAATCTCCTAACTGGATACACCTTGTGTCGATTATTTATTCATGCGGTAAGAGCGGTACAAAACCAAAAGTAATCTTCACATGCAATTTGCTGGCATCATATTTCTTAAGACATTGATCGACGGTACCAAATTTCTAACAAAAATCGTTTTTTAAGACCTGCCTATCGTTGGATTCCATGTTTTTAAAATCCCATAGTTTCGTCTTCTTTATCTTCTACTTAGCAAAGCACTTTATTCTGCTCTTTACAATCAGACGGAATTTCATTTTATCTGTATTTGTCCTTCGCTGAACTGGGTTCGCTTCGTAAATGCCTCCTCGTAAAACAATCTTGTCATTCGTTTACCTAATCTTTACTAGTTACGCCCTTCCTCGTCTCCAAACTGTATTGTTTTGATGTTTCCACTCAGAAAGTAATCCTACATATAAAAATGCTGAACAAGAAAGGGAAACCTAAATTCTTGCTTATTTGTGTGATAAAACATATCAGAAACTTATTGAAACAACAACCATTTGTCCTACTGATCCGGTTGCACACAATTGCAACCGAAGATAACCAATACCTACATAATGAGGTTCCTACGCGATTTTGATCCTCGTGCAACATTGATAGAATTTAAAAATCGATTTGTCTACTATAGTTTGTTGCATTTCTTGTTGCCTGTTTATTTGTATTTACTAGATCAATAGATTTCCGGATATACACATTTAACGACACAAATAGCAATAATAAAACCATCTTACTGTGAAGACAAATATCGCCTTTCGTACTCTTTGTTTTCCATCCTATACCTTTTCTCTTTTCTCTAACAACGTGTTTCGATTGTAAATAGCACTATTATCGAGTAAGTATCTCGCAAACATACTTGATTTTGCCGTTTTGCTCGTTTGTTTTTCTCTAGAACATTCCTTATTCCTACCTACCGCGGCGCTGACTGCTTGGTTGGTGATGACCACCCCCCAAAATGAGATTTCCATACCTAATCATATGTGCTTGCAACTAAATTAGGTAATACATTTTTTGGTTAGGACATTTTCGGTTTTTGGAATATCAATGTATGTTAAGATGCTATGCTAAAATTAAGAAAATTGTTCAACAGTATTGCTAGTTTGTAAATTTTGAGATTTAACACTCTCGATAATATCCAAAGTTGCAATCTGTGACAGCATTAGCCTGTTCCATCAGAATGCGTTACGAATCTCACCTTGTGATCGTCGCTGCAATCGGTGATAGTCATAAAAATTAATTGATGATTGTATCGGATGGTGATGATCCATCACTAGCCCGGTCATTATTGACCTTCACGAATGTCAAATTTGTTTTGCAGATGTCGCTTCTTCGTTTGTTTATTCAAGTGCACTATTGCTTAGGTCCCAAAGCTTGACTATGATGTGGGTTGCCTTGGCTTTGTTATTTGGGCCTATTCTGCGAGTCGAATGAGTCGAAACGATTCGCTCTCACTTGACGAGTCGACAACTGTCGACAATTGAGTGATACCACTCTACGTGCACATTACATGGAGAGCCGACTCACTCGATTCGACAATTGTCGACTCGTCAGTTGTGAGCGACTCGTTTCGACTCATTCGACTCGCAAAGGAAGTTGTATGAGTGAATTCGGACTAAGTACACCGGATGAATTTTCTGAACGATAATTGATAAGTAAACTTATCATGTGTAAATATGTGTGTATAGATTATAAATAGTTATTATTAAGTCTAAATTGAATTCCTAGCATCCAAGTCAGTAGTGAATTCAAACCCAAATTGAACATCTAAAACGATCGGTCGCAAGTTTGTTATTCTTTTAGTCCGGGCAAATACAGTGATTACAGCAGCAAATCCAAGTGTTCTTAAAGTGTCCAAAAACCCAGTCTTTCAGTGGCGGCCAAACGTGATACAATTTATTCCGGTGAATATCGCAAGCGTGAAAAACCGTGAGTGAATTCGTGATCGAAATTGTGATCCGTGATCAAACGGTTATTTGAAGTGTGAAGCAGTGTCCATTGGAGAGACCATTCTCTCCCGTGATTTGGTGCACCGCTATTGTACATATCGGGTTGTAATAACTCCGAAGGCCGGCAATTAAAGAGCTCCACGCTCGAACAATAATACTCACGTAAAAATTGACGACAAAAACACAAATCCTGGGTCAAATTGCGTAAAAAGGATCCTGCGGTTAAATCGAGATTTGCCTTTGCAGATAACTTCACTTTGAACATACTCAGCAGGTACGGAACGAATTGGTATAAACAGAATAATAAGAGGCACTTGGTAAAAAGTTCGAGAGCTCATCCAAAAAGCTGAATTGTTTCATAAAGCTACATAATTAAAAAGTGCCCCAGAAAGTATGGACGCACTGAAAAACCGCTGCCATTTCGCAATAGTTGATAACTACCCAGGTAACCAATAAGCATTAGCATATGCAGTAAATTAACCCTAAATCTGCATTTGAGATGCTACAAGCATTATATTAGCATTATATCAGCATCTTGAATGCTATCTGTTGTAAAGTTGGATTTCAAATGCTATTTAGTAATAAGCATTCCGAATGCAAAATAGCACTAATGAAGCATTATCATAGCATTGCAGTAAAGCAGCCGTATATTGGGCCAAGAGCGGCATTTATTTTGCATTTAAGACGACTTAATTGCTTGACAGGCTGCCGTTAAGACTCTTTGGAACTGCTTATTGGTCACCTGGGTAGTAGCTAACTGTATGACTGCATCCTGTTGTTTACCCTCATCTCTCAGCACTTGTGTAGTGGTTTAATCGTTCCAACAGTTTGTTTCAAAATGCGTGGACTTTCAGCGAAAGAACGTCGAAATATTGTTCACAAATGGTGTACAGAACCCGGAATGTCACAGAAGAAGTTGGCACAGAGAAGGAGTAAGTAAGAAAGCTAGGCGAACAGCGATCAGGAAGTTCAGTGAGGACAACACGTTTGAGGATAAACCGAAATTGGGTCGAAAAAAGAGTTATGATAATCCTCGTTTGGATGAACGTATAACGAAGGTATTCGAGCACAAGAAAGAGAGCGGCATGTTGCCAAAAAAGATTGGCACTTCGATGTTCAATGTCCATCATGCCAAAGAACGTTTAAATGTTCGAACCTATAAGAAGCCGAAGCAAAACGGCGTCCGAACAAGAAGCATCAATCAGGCCCCTGGATGTGGCTGTGTCTTTTACAATATTTCTTTGCAATTTTGAAAAAATAAAAAGAATTCCTTTTTGAGTTCTCATTGCCTTTGTGGACCATTCTTGATTTTTGCCGTACAGTTTCAAACTAAAATAATTATAATAATTACGTAGCAGTCTGACAAAGGCACAAATCATTTGATGTTAGAGGACTGTTCAATTTTCAATCGAACCAAACAATTACATTTCTTCAAGAGGAAATAGCTTAGAGAAACAAGTGAAAACACAAGAGTGCATCAAGAGAGTCAGAGAAGCTTTTTTTGCTATTGTCTATTCATTACTGAAAGAGATCGTTTTGAAATAACAGAATATCTTCCACTTTTTTTCTATTTATTCCTGACATTTGCCTCAGTAAACAGGGTGAGTGGTAATTCCTGTAAGTGTTTATGAAACACGTGTAACTTTCGATGCGTTAATCACAGACATGTTTGCACATTTTTCTTTAAGAGTGGCTTGCAAGTCTGTTTTGAGTTTTCATTCATTCCAGATATCTGTTTTTGAAACATTTGAGACCATGTAGTATTTTACAGAAATTGAAACCACTCGGAATAAACGAAAGATTCATCTATCGCACCATCAAACGCTACAAAAAAAAAACGGTTCTTGGAAAATATCTCCTGGCCGTAAATGCACTGTTGGGTGTCCAGAAGCTATCAAACGATTGAGAAATCGAATTCGGTGGAATCCTGGTAACTTTGACCGAAAGATGACCAAAGAACTGAGAATGTCGCAGTCAACGATTAGGAGTATTTTGAAAGACGACCTTGGACTGAATCCATACAAAATACAACGGGTGCATGGCTTAACTTGAAAGCAGAAGATTGTAAGCATCGACAGATGTCGGAAGCTGTTCAAGCGGCACGATAATAGTGAAATTTTGTTTTCGGATGAAAAATTTTTCCTTCTACAGGATCATCACAACCAGATAAATGAACGGGTGTATGCAGCAAATCTTTCAGATATTCCTCGTTGTAAACTAGCTGTTTAAAGGGTGATGGTTTGGAGATGTTCCTCAACAATCCCATTGCTGTTCATTGAACCTGGTGTTAAAATCAACAGTAAATATTACATCGATAATGTTTTGAAAACCATTTGCTTCCCTTCGTCAAGAAACACTACAAGATTGCACCATACTGCTTCCAATAAGACTCTGCACCGTCCCACCAGGAGAAAGCTACACAGGCTTGGTGTGAGGACAATTTTCTGGATTTTATTTCGTCGAAAGAATGGCCTGACTCTTTACCTGATTTGAATTCTCTCGACTTATATGCATGCAGCTACATGCTGGTCAAACTGGGGAATACGAAAGGACTAACCATGGAAACATTAAGCTGTGACGCTTTCCAACAATGCAAGCAGCTGGCAATGAAAACAAAGAGAGAAAGATTTGAACTGAACTAAAATAAGACAAAAGGTTAAAGATATTAAAAAACATGAAATAAACTGAAAATTAAAATTCAGCCAATCTTCTCGTTTGTATGACCATATTCTTCACTGTCAGGATTTCTCACTCACTCTGTAGATCGACAACAAATATACTACTGTTTAACTCATAATTGTCTCATTCCATCAGCTGCAATTTTTTTAAATTCAAGTCAATTTGTCCCACGCGACGGTGCCATGGGATATTCTTCTTCTTCTTCTTAGAATTATATAAACTTTACTTCACAATAAACTTATTGCTTGCTCTCAACCTGGTCTAAATGCACTTCCACAGCTATTAATTGAGAGCTTTCAATGCCAAGTACCATTTTTGCATTAGTATGATCGTGTGGCAAGTACAATGCACACGGAGCCGATAAATTTTCGTTTTTGAAAAATTTCTAGACCATACCAGATCTTTGTCCATCTGCTGTGTTAGCTTCTTTGTCTCGGCCATCTCGTGTGGTCGGTGAATGACATTAGGCGGTTGGTAAAAAGGGGGTCTTCTGTTCAGACAAGTCAACAGCATTCAACATGCTGAAGGTTATCTTCCGCAACAGTGATGTATACAGCGGGAGAGGAACAAAAAGCCGAATCACAAAAGGCCGAAAATGTATGTAGCTACCACAAAAGGCCGAAACTCAAATAAGGCCGAATCCCAAAAGGCCGAAATTTTTAAAATTTAACATAAAAAGGCCGAAACCACAGAAAAGTGAACATTCTTTAAATCTTCAGTCAGCCATTAAATTGGGGGAAACCCTATAAGGGAAAAACCACAGTTAGCATTAATTATTTATTTCCAGTTTCGGTAGTTGACATCAATAAAATAGTAGTAGAAAAAGTAAAAAAAAATTAAAACAAACATCATGTTAGACTCGCTTTGGTCTAGATGATAGCAACAGAGCAATACTCTCAACAAAATCGTCATCTGCGATAGCATCACTTTAAGAGTTAGCATGCTACTCGGAGTTAGTTCGAGCTCTCATTAAACAGATCCATAAGGAAGCTCAGCATTTTTCATTCAATTTTTCATTTTGATCCTCAAGACATTCGCGATTAAAACATAGTATAAGTTTATTAATTCCGCAAAATTCTAATATAAACGCACGGTATTCTCGTTTTAATAAATAATACTCGTTTGATATTCTGGAAATACTTTACAAAGCTTTCCTAGATCAGGCATGAAAAATCTAAATTGCTTGTAGACTAAATAAATAACTAAAATGTTGTAAAAATAGATTGCAATAACTGACTTTAAAATTGTGCTCAACGAGGAAAGGCCGAAAAAAATCGGCAGCGCGCGCTTGCTCCGGTCCACTCGGTCGCTCTGCCGATTTTTTTCGGCCTTTTGTGATTCGGCCTTCTGTGGTTTCGGCCTTTTGTGATTCGGTCTTTCGTAGTAATCCCGTATACAGCTGCGTCCTCATAACAGCAAGCAAAATCTTCAGGGCTGAATGGAGTTCCTCTTTCAAAGCCACTCAATCATTTAATTCGACAGTCTAGAGTTGTCTACGCCAACCAAACGATCGTATCTTCTAGACTAAGTTTTGCGTTCAACCTACTTATTCTCAAGTTAATACAAGAAATGGGCCTATTCTTGTTGATTGTCTCTCCTAATTGAATTTCCCTTCGGTTCACCATGGTAGCATGACAGGATTATCAGCAAAGCTTGCAGCTCGATCGAAAACGTTAATTATTTTTTATCCCAACAAATAATAATTAGCCATTTGCATATTGTCATAACCATATAATAAGCGATTGCAGTCCTGTTATTTACTTAAAAATTAAAGAGAATTTACGTATTCTCGGCGGTCCAAGCAGAGCCCATCTTTCAATGAGTATATTCGTACCGCCGTGCAAACATCTGATATTTTTGGCTGCATGAAAATTAACTATTTTACGCATAACTGTATCACAGTTTATGTGCAATGCTTATGGGCGGTAAGACAATTAAGCGTACAGCGGCAGAAAACCTGTACAATCTGAATGTCCAACCACTTTTTGTTCGTCCTCCCAAGTAACCAATAAGATCTATATTTTGCCGAAATTGCAATACAATGCTGATTTACACGGCCAATAAGGCCAATATATCAGCCAATAATTGCGAAATATACAGCTTGTGGATACATCTGAACTGCGTGTTGAACAGGTGTCAGCTTTCAAATGCGTGTAATTTATTTAAAAGTATGGCAGAGGGATATGGCCTAGTAGTTCAAAAGTAATCAGATTAAAGCTAGACGTTTAAAAATCGATTGCCGAGAATATTCAACGTAACCGCAATCGACAGTTACCCTATATGAATAGAACCGATCACATTTTACACGAGAATTCCCTCGTTTACATATTCAACCAATCGCACCACTACTTCTCTGATTAAGGTGACACGTGATCGAAATCTTTCATAACGCATATCCTAGGTCAGATTTGTCGCATATTCATCTGAATTCCGTCTTGTTAGTTTAACAATATTCAAATCCCTGCCAACTCAAATGAACCGGTGATAATATTGCATAGCACCCAAACATACGCTTAATATAAAACCTTATCCAGTACAACTTAAACACACATTATCCCCCAAACTTAACTTAAAACCAAGCCGTAGCGCTGTGACTCAAGTTAAAAGATATTTTTGTTGTTTTCTAATGACTAGCTTGCATAATTTACATGGCGATTTCAACCGTTATAACAACTTGTGGATGTTTTTGATTAACTTATGACCGTAGTGACTGTTGTATGAAATTTGTCTCCATAGACAACAATGGAACAGAATGTTTACTGGTTGAGACTTCCTACGGAATTCTCTCTTTGAACACTCAAACTGGACGTCAAAATATGATGATTGTTTTCTAGTTTTCCACTGGTTCAAAATTATCTAGCGATATTGTTCGTATGCCAAGCACATAACAGTTAACGTACAAGTAAAAAAAAATTACATTTTGTAAAATGCGTTTAATAAGATAACTTAACTCAACTGATCGGAGATTATCGTGAACGGAGACTGCAGTTCTAAACTTAACAGAAACACAAAAGTTAACATCAAAATATTGCACTCTTTAGCCCTGCTTTTAGCGCGCTTGCCGTCGAAAATAAAGCTATTGATTTGCTAAAAATTAGTTGAAAGCTTAGAAACGAAAAAAACTTAATCACTGCAATCGATGCTTCATTCGATTTATATGGCAACCAAATTCGCAAAACCGAAAGTGTAACAGATTCTTCAACGAAACGTTTGTTTGTGCATTTGCAATGCTGCCTTCTTGCTAAAACTAAAAGTTATCCTACTAAAATCGGCTTTGTTCGGTTCGCTCTCCCCTAACTCTCTGTCGGCTTCGTTTTCCTTCCAAAAATAAGCTTAATCTCGTGTGCATGTTAATGCAGTTGTGTGCGCGTTTCTGTGTGTATGTATGTATGTAAGTGTGTGTATTTTTTTGTGTGTGTTTCGAGATTTTTTCCCACCTTGTTCGGTACTCATTCATTCGATACCGATCCGTGTGTTTTGTGCAGCATTTTGTAATAAAAATCAGGACTGTCCTGCAATTATAAAACCTTCTATAACATTGCCGCTCTGCTCTTTTGTTTAGTTTCCTACTAGTGCTCTGACGATGGGAGCAACACCTACTTTTGTTTTTGTGTATTTTTTATGTTTGTGTGCTTATTTGTGTTGGGTTTACTCTTTGGTTTTATCACTTATAAGCGGTAAAGCGCGCAATATATATAAATGGGTGCTTGTTGTTGCTGTTACTGCCTGCTGCAGGCTTGCGATTCTTCCGTTTTTTAACAAACAATTTTGCGCTCCGGTCCGAACTCGGAATTTACGAACGAAAATCCGCCAAATTCTTCCTGATTGATACAACGGATGATATCGTTCGGCACTGGGGTTAATACTGGGTCCTCCTTGGTGAACTCGGTATCGAAATTGAGGGCATCACGTGCACTTCGCTAAAATTGTGCAAACATTTTCAGTTTGGAATGTTCCATAATGCTATAAAACAAATAACTTACCACTCTTGGCCGGAATGGTGGTCGTACTTTTCGCTGCTCGAGCGCATCCCAATCCATATCCTTGAAGAAAGGATGGGTACGGATTTGGTTTTCGCCATCAATGCAACCTAACCGCTTAGCTGCGTTCTTTGTCATGAATCCTGTAAATAAGTAATCCAGTTAGAAATTGTTCTAACTGATGCAGGATGCAGCAGTGCACTAGACTCCGCAACGGACCTTTCAAAATCGACACCGCTTCACGTGACAACCAGACGGGATAGAGGACGTCGTCCCGTAGGATCGCTTCGAACAAGTCGTCCTCATTGTCCGCTTCGAATGGAGGTTGGCCGGCCATCATTTCATACATTAGCACCCCAAGCGCCCACCAATCGACGGATGGGCCATAATCCAACTCTTGCAGAATCTCCGGTGCAATGTAGTCTGGTGTTCCGCAGAACGTCGAGGTCAAATTGTCACCGATAATTCCCTCCTAAAATGGAAAACAATAGCCGATTGTTAAACATAAACTTTTCAGATATCCACAACACCTACCTTGCACATTCCAAAGTCAGCCAGCTTGCAGTGACCCTCGGCGTCCAGCAGAATGTTATCCAGCTTTAAATCTCTATAAATTACTCCGTTACGGTGTAGGAATTGTAGTGCTAACGTGACTTCAGCTGCATAGAATGCCGCGCGCGGTTCATCAAATTTGCGCGCTCGCTGAATTTGGAACATCAAATCACCACCATTGACGTACTCCATTACGAAAAACAGGCGATCCGGCGTTTGGAAGCACGAATGCAGCGCAGTTAAGAACGGATGTTTGGCCGCCAGTGCCAGAATTCGTTTCTCGGTCATCGTACAGTCCACGTCGTCATCCTGCAGGATCACGTCCTTCTTCAGCACTTTTATGGCGTACACCTCGTCAGTACCTTTCCGTTCGGCCAGCATCACCTTACCGAAAGAGCCCTTACCGAGAACTTTGATAAAGTTGAAATCATTCAGGCATGTTCTGCCCACCGTCATCCCCCCGCTCGCCGCACGGTTGCTATCGTCGTCCTGAGATGTGGCACCAGCAGTGCCGGCCAGTTTCTGCTGTTGACTAGAGGTCGGTCGCTGCTGTGCGCCCTGTTGCGAATGTAGACTTTCGGTATCCAGACTACTCTTGGTCGAAAGCGAATCCAGCGAACTTTCATCGCTACGTTCCGAGGTGGATGAGTTATCACTAGGCGCTTGATTTGAATACTGAAAGGGAAAATGAAAACAAGTTATTACACAATGAAGGCACATGCATGAATGAACCGTGTGTGATAAGATGTAGAGAACTTTTTTTCGAAGCGACGAGGTGGCCGAGAGGTTAAGGCGTTGGACTGCTAATCCAATGTGCTCTGCACGCGTGGGTTCGAATCCCATCCTCGTCGAGGACGTTTTTAATTTTATTATCTAGCCAAAGATTGGTAAAACCTCGATTCTAGTTTTCTCATTTTTAGTAACAAGTAAGGTGATAAAAGTCACGTGGTGTGAATGACAACCGTGTCCACGAAGAAAATATTCCTCATAACGTGACTTTCGTCACCTCGTTAGTGACATAGAGTTATACGATATAATAAATAAGCGAGGGACGAAGGGAAGTAACTGAAGATTCACCAGAGCCACTATCTGAAGATGCAGTAAAATATCCTGCTTCGGTACTAGTCACTCACCTTAGATCTACGTGGTGGTGTTTTATCCATGGTGATGCCCATCTCGTTGAGCAACTCGGCCAGCTGCTTCGTGTTGATGCCGCAGTTGTTGGCCACATTTCCCTCGCAGCGCCGGTGGATGTTCATGCTGCAGACTTCGCACTTCAGACCCTGTCTAATGATGCCGTACAGGAGAGAACCGCAGTGGTCGCAGAATGTCAGCCGCTTGAACGAGTGCACTGCAAATCTATGTGGTATATTTACATTGAAGCGCTGGGCCGCATCCTGCGGTGCGGGCTTGGTCTGCTGTGTGATCAGTTAGTAGGAAAAGAAAATTGACTTGAAAATATTGCTCAATCTTGGTGCAACTGGTAATACCTCATCCTTTTTCTTGGGACACTTGGTCACGACTGAACTATGGCACCGTTTGTGAACCACGCATGTGCACACTGAAAAACGGAAGTTATATTAGATATCTAACAGTTTTGCATGTTTAGTACCTGGATCCAAGGATTGTTTTTATTTCACAGTTATAATTCGGGAAAAAGCGATGATGTTAAGAATCAACAGAACGTTTCAGTTGTTACAATAGAACGTAAAACAAAGCCTTTGAAAAAGTTAGTACGTGTCAGTGAAGTGTGTTGCGCAGCTCGAAATCAGTTAATGTAAAGTGAGTGCAGATGAGTTCGAAGAGAAGACGAGTATCGAAGAATATGCCACTAGTAACCAAGGTACTAGGTGAAAATCGATACAGTCAACTCCAAGTACATGAAATTAGAAATGAGAAAACCAAACAGTAGTGGACATAGCCCGTCCGAAAATATGTTCCAAAACTCAGATGTGATAAATTAAAATAAATCAGAGGAAAATTAGGAACAGTTTCGTATGATTCAAACATAGGAGGCATAAGAGGATCACAACATTGAGTAAACTGATAGGACACACCGTGATGCGCAATAGAGGCGCTTAGCGTGCGTGCCTTTCTTACCTTGACATTGATAGCCTTGCTTGCCTAATCCCCTGTAAGGTAGAAAGTAGAGAGAGAGAAACAGTGCAACGGATTTGTTATTTTTTGAGTGGTACTAAGTATTTAGCGCAGCTGACTTGTTTAATTGAAAAAATAAAATGAAACTTTCCTCGAGCCAACAATCTAATTAGAAACTTTTCTCCAATAGTCATCTTGCAGTCCAATATAGAAATAAGGTATTTAGTCTCCCCCATCCATTAGAATCTTTTGTCAATTTCTGCAGTACACAATTTTAAACTGTAACTGGCAGTCTACACTTTTGGCAACTGAAAATTTCGCATGAACCATGGAAGAACAAGCAACAATACAATACAAATATTTTTATTACGATACTTCGACGATAATCAGAGGCTAAGTAAACGATAAATTCCTGTTACAGAGCTGATAGTTACTTTCCAGTGACTTGGTCACTATTAAGACTCTATCGTTAAGGTAATTCCACTAAAGGCCGTTCACACCAAAATCCGGACAAAGTATTTATCCTGTTTCTTATTCAAATCACAACAAAATGGAATGAAACTTGTTATGTACATAACCAATACATAGATAAATGTGAATCACACACATTGCTTATAATAGCGCACTCTGTATTCAAGGTGGCGCCGTCTGAACTAGCACGCAGGAAATCTATCTTGCACAAATATTTGGAAAATCCCAATTCTACTGTTCGATTCATCGCAAAATCGTTAAATGTGCCAAAATCAACTGTTGCAGATGTGATTAAACGTTATAAAAAGGGTCGTACTGTCGAAAGGAAAGCTGGAAGTGGTGGTGAACATGGACAAAGCAACAAAAGGAAGGAGAAAAGAGTCCTTGCTGCTTCTCAGGCAAACCCGAAGGTGTCAACACGGACAGTTGCGAAAAAAGTGCAAATGTCAACCGGTTCGGTTTTGTGCAAAAAGTGAAGTCTAAGGCTGGATTGAGATCATTCATAGCTCAAACATACCCAGATCGTAACGCAAAGCATAAAAATCGGTAAAAACACGCTCCAGAAAGCTTCATGAACAACTTCTCACAAAATTCCATTGTGTTGTCATGGATGACGAAACATACTGCTTCCGTAAATTCAAATATCTATCGGAAACGGAATTTTACACTGCAACTAGCCGAAAAAATGCCCCTGAACATCTAAAACGGAAGTATAAAACCAAATTCCCTGCAAAATATCTGGTCTGGCAAGCAATATGTTCCTGTGGGCTAAAATCGCAGATTTTCGTAACCACAGGTACCGTAGATGCTGAGATTTACCGGCAAGAATGCCTCAAAAAACCTTTCCTGAAAAAATATGCGACTCAATCCTTGTTCTGGCCAGATTTGGTCAGCTGTCATTACGCTAAAGATACAATCACTTAGTATGAGCAAAATAACGTTATTTAGGATTGTAATCCACCAAATTGTCCACAGCTCCGTCCGATTGAAACATACTGGTCAATAGTCAAGGGAAACCTCAAAAAGCTTGGTGGAGAGGTATCAACGATCCAAGAATTTCGTTCTAAATGGCTGCTGCGAAGAAAATTGACAAGGACACCGTGCAAAGATTGATGAAAGGAGTAAATAAGAAAGTGCGCGCAACAGCTTATGGAAATAAATCCATATAAATCTATATTCAGTTGTGTTGAGTATCACATTTATCTATAAAATGAAATAAATAATATGAATCAAAAACATGCTGTTGTTTTTCTAAAATATTTTTTGTATGTCCGGATTTTGGTGTGAACGGTTCTGAAACTCATTTTTTGAGTTACTATTTTCAAGTATTTTGAGCGAATGTTTGAATCGTAAATGATCATTGTTATCTCTGTGTGTACAACATGATAGTTTAATAAGGAGTGTATTGAAAATAAGCTATCCACAAACTTTCTTTCAAATTATGTTGAAAACCGATATTTTATTCATACATAATTGATCCTTTATTGTACGAGGTTAAACTTGAACATAATGAAGACCGGATGAAATTTAAGTTATTCCTTCACGAATTTTCGAACTTTGGATCGAATGCTCTTCATCAAGTTCCGGAGAAGTGTTGCATCGCATTTTTTGGACGCTGGAGCCCAAATTTTTTTGAACTCCTGCATGTTCCCAGCTGCCTTACCAGTTTTCTTGAAGACCCTCTTCACGATTGCCCAGTAACGTTCGATGGGTCGAAGCTGAGGGCAATTTGGTGGATTGATATTTTTCTCAACGAAATCTATACCCTTTTCCGCAAGCCAATTGAGAGTGGTTTTGGCATAGTGAGCCGACGCTAAATCCGGCCAAAACAGTGGAGGTGTACTATGCTTCTTATATAAAGGCAACAATCTCTTCTGGAGACACTCAGATCGATAGATTTCCGCATTTATAGTTCCGGTAGTGTAAAAAATGGTTGACTTCAAACCACAGGAACATATTGCTTGCCATACCAGTACCTTTCGACCGAATTTCTCCACTTGAATCGACCTGTCCGCATCGCTCACATCCTCCCCAACGACGGCAGTAAAGTATTGTGGACCAGGAGGGGTTTTTGAGTCCTCCTTTACATAGGTCTCATCGTCCATCAAAACGCATGCATCCGGACGCTGCAAAATACGCGAATACAATTTCCGGGCTCTTGTTGCTGCTCGCTTCTTCTGTTCTGCACTTTGTTTCGAGATTTTCTGCTTCTTGTAGGTCTTCAGGTGGTTTCGCCTCTTGATACGCTGGATCATTCCGACACTCGTTCCTGCTTTTTTGGCCAAATCACGTATTGACATTGATTTTTTCTTCATGATTAGAGATACCACTTTCTGCTCCAGTTTCGGGTTGGAAGAACCAGGTTTTCTGCCTCTTCCTGGTAGCTCATCCAAAGAATAGTGTTCACCAAACTTATTAATGATGGTTTTAACACTCGCATGATGAATTCCAAACCGCTTCGCCAATTTTCGCATAGTAATACCCTTCTCACTTAGCCATGTGTCCAGAACCTTAATTTTCACTTCCTTTTCAATACGCGACATTTTGAAAACGCAGAATTTGAACCGCACAAACAAGTAAACAAAAGAAAGCTGACAGTCAAACGCACAGCATGCAGTGTTCAGAGCATAAAAAACTATCACAAATACATGCGTACAACGCAAATGTATGTGGATAGCTTATATTCGATACACTCCTTAGGATGTTTACCAATGACCAAGTATTCCTTGCATACTTTGAGGATCCATTCACACATTTTTGTCTGACGTTATTATGAAGAAATTTATTCTTCTGTGAAGGTGTTAGAAAATTGTCATGTTGGGGGTGTGTCTTTCATTTTCCCGTGAAGTAATTGAGCTGGAATATTAGCTAAATCCTAAAAATAACCTGAGTTTTCATCTGTAATAAATCTACTTTTTTTTGTTTTTAGAGAAATCGCTGCAAGCCGTGATGTGAAACTGACGTGCTTTGCTTTTACTGCGACGTTTCCACGTACAAAAATTTCGTTTTTTCAACTTAAACAAAAAGTGAAACCATAAAATCTTAGTGAGCTTTGTGTATGACGTAGTGGATGTAATCGATTCCTTCCTAAAATGTGTAATGGCCGGTAGTATTTCCCCGTTTGTTAGACCTTTCCCCCGCACCCGGAGAATGAGTGATATTAACTAAGTTTGGTTTGTTAGTGTTTTTCGCTTTTCGCGATTGAATTGATGATTCAATGATGATATAGTGAATATGTAACATTTTTGGTATTACAGTTACGGTAATGCAATGTTGCACAAATTTGTAGAATAAGTCAAGAACTACAATTTCTTCATACACCATATTCAGAAATTCAGCTTTTGAAACAAGTTATCCGTAAATTAATTCAACTAAGTTGAAATGATTTTACTGCATTTACTGCACTGTTTTCTAGTGAGTTATAAAACGCAATATTTGCTTACATATTTATATTCATGAATACAAACATTCACTAAAACTATTACAGAGTGATGGAACAGAAAGAAATTAGGAGGAATAACGTTTTACAAGTCACCCCGTTTGACGGTATTTCTTGTATTTTTTTCAACCTAAGGAACATTCCCGGGTTTTCTCGAACATTGAACATCTCAATTGAAAATCTGCAACAAAATTTAATCAATTAAAACTAAATTGATTTCCACAGCCTTTCACGGATTTCTAAGATATTTATGGAGCATATTCCAAAAATTTTGGATTTGCGTCAATTTAGATTTTCTTAGAAATCCCTGTGCATTACAAAAAGATTTCAAACGGTATTAGATTTTTAGTTTCTCAACCTATCATGAAATGCTGGTTGTGATGATTTTCAGTAATTCTTTAAACTACAGGATGCAGTTGCGCAGAATACTCTGATTTAAGCAAGTTCCAATAAAATTCCAGAAAGATAAGCAACGGAAGCGTTTGCAATCTTTCATGCAACAGACTTGATCTTGGCGATGTCTGGCTTAGGAGAAATATCCCATGAACTTATACCAAATCTAACATTCCATATAAAAGCATTAGATAACGCAGAAAACTGCATGTTTCTTTCAAATATTGTAGGTAGAACGGAGATTAAAAAAGATTGTTTTAATTGATTGGCATGTTATACGAAGAATATAATATTTCGTTGTTCCAGTAAGTTTTTGAAGGACTAGTTTTGATTGACATTGGTACAAATTACGATGTTTCGCGACAAGATGGTCTTTTCTGAAGAACAACTTCTTTTAGTCACTATTATGTCACTTTTTCCTTCAATAGAGTTTCTAAAATCACTGGTTTCGATGCCATCGATCACCACCATCCCTGCTGCTACGCAATTTGCGTATGAGGGTTAAGTTTCAGAATTTTAGAATCATAACTACAGGTGGGATCACTTTCAAATAAAGAGGCGGGTATACGTGAGAATGGATAATGATTAGACCTCCACGTTAGTGGGGTGGACCAGCCCTTATTTTTTTTAAAGTAAATACATATAGTGATTTACTTTATTCATCCTCTGCAGATTCTGTCATAGCGAATTCCTATAGTGAGAATTAGAGTGAATAAAAAATCTTGTTTCAGTTTTAATAAGTCTCTTAGTTTGGAATGTGGATTAGCATGACACGGGCAGATGATCACTTTTCCATATTTAGCATTGTTGTCATTCGAAAGCGAGTATCCCCTGGACCTGCTTTCAACGAGTCAAAGGGCTTGTTGAATGTTGGCTATTTGATTAACAGAACTCCTAAGCAGTTGAAGACATGGAATCCTTTTATATTATTGTTCTCAAAATTATACTGTTTTCAAATGAAAGTCGAAAATTGACTTAGGATATAAAGAGGAGTGTCGATTTCTGATGATATTATGGAATCCAAAATGACGACTTACAGGTAGCACATAGCTAGTGGAAGTTACCCGCAGTTATTAATAAAATCTTATTAGGTGCGCAACTAAGTTCCCGCTGTTTAGCAATAGATGGCGCCAGTAGTAAGTGCTGGTCGAATGTTGTACATCTCAAGCGTCATAAACCAAGCTCAGACATATGGTAAATAAACCGCTTTGCCAAATCAGTGATTTTGGTTTAGTGTTATATATTTTGGTTGTTTGAAGATGTCTGATTTCGTGCCAAATAATCGTCATTTGCGGGAAGTGTTGATTTTCTTCTTTCATTCGAAGAAAACGGCGGCTGAAGCACATCGAGAGCTCCAAAAAGTTTACGGTGATGCTACTCTGAGTGAAACAACGTGTCGTGATTGGTTTCGTCGCTTCAAAAACGGTGATTTCAGTGTTGATGATCGTCCGCGTGAAGGAAGGCAAAAAAACTTCGAAGACTCTGAATTGGAGGCATTGCTCGATGAGGATCCGTTTCAAGCGCAAGAAGAGCTTGGTTCAGGGAGGAGTTTCTCGCCAAGCCGTTTCTAAGCGATTGCATGCGTTGGGAATGATTCAAAAGCAAGGAACTTGGGTTCCTTACGATTTGAAGCCAAGAGATGTTGAGCGTCGTTTTTTCGTCTGTGATCAACTGCTCCAGCGGCAAAAAAGGAAGAGTTTTCTACATCGCATTGTGACGGGTGACGAAAAATGGATTCATTACAGTAACCCAAAACGGAAACATTCATGGGGACTGCCCGGGCATGCTTCAACATCGTCGCCTAGGCCGAATATTCACGCTGCGAAGGTTATGCTGTGTATTTGGTGGGACCAAGTTGGTGTTATTTATTATGAGCTGTTGAAACCAAACGAAACCATTACCGGGGAACGGTATCGAACTCAATTGATGCGATTGAGCCGAGCACTGCACGAAAAACGGCCACAATACGAGCACAGACACGAAAAAGTGATTCTTCAGCATGACAACGCTCGACCTCACGTTGCGAAACCCGTGAAAACCTACTTGGAAATGCTCAAATGGGAAGTCCTACTCCACCCGCCATATTCTCCTGATATTGCACCGTCCGATTATTACTTGTTCCGTTCGATGGCACATGGTCTCACTGGTCAGCAATTCCACTCATATGATGACATCTCAAAATGGCTTGATTCTTGGATAGCATCAAAAGACGAACAGTTCTATCGAAATGGTATTCACGTTCTACCAGAAAGATGGGAAAAAGTCGTAGCTAGTGATAGGCAATACTTTGAATAATTCGTTTGTAAACTTTGTTTTCAAAATAAAGTTCCTTTTTCACCAAAAAACAGCGAGAACTTAGTTGCGCACCTATTATTAAATTTCAATTTAATCGAACATGTTTTAGGACACTATTTATGAAACGTTTTGTGTAAGTTGAGACATTTCCTTTTAATTCCCTTAAAACTGCATTTTTTTAAACAAATCAAAACAAGAAATAACAGAAAGTTATCTCTGTTACTTGGTTGGTTTACCATTTTTCAGAATTGTTTCATAAATCTGTTTTACCTTTGAGTCAAAAACGTTTTGTGTAAGTTGAGACATTTCCTTTTAATTCTCTTAAAATTTCATTTTAAGAAACCAAATCAAAAATTTTTTTTTTTCATAAATCCGTTTTGCCTTTGAGTCAATGATATTTTCCAACATTTCCGATGGAATTTTCCGTCACTCGTCTCTTACGTATATTTACAGCTCACAAATTGCTCCAAACTTCCGTACGTCGCTGTAAACTCGTCCCGCTAGGATCACCTAAAATTTTTCAATAGCATTCAGGTCCAGACTATGAGCTTATCAGTTCACAACCTGGATGTTTCTTTCAAAAAACCATGTCGAAAATATCTTGCTCACGTACCACGTAGCAACGTTATCTTATTCCTGTCCAGTCCAGTAGCTCTACATAGCTCTCTGAATTGTTTCTAAAAGACATTGTGACAATGAATGTTTATCTATTCGCTAAAAAGCAACTGCCTCCCCAGAAATTTCTGCTCACAATCTGGATTCTCTGGCAGTCATCGAGATTAAACTTTTTTTTTAACCGGAAAAATCACTTCATCCAATTCTGCCTTGCAATCCATGTGTTGCTTAGAAAAATAAAATCTCGCTTGAATGTGCTTTGGAGTGAGGTTAGGTTTTTAGCCTTTTTTTTGTAAATCACATGTCCAGATCATGGCAAAACTTGAGCAACACGTTTCTTAGTTATGGGAAGGTTAAGTGCATGCTTTATTTCCTAGGCGTCGAACTTTTCAGTCTAAGCAAGTTGTATGATACGGTTCCGTTCCTGATTGGAACTTTTGGAGTTGCTCTTAGTTTATTTCTCGGTTACTTAGACCGATATCCTTTAATTCGAGGATCAATCTCCGCTCTGTTTTGTTCAAGAACTTTGCTTTCGGCATCGTGCTTGATAAGCAACAACATCCCTATATCGTTATGCAGTTTATGGGACTACACACAAGCTCTTACAGTCACACCTGACAGACAGTCAAGGTGTGGTATATAAAGCTGGACAAAGTTTTGTTAATTCAATTGCGCTTACAGGAATTTCGCACCAAAATGTAAAACAAAATATGGAAAAAATAGTAATGATTCAAAGGATTATGAAAGCATTAAAATAAATACATACGTAGGCAATCAAAAACAACAAAATTATTACATTGAATTTCATTCAGTTTTCTTCAAAATATTTAGATAAAGGCTTATAGGAATTTCACTGTATATGGAGTGCTAGATTTGACATAACTTCATGGGGTATTTCATGTCAATTTAAGCCAGATGTCGCCTAAATCAGGTATGATGTATGAAAGATTGCAAGCAATTTCTTTGTTTAAGTTTGCTTTAGCTTGCAATTGAACGAGGGAAATATCACGCGTCAGTTAAAATCCATCATTTTTTCTGTGTATGGTGAAGTGGGAAGTGAAATAAACAAGGTTATGTAAAAGTCACAATTTTTTTGGTATTTTGAATCGGACAACCAATGATCGATCTTCAACACCATTTGGAAATAAACAGTGGTGACTTCCGGTTGACAACAGGATACGATATTTGTTCATTCGGCTTGGCTTGTGAAAGGTAAATATATTTTTATTTATCCTTATTAAAGAGAAAGAATAAATTTTTCTAAGACCATTTCTAGTAACAAAATGGCGTGGCAAAACAAAAGAAGTGGCCAGATTCAACTGGCTATAGTTATAAAATTTCATAACATGGGTAGTTTTTGAATATATCTGTACTGTAATAGGCAAGTAGAAATAGAAAATTAGCCCGACGTTATTTCAAATCAATTACTTCTATTTTTTTTAAACATGGTACAGTAAAACAAGCTGGATCTGGTTAGGTATGTTTTTTTAATACAATAGATATCGCTTCGCTTTCGTTTTCAAGTTTTCGGGAATTTCCTGATTATCGCGGTTAGATTCTCGGAGTTTTTCTGTTCTTTTTTTAAAGAAATAAAATAAAGCAATAGAATAATAAACTGGAAAATGTTCCTTAGATTTGAAACACATTCTTTTATTTAGGAAAAAGTTTTTTTTTAACAAATCTCAAAGTATTTTAGTAATATGATACATAATAAATACATTTTTAAATATATCAACAAAAATTGAGGAATTAAAAGAAAAAAAATTGAAAGTTAAGAACCATCAATATTTTTGTTTTTGAATTAGGTAAGTTTTATAACACAGAGTTGCTTCTACTGGAATATACTACACATTTCAATGCCAAAACTTCATTTGGTTTACTGGTTTCTACTCATTTTTCTATCGTGCGATAGAATCACACGATGATACTGGCCAAATGTTGTTTATTATTTAATGTATGTTGTAATAGACCTGATTCCAGCGATGTCTGGTTTAAATTTACATGAAAAAAAAACCCATTAATTTCATGAAGCTTATCATCAATATCACTCTACTAAGCGTTTGCGCATTTCTAAACAGCAGATCTGAAAATATGATTTCACAAGTTTATACTCATTTGTGTGTGTGTGAGGGGGTTCGATAAACTCGTGGAAATATAAATGACAAATCTCTTATCGGCTTGATATGAATTTGATTGCCGGCGTTGCAGATTTTGCTCTTCTGCCACTGATTGCAAGTCGGCTGGATTTGCGTTTATGCCAAAACTGAGTCTTCCAATAGAAAGCGTAGTTAATCACCTATAATTTAATAATATTGGATGAACTCTACAATAAAGTACTGCAAAATTTGAGAAAATAGCAAAACTGGCTGCCTGATTACATAAAGTAATGGTACAAAGCGGCCTTGAGCAGCCGAGTTAAATTTCATACTCCATAAAAAAACACGAAAAGGTGATGTAGATTATGTCAAGGTTTTTGGAAGAGTATAGTTCCTGAACCATATACTTGTATGCAATGTTAGTGTAAAAGTTTGACCTCAATAAGTAATGCAAAGAAGAACAATGGACTACAAGCGAATCGAATTTTACAGTTGCTCTGCAAGGCATGAGATCAGATATTGACGGCTACAACAAAAGAAGAAATATGCCGATCTTTATTCAATCGTACTTAACGGAAATTGGGAGAGAGTCAGGCACAATCGGAATCACGAAAAAACCTGGTCGTCCTGGTAGTGTTTTAACTCCATAGTTGGTAAAAACGGTACGTGAACGAATTCGTCGAAATCCTTGCCGATCAGCGAATAAAATGGCCAAAGATCTCGTAAACCAACATAAATGTATTTAAAGAAGAATTAAGATTCAGAGTATACAATAAATGCAAAACACACGGAAGCAAACAAAAAGAATAGGGTCAGTGGAAGTCGGTAACTACCTCGACAACACAGTGATTCGTTGATTCTTTTTTCAGATGAGAATAATTTCGTGTTACATGAAAGTCTAAATCCTCAAAATGATATAATCTATGCAGCTGCGATCCAGGAGATCCGTTTGTCAGTCAGAGCAGTTTCACGATTTCAAAATCAAAAATGGTGCTCGGAAGGACGACTTCCTCTAATTTTCATAGAAAAGGGTGTTGAAATGAATGCCAATTATTACCTCAACAATGTTTTTAAAAGACATTTTTTAAAAATCATTTAAATTAAAAGCAATGACGTTTTGCTTTTGTTTCGTTTGATTGATCCATCCCTATACTATTCATAATCTCATAATCTTAATCCAACGGTCGGGGCCTTACTTCGATGATCGAATCCCTACATAGTTTTTCTTTTGTAATTAATAACGTTCAAGATAACCATTTTCCTGGAATTTGTACAATGCAGCGCTGTGCTTAGTTAGAAAATTGAAATCAATGCAAAACGAAATGAGAATCTTTTAAAAAATCTATACCAGATAAGTAAATCTATGAGTATAATAGGTATAGCAGGTGTCGTGAAGGGACACTTTCTGAAAGTACTCTGAAACATTTTACGAATTATTTTAGGCATGTCAAAATGGCATGCGTTCTTTCGGGGCATCATGCAAGGAAAAGTCACAATCGTTTTACATGAAGGTACATCATATTCCAGAGCAACGATGTACAATAAATTAAAACTATTCGATTTCATTTAACACCTGACGATAATAGGATAAATGTGAGGACATTTCTCCCAGATAACAAATCTAAAATCCGAAATAATAATCAGGTTGCGAAAATATATCATCAAACATTACCATATGAATTCCCGACAGTGAGAGCAGAACGTTGGCTGACGGAGAAACGTGGCCATAAATTTGTGGCCATTAACCTAGAATGAAACAGAAAGAAACGTGAGTAAAACAGTATCGTGTAGGTTATGAACAACGGCGATAGGGGAAAAATGCTTCAGTTCAAACTTTTTGGTCGTTTCTGTTTGCCAATAATTCAGCCGTGCTGCGTGTCATCGGATGGAGCACGGATATTACTTGAGAAATCAGTGGTTGGTATGCTTGTGGGAAGCAGAGCCGATCGTAGTAAAACATGATGAACGTGAGGAAAAATTAAAAAAAAAAAATGTTTTGGTCTATCTGCTATTGATTTTTCTTTTCTAACGTCAAGAATTGAAATGTTTTCATACTGCCGTTCCTGAGTAGTAAAGTAACTTTTCAAATGACGAAGATCTAACATCTAATACCGCGGTCAAAGAATTTAGTACAATTCACTCCCCCAAAAGGTATGGTTCACCATTACAAGTGTGACGAGTGAAAATACGCCACACCAGTGCACAGCAAATCAGAGAGACAGTTGAGATCGAAGCAAGAACAAAACATATTCGAATAAATCATTCAACACATTATTCAAAATATTTTTCTCCTAAAAATAGAATCCATTCCTTCAATCCTCCGCGCTTTCCCTATTTATTTTGCCTCTTTTTTTTCCTGTACAGATTCATACACTGTTGTTTGCGACTGCCAATCTACTTCAGCTTGTAGCTACTGCTACCTGTCAGTAATGCCGTGCTCTCACGGAGAATCACGCTCCCGTCGTTGCCGTTCGTTGTTCGCTTGTACGGCTGGTGAGTATGGTGTTCTTATTGTATACACTAAACAATCATCCTAACAATCCTACCCGTCCAAGTCAGGCTTCTCTGCCGCGGTGCAGTTGCGAGTGAGTCAACTTTTCCACACTACCTAGTTAGCAAGACACAACCACCACGCGTCTCCATCAAACAGCGACACAAGCTACAAGCCAACTAACAACATCTCGCGAATTCCATTCGAGTATTTTTGCATCCAAAGCGGTCTACACTTTATGGGCTATTCTATACCAACCGACCAAGCGCACACTTGTTGATAAACAACAATGGTGTGTCATCGGAAAGAAGCGACAAGTTCTGTACATAATCACATATATTGGATACCTTCATTTCGAAATACGCGCCAATGGTTCGATCGATTGTACAGCATGATTACAGTACAGTACGTATATAAGGATGGAAAAAGTGTCCTCAATTCCCATGTAGAGTAATCAACCTTACTGATGGGTTGTAGCAATTTCGACGCAGTGGCCTAGAAATCAAGCTGTAATCCTTGCATAAACGGTTTTGATCATCCTTCTATAGAATGGTTTTATTGGGAAAAAAAATCAACTGAATGACGCTGATTCTAGCGACTTTCGAGTCATTGCGGCACAATCGGAAGCAAAAACGACCACACAATGATGATAATGATGATGATGATGATTATATACATTTCAAACTACACTCTTTAACTGACCTGGTGGACGCGCCTCCTCATGGCACCGCGTCGTCGGTTCAAGAACGGTTGATCCTTGACGCCCATCCGTCGACATGAGTTTTGCTGCTGCGATGCGACACTGCTGCACTCCTGGTTCCATCGTAGGTCGATTTTGACGTGTAACCGACCCTGCGGTTCCAGGTCCACCTGAAAATGGAGAGCGCAAAATTTATTATTTAAAGAACAGAGTAGAACTTCTATAGTTTGAATGTGGATAGATAAATCGATTAAAAGTAATACAAGGGCTGACAAAAATCTTGAATATCTATAAAGTAATTTTGATCGCGGATTACATTCGATTGACAACATTTCTACAAAATTAGATACACACTACCAAAGTGTCATGTAAATTTCTGTCCCCTGAGACCGACACATTGCTCGTTAGCACATAAGAATGAGTTGAAAGAGATGAGAAAATAAATTCAATCAAACACATCTTTCGTCGAAATGCGTATGTGTCAGTTTCAGGAGACATAATTTTACACGAAATCTTTGTTTACGTTCCCCGACTTTTTACAAACATGAATTACGTCTCGTGTAAAATTCATAATTTCTAAGTGGGTAGTTTATAGTTAGGTCTATCATTTGGCGTAGTTGAAAATCAAATTGTCGAGCATTTCTGGGGCGAGCTTAATATTTAGACCTTAGACCTACTAGTTTTTAAGAAAATGACGCGATATACTCTATATTTTTTAGGCTATATTTTCTCGAAGTTCTGGAAGAAAATTTTACAAAATTTGTTCCTTTTTTTTGGAACAGATATATTTTGGTAGCAGAATTAATTTATAAGTAAATGGGAATTACTAATCCGACCTTGTTTTCTTCATCCAGATATCCATCGATGCTCCTATTGATCTCATTTCAATAATTTTATTTTGTTACTTTTTTTCCGAGTGGCTCCAAAAGCATCCTTACTGTTGGTCTAAATCGCTTCAGGTCAACTCTCAAACGTCATTAAAAAGATGCACGTCATTCGAATCAGCTCTCTGGCGTTATTTATATATTGGTGATGTAAATCATTATCAAACTTTGTGAATTAACTAAACATTGTCCAGCCGGCTTTAAAATAAACTTGCAATCATATTTTTGTATTTTCCAATAGCATCATGACTGTTTAATAGTCATCAAGCGTAACTTATAGAATTGTTTTTGTTTTCACAATTTGTGAGTAGAGTATACTTACTTTTGGCTGTAATAATATTTCAAATACTTAAATTATAGACATCACCATTTGTTATTATTTATTTATTTAAATAGCCATACATCGTATTTACGATATGACTTCATCTACAACATTTCGCCAATATACTCGGTCTATGGCTGCCTCTCTCCAACCTCGTTGACGACCCACACTCGCCAGATCCTGTTGCACCTGGTCCGCCCATCGTGCTCGCTGTGCCCCACGCCTTCTTGTACCGGCCGGATTAGAGGCGAACACCATTTTTGCAGGGTTGTTGTCCGGCATTCTCGCAACATACCCTGCCCACCGTATCCTTCCAGCCTTCGCGACCTTCTGAATGCTGGGTTCGCCGTAGAGTTCAGCGAGCTCGTGGTTCCATCTTCGCTGCCACACTCCATCCTCCTGTACGCCGCCAAAGATGGTCCTAGGCACCCAGCGTTCAAAAACACCAAGTGCTTGCAGGTCCTCCTCGAGCATCGTCCACGTCTCGTGCCCGTAGAGTGTTGTTGTTGTCAGCCGTAAGCAAGGATCCAAGGTAGATGAATTCTTCCACCACCTCGAATGTATCCCCGTCTATCGTAACACTGCTGCCTAGGCGGTCCCTGTCGCGCTTGGTACCTCTTGCTAGCATGTACTTTGTTTTCGACACATTCACCTCCAGTCCGACTTTCGCAGCTTTGCGTTTTAGGCGAGTGTACATTTCTGCCACCGTTTCAAATCTTCTGCCGACAATGTTCATGTCATCCGCAAAACAAACAAACTGACTGGATCGAGTGAAAATTGTACCCCGGCTGTTAAGCCCGGCTCTTCGCATGACACCTTCTAGCGCAATGTTGAACAACAGGCACGAAAGTCCATCACCTTGACGTAGTCCCCGGCTTGATTCAAACGAGCTGGAATGTTCGCCCGAAATCTTCACGCAGTTTCGCACACCGTCCATCGTAGCTTTAATCAGTCTAGTGAGCTGCCCGGGAAAGCCGTTCTCGTATATTGTGATTAAGAAAAGCTAGATTTTGCAGCGCCACCTATGGTAAAGTTCTCAACCAAAACATAGCATTAGTCGTTGTACCTATTAATGTGGTCTTCTGAAGACATAATGATGATAAATCCACCATTTGCAAAGGTATTAAAGAAGGGTGTGCTGTGGGTATGTACTTCTTTTGCGTTGTATTCCACCTCATGTCTAATCACTATTCTTTAAGCATTATTTAAGGGGGACAGCAACTTTTGCGACTATTAAGAAGGTTACCAGGACGCAGATAAGGTAATTTGATCTTGTGGGGAGTATTGTTGAGTTAGATCTATTCTCTCTTATTCCTCTTGCTCGAAGTAGAAAAGCCAGTGTTCCAAATTGAGGCAATTTTGGCATATTTCTTAGTATTCGATGCCTGTGTTTTTTTTTTCGAAAATGTTCAAAAAGAAAAAAAAAGGTTGTAATTTTACCATACATTTCGTGCCACGTCTCGTCACGAGTTTAAATCTCACTCCGGACAAGTCATAACAAACACTCAACAGGTTTTTAAGTTACTACGATTGGAAATAAATTAGCCCGGAGCAGAAAATCTCGATAAGAAAAAAAAACGCCAGTTGTTATATTATTAAAGGTTGAATGTTATCAGAAGTTGACATTCTATTTAAGAACAAGAATGCATTTGTTTTTCAATCATATTTCAAATTCCCGCCTCTTTCATCCATAAAATTGCAATTCTCACTGAGCTTGAGACGACCGTGATTAATCGGTTCTACCGCCCTTACTTAAATGTTGATATTAGACATATAAAATTTAGCACTGCAAAATTAATTGAATTTAGTACAAACAATTAAACTTTTTAAAAAAGCTTTTTAAACTAAGCAAAATAGTTCCATGAAACCGATAGCTCTATCAACTGCTTGAATAACAAAAACACAGTCATCTCGATATAACGTATCTAACAAAAATCTTTACATGATTAAGTTAATTAAAGTATGGCGCCGTCCAAAATGCCGCCATATTGGAGCTATCCGCGACCGATTTGCCATTCCCGGCTGGGATGCGGTATGGGTCGGATATTATGGCGTTATTATGGATCCAATGCCGACTCGCGAACTGTCTGACACAGCTGTTGCTGGGCGGCCTCACAATTCAGGTTAAGTTGGGTTATCTGGACTCTTTCAGCGCGGTGGAGATCTCGCCCGCCTCGGTGATCTCATCCAGGTTTCTACAATGGATAGTCACCTGAGACAAGGGCACGTACCTCTTCACCCAAGACCTTGAGCGCTGTGGTCTTCTTTAGCTCGAAGATCATTTCGCCGGTGCGGGTACGGCGTATACTCCAAACATCAGCACCTAAGCCCGCCAATTTGGCGTCCCCGCGCATCGCTTTTAAGACATCAGAATACTTCGACGCCTCGGTCTTAACGATGAGGGCCTCACCTCTGTTCCGCTTACGGGCCACTTATCGCTTTTCCTTTACTTTTCATGATCTACCTTCATTTTTCTTACGGACCTTTGTCCAGTGACACTCCCTTCCATGCCTTGGGTGGTCACTCGTCCCCTTTTTGGCACTCGCTTTTGCGTCAGTGCTGGTTATTGTAGAGCTACCGCTTGGGCCTCCCCTCGGCGCTTGATACAACTCGTGAGCTGGGCTTCGAGCCTTTGGCGCTGGGCTTGGCGCCGGAGGCTCTCTCTTAACGACCAGCCGGAGCTGGTAACGAGGTTGAGACGGAGACAGCCTTTGCCACTGGAACCTTGCCATTTCCTGCTCGGTGTGACCCGGCAGTACTCAGGGAGACGGCACAGGTGCCAGCCCGAATGCAACAGTACCACTCGTGATCCTTTCGCAGCCAGTTATCATAATTGGAGTTTTACTGACATCGAACCCAATACGCCGTGTGGCGTTCCCTCCGTAGTTCATTTAGTCGTTAAGGGGAGCTTAACGTCTCCAAGGTGCACCGCGGTGAGGCGAACTAACTCACACCTTTGTGATACAATGATGATCTAGATCATCCAAACTGTCCTTGTGTTCAGATCTTGATAGTGTACATGATCAAAAAGGAGTTTTAGAATGTTTTGACCATTTTTATTCAGCTGTTAAAGCCAAAAGGAAAATATTTACACCGGTGCAGACGTATTACAGTATTCTCAGAATATCTGTGGAGCTCCAAGCTATTCTTGAGTTCGGGTCTTGGTGTTTTACATGATCAACAAGAACGCTACCATTGTAAATATCAGCAAAAAGAATTCGATTACGATTTCAGAAAAAAAGGTCTGAGGAACAGATTTCCTGTACGGTGTTCATTAGGGTGACAGTGATAATGATTGCTAATGAGTGATAATGGCTCGAAAAAAGTTACATGTATTCCACTAAAAAGCTCACACTCACCAAGATTCAAAAAAAGAGTTCTGGTCTGGTGGTATCTAGACCTTATCTTATTTTTATTTTTACAAAATACAAACTTTCTGGGAATTTTTGTTTTTCGTGAGTAGGACCCGTGATATAAAACATTCATGAATTGGTTTATAAATTTCTTCATAATTGTTTCCTAACTTCTTATACATAATTTCAATCAATAATTAGCATTGGTTAGGAGATATTATACCAGGGGGACTCATTTTTTTCATTTCAATCACTGTTTTGTTCAGGATTTAAAAATACTCTAACTGTTTTGTAATGCATTACAGTCAACTCTCTTTAATTTAATGTCGAAAGAACTATCGTATTATCAACAACAAAAAACATGATTAGTTAAATGTATTTGAA
Organism: Aedes koreicus; assembly: GCA_024533555.2. Lineage (NCBI taxonomy): Eukaryota > Metazoa > Arthropoda > Insecta > Diptera > Culicidae > Aedes > Aedes koreicus. The sequence goes on along the minus strand of JAHHFK020004329.1, from coordinate 268,967 downwards.
TCCATGATGGGGACTCCATCAAAACATGCTGTAAAGTGGATCAGCATACAACACCTTACCGGGTTTTTCTCTGAGGTTGTTAAAGTAAATGACGACGAGAGAAACATAACCGGTAACATTACAAGTTGTGTCTTTCAAAACCTATAATAAGAAATTGATTTCTGTCACATGTAGCCTTTAGAAAGTGTAAAACAGAAATTTCACATAGCTAGAACTGCTATGTGCCATTGGTATATGGTATGGTATGGTATTGGTATATGAGCACGATCAAGCACGCACTCTTTTGCCTGTCAAGGGGGTACCCTTCCCCTTGCCTACCCCGCACTGGGGTAGCTACGTAAGAGTTTGAGTTGCTCGATCGGATGCCAGCTTTCAAACATGCCCTACAATAAATTTCAACTACTTCTATTCAATTTCACAACCTGCTGTGCTCTTAAGGACCTATCAATACTTTCTCTTCACATCTTTGGTTCTAGCAGATAATGCTGTCCACTCCTAGGGTTGCATGTCGATAAGAAGGATATTTTCAGTTTCAAACATTATAATTGATTACGTGCTTCAATCAACAACAAAAAACATGATTAGTTAAATGTAGTTAAGCTTACTTTTTTCCATATAGTGATGCGCCACTCTAGTATCGTGTATGTATGTATATATGCATGTAGCAAGCCGTCATTGTATCTTAACCAGTGTTTTTAATGCTGTTTCACTAAAGGTAAAGCTTGCTAGAATCCAAAAATGATCACCATCTTGGCCGATTCACATCATTCTGAGTTTCAATGGCAAAAATCTAAGAAGCTACAAAGCGATCACATGCCATAATTTTTTTTTTGTATGCAACAAAAGAAGGTTAAAATTTATTACCCGGAATATTTATGGATTCAAAGATTTGTGACTTCAAAAAATGCGAAGTAGTGATGTAACTCGGCCATTATCTCAGCCGCCATCTTTGGATTCTTGCAAACTTCACCTCAATAAAAAGACATACTTTGCTACCATTCTATATTCGCAAACAAGGGGGGTGTGAAAGTAGTTCGCCTGCCCGGGGTGTACCCTGGAAACGTTAAGCTCAGACAGGCAGGCAGCCGTAAGCGATCGTGACATGGGGAATAGGGACGACCCCGGTCCAGGCCCTGGCTTTCTCGATCGGAGGAAGAACCATACGGCGCGAAGTTCGGCAGGTACCGTAAGTGGTCGGGCAGGGAAATCGCGGACGATCTGAGCTTCGACAGACGTCCCGAACCTTGCTTGGATCCCAGATCATCTCGATCGAATCATCGTCATGTCGGCGGAGCCAACTACTAAAGACCCAGTAGTTAGACATAGTGGGTGCGTAATGCACAATAGCCTTCTCCGTGAAGTAATACCGAAAGGTGGTTTGGGAGAGTGCTGGGGCTCGAGGCACGGGTGGGTTTTAGTGGGTCGAGCAATTGGTACCCTCATCCACCATCCTGGGTTCTTCAGGAGTCTATTTGCAGATTTTCCATCCCGCCTAAAAAAAAAACATTCACAAACAAGCAAGGCTCAACTTCTTTTTTTCATCGCATAAAGCTGCAATTGATTGAATTTAGAGCCTGCAATCGCACAAAAATACGCTGCTGCTCGCAGTACCGTTCGAAGAATTCGTTTGCGAGCAGGATATTGTTCTTATCAAGCCAGCAAGCAACTAAACAGAACGTTGAAGTAAAGTTTCGTCACCAAAACTCGAGCTCGGAAATTGTACGAGCAGGTTTTGACGAATTACCTAGGATGCCTGCTCATCGACGATGAAACCTACGTCAAAATGGATTTCGGACAGCTTCCTGGCCAAAAATTCTACATGGCGACGGCACGAGGAGATGTTCCTACGAAATTTAAGTTTCCTTTAATGGACAAATTTGCCAAAAAACTGATTATTTGGCAAGGGATATGCAGCTGCGGGGCAAAGACCAAAGTGTTCGTGACGAATAAGGCGAAGGACTCGAAGCTCTACAAGGAAGAATGCCTCAAAAACCGCGTACTACCTTTCATTAAAGCCCATAAAGGTCCCGTAAAGTTTTGTCCAGATTTGACGAGTTGCCACTACAGCCGGGAAGTCATCCAGTGGTACCACGATGATAACGTAGATTTCATCGATAAAAACATAGATCCACCCAACTGCCCGCAGTTCCGGCACATCGAGAGATTTTGGGCAATAATGAAGCGGAAGCTTAAGAAAGGTGGAGAAACGGCTTGGGACGCGACTCAGATGACCAAAATGTGGAACAAATGTGCCAAGGAAGTTGACTCCGGAGGTGTGCAGCGTTTGATGGGAGGAATGAAGAAGAAAGTGCGAATTTTCATTAGAAACGAAGAGAAATGATTTGTATTGATATTTTTTCCTTAAATTATTTCCTTTGTTTTGATGTATTAAACTTATTTGTGCGTCAATCCGTTACCGAGATACAGATGATTTTATTATTCCGGATTCTAAATGGACATAACTGAAAGTCCTGTAAAAATAAGATGGGCAAGATTTTGATTTGCAAGGTTTGTTCATACAGTTGTGTTCAAAATAATAGCAGCACCGCTTCGTCCTTGAATACTACATTTGTTATTCATGTATGTGTTACCGATTTTGCTAATCAACCGTGTGAGCATGTAATAGTGGCATTTAACATTAATAACAGGTATAGCGTTTCTGTGTGCATTTTGGTTTAAACCTGTTGCAGTGACCATTTTAAGCCGTTCAAAATAATAGCAATGGTAAGCGTTTCTGAAAGAATTTGATTTTCATTCATATATTTATAAAATTGTTGTTACTCAATCAGTCGGTAAGAGTGCATAAAAACCAAAGATGGGTTGAAAAATGTCTATGTTTTGTTTATATTATAGAAAAATAGGTAGCTGAAAATAGAGGCCGGAACCTTTGTACCTCCCAGAGAGTCGACTGGAAGATTACAAATCTGGCACGGGTTGATCTATCGACGACTTCTAATAAAGTTACAGATATCCTGGATCTCCGTATGAGCACTGTTACCTTCAGGCGACGATCGCTGGAAGCCAAGCTGTACGCTCGTAGTCCCCAGAAGGTATCACTGATGACAAAACGGCGTGTAGCTAATCGCATGAAGTTTGCTAAGATGCATATCGACTGGCCTAAAGAAAAATGGCGAAATGTTTTGTGGACAGATGAGTTCAAAATAGTACTGTTTGATACAAAAGGCCGTCGTCAATATGTGAGACGTCCACCTGGCACAGAGTATCAACCACAGTATATTGTGAAGACCGTCAAACATGGGTGGGCGAAAATTATGGTGTGGTTCATATAATGACGTAGGACCGATACATCGCATAGCAAGCATTATGAATCAACATGGGTACATCAATACCTGATGAAGAAACGTGCTAAGGGATTGTTTCAGACGAATGAGACTGAGGTTAGGGAGTGGCCAGCGCAATCTCCAGACCTCAATCCAATTGAAAACTTGTGATGTCAAATACGCCACTTCTGATGCAAAGTCGAAAAATGGGTAAGAATTATAATTTTTTGTTCATGATTCGTGGGCTGCAATACCAGCCAGTCAAGTAATTGTGGACTCAATGCAGAAACGACGCACGGCTGTTCCAAGAAACAACAGCTAAGCTACAAAGTACGGAAGTACACACATACTTTACAAAAGGAGTTGACAACAGATTTTTCTATGATCATGGTTTTCTTGGATTTTTTGCTACTTTTTTTAACAGACATTTTAGAAAATCATGATGTTCTTAAAAACTTCAAAAATAGCTCATGCATTCATTTATGAAACCGCAGTAGTTACTAAATATGTAGATATCGTTCAGCGGCACCATAAACTGCGTTGTGGTCAATAGATTATCTAGTTTACACCATTGCCACCCTTCAACCCGTCAATGTTTCTATTTTAAATGTTCAGCGTTTGTTTTCCTTTTGTGTACAAAAGAAGAGAAAATAAAACACTATTGCGATAAACCGCAAGTCCTTGGACTTGAACAACCTGTCTGCTATCAGTTCAGTTGCTTTGAATGGTTTCTGTTTACTCGCAAATAATACTCGTAGGTATACACACATATTACCTAGTTTAATCGAGATAAAGACGCCACCACCGAGCACGTTATAGTAAGCCACCAGAAGATGTGACCTTCCGTACGGTTTCCCCTAGCCTGGTTATAGTAATAGGTATAATAGGTAGTTGGGTGTCCGGCGTCATCATCGTCATCATAGCAGCCTCTGGTGTGCGACTGCATCGTTGCCGCACAATGGGCCGCTAATAAAATATGGACAAATCTCTTTCCTCACTTCGAATGACACTTGGCACATCAGCAATGTTTTGAAATTTGGTAAGCAAGTCACCTGTACCTTTGGAAAACGTCTGCTAACATTTTGAAGACTATGGGGTCGAGTAAGACAAATCTTTATTTTTTTTATTGTGTAGTGGAAAGTTAATAATTACTCTTTACATTGTCAACTCATTTTTATTGGACCTCATATCCACTTATTACTGTTTCTAATAGTTTTTTTTTTCATAACCACAATTTGACCACTAAATGACTACTAAATTTACTAATACCGAAGAAAGCCATATGCTACAACTTATGGTTGCAGCGGCAGCCAATTACGAGCCTTTTTGTTGTTAAAATACCCACTGTGCATTGGGAAGACTTGACATGGGGGGCACTACTTCGCTGATAAACATAGGTTATTTTTGATTTTGTATCCATAATGTTGTGCGCGGTCTTCAGCAAGCCATCGTACTGGTGGCGTCAATGTGGGAATGGTTGCCATTCATGCGCAATTGTAGCAAAGGAGCAATTCGATGGACAAACAACAGGTGAAATATACGTGTTTCGTGTATTCAAAGGATGTTTATCATAGGAAATATTAAGTTTTGTAGAAATCAAAACTCCACAGAAAATAATAAATTTCAACAGGCGCGTAAAATTTCCCCTCATTTAATTCCAAGCGAAATGAGGCATAAACAACGAAATTGTTTGCAATCTTTCATGCACCATACAACAATGTGTGCAATCTTTCATACAACAGGGTAGATTCAGGCGTTAAAAAAAATACCGAACTTTAAACATCATGCTACATTAACATGAACATCTTGAATTAATTGATGATCATGTAATTATTCTTAGTTCCGTTGAAAATTAAACTTGATCGGAATTTGATAATGGTTTGGATCAAACATTTGTCGATAACGATGCTTATTAAACCTATGCTCAACAACAGCAAAAAACTGTGAGAGACGTTAGACACTTAAATTTCGAAATCAGACTTACCCAAAAATCCTGCTGATCGGACTCGTTTCGTGAGACTAGATCGTCGAAAGGAATTGTCGTGTTGGCTACAAATACGTCCGTAATCGGACCTTCGTGGAATATCGTCATGCCGAGGACGTTGGCGTTTTCCACCTCGTGTATAAAGCTTTCATTCCACACTGGATCGAATGTGCGCTGTTTTGTCGTAGATCGTTCTATAAGAAATGAAAATAAAGTTGATATAATAACGTTATTAGTTCCAATTATTACAAAGAAAGATTTTCGTACTGGTATCCTGAATCATATAAGTAGGGCGAAGTAGTTATATACATTTCTAAACTATTATGTGTTCCCCTATTGTGCTGAGGTGGTGTCTATGAGCAGCGGCATCTCGTCTAAAACGGCAACCGGATGCACTGAACAACCTGCTAGATATTCTCACAACCCATCCATCCATCCTGAGTGCACGTTTTGGCATCGGAGTCGATTTTATATTACTCACCTCACGTGGTCGTGGTGAAAGAACGCATGAAACACACAACTTTTGGCCGATTTAGCTCTTCAATTTGCACCAGACGCTCAGAGTAGCATGGAAGGCGAGTGGTTTTGTGATGCGGGGTGTCGTTTTTTTATCACCCTAACTCAAACCTTAAGAATTTTTCGACTTTAAGCGTCAATTTTGAAGCACTTTATTTTGTCCTTGAATTCACTGCTCTTTGATCAGTGATCGTAAGGGTGCTGTTGGGCCAAGTGGCTCGTGACACATTGCGACTAGGAGAGTTCTTTAAATTTGCTCAAAAGTGGCTTAATCAATTGTAAGTAATTCCGATTAGAGCTGGTAAGTCTCACGGCCATCATCGACAATGAAAAAAACAGGCCATCTCACTGTCACGAGAAGAAATGAACTATCATGAGATTTCTTGTCATTCTCACACCATCATAAAGTCATGAGATTTTGTTTTACAAATTTCCGACTAGTCTACTTGAAATTAGCCAAGCAATAATATGTAATCGACAGAGTGGACGTTTTATTTCAAGTTTTGTTATGAAACTTACAATTATATCAATAAATGTGCTTGTAATGGCGATGACCAAAACACTGTCACGTTCTGTCATGACGAAAAAATCGATGAGATTTAGAAGAAAACCTCCATCATCTTTTTCTCCCCCGATGAGATTTTCAGACGTACTTTAAAAGGTAAAAATTGTAGATCATTTTTCATTAAAAATGACATTTGCCAGCCCTGATTCCGATGATTGGTCGTAGCTGTGTCAGTTTTACAAAATATTACTGTTCATATAGATATAACAGTTTGAAGATAGCTTTACTTGTATTGATATAATTTGAATTGTGATGAATGTATGCGTATTATACATTAGGTAACATATATAATTGAGAAAATTATTGATGCATGTCCTTGTTAATCTCTTCACCTCACAATCAATAAATCATTCTGGCGGCCCACTTAAGGAGTGTATCGAAAAGTAGTTATAAACATTTGATACGTAATTGAGCTAAAACTAGCGCATATTATTTTAGCGTGCATTCGTATTCCGTTTAGTTTACACGTCAAAAAACCTTTTTTTCTTTTCATTATCACAGTTTTTTGCAAAATGTTGCGGATTGAACCTGAAGTTCGAAAGAAAATTCTGCACACTCAGTGTACTGAAAAGGATGTCAGTTAGATTGCCAAAAAGCTAAAAATACATCCAACAACTTTAAAACGAGTGATTGAAAAGTATGGTGAGCAGTACACCATGTAGCCATCCCTAATTGGACCAAAAAGTCGTCGATCATATTCAGGAGAGCAAATCAGCCCCTACTCGTGATTTGGCTAAGAAATACTGGACCAGCATCAGGATGATCCACCGGACTAAGAAAAAAAAATGATTTAAAGACATACAGGATGCAGAAAATACCAAAGTAATCTTCCGAGCAGAAGTGTCGTGCCAAAATGAGTGTGTTTTAAGGGAACGACGAAACGTACGTAACAAGGTATTCCAGAACACAATTCGATGCAAAATCGGTTGGAGTCCCAATTGTAGATACGACTGTTGCGAAGGGAAAATTCGGTGAGAAGGCGCTCCTGGGGCAAACAATTTGCACATGTGGTTTGCGATCTTCCATTTTCTACCCAAAAAGAACAATGAATGCTGAAATTTACCGAAACGAGTGCTTGCAGAAGAGGTTACTTCCACTATATAGGCAGTATGCGATTCCTTCTCTCTTCTGGTCGGATCTGGCCTTTGCCCATTATGTCAGATCAAATATACAGTGGTTTTCTGATAACAACGTTCATTTCGTTGAGAAAGATATCAACCCACTAAACTGTCCCCAACTGCGACTTATAATCCTCGCTCAGAAGAACGATTCGTACAATACCTTAGTATGGTTCGCGAGCAGGATTTGTTCCGCAAACTGAGTATGATTTGCTGAAAATTTTGAGAACCATTCAATTTAAATCTCTAGTAAGATTCGCAGGATTTGCCCTTGCGCTGAACTCACCGACCTGACATGCCGCAAGGGCTCAGTAAGGATTCTTTGTCAAGAACCGAAGCTAAGGGTCAGTTCCATTGTGGTTATAAAATATTAATTAGTTTTTCAACTGAATTTTTCTACACGCTTTTTTTGAGGGCTTCAATTGCACTATGGGCGATTTCCATACAAGCAGGCGGACGAAAATATTTTGATCATTTTTTCTTGTTTTGTAGAGTTTTCTTTGGTTGATGTTATCAAAATATGTTGTTAATATACTTTTTTTAACATTTCGGGATTAACTTTTCAAAAGGGCTTAACTTTCCATTGATTTAAAAAAAAACTATAATATCTTGAAAACGGATGTGACTAAAACTCTAATTTCAAAGGATAAATCATGATAATAATATTTCAATCTTTCTAAGGGAACATCCACAAATTACGTGATATATTATGGGAGGGGCTCAGAAATAGAAACGTACCATGTATTATGGTACGGCATATGCATAATATGCTACGAAGTAGGTCTGGATGGCATAATATGCTACGAAGTAGGTCTGGAAATGATCAATATTATGCTACGTCATTTGTGGATGGTCCCAAACAGAGATATTGCCTTTTCACAGAAAACTTAGCATGCATAGAATATTCAGAAAGAAGAAGAAGCAGCATCCGCAGCTGTTGCTTCCTTCAATGATTTAATATTACCAAGCAAACTCGATGCATAGGTACAAGGTAATCGCTGAACAAAATAGCTGTGGTTGTCAGTGACGATTGTCAGTTTCGGGTATTTGAATCTGACACCTGATGCAATTTTTTCTCTGAAACGGCAATAATAAGAATTGATTTTCGGTCCAACCATCAATAACGTAATTTATTTTTCGAAATTGTTCCATACTGCCTTCCCCTTGTATGATTTTTACGAATAAACCTGATGAACGTTTCATGACGCGTAAGAAAACACAAGATCCCTTTACCCGTCTGCCCCAGCAAAATTAATAGATGACTTCTTTGTATAGAACACACAACAACAACAAAATCATAATCTGCTTCAGTTTATTCATTTACATGACGGTAGAAATACATATATATTTTTACAAAGCGAATATACAATAACTCCAATATTTTTTTTGTCGATTTGCATTAATCTTACTATGTTTCTGTTTCATCACAAACAAAATCCTCATCAACTTCATCGACAGCTTTCATAAGTTCCTCCAACGCATCGCAGTTATCGGTGTCGGATGTTGAACGTGTTTCAGAATCTTCAAAAATCATAAAACTTTTCACGATATCTGGATAATCTAGAACATTTTTTTCTGTCGTCTTTTCTCCATCCAAAGTGAGCTGATGAATGGGTCTGATTCATTCATGGCACGAATGAAGACATCATGTAAGTTGTCCAGCCTTGAGCGCTTTCTAGCATGATGGGTTCGGTATTTCTTTAACTGTTTGTGCTGGCTTTCTGCTGCCTCTTCTGCTAATATACCAAGCGGCGCTGGAGAATGCATAATAATTTCTCCGGCATGAGCGAGTACTTTATGCACAGTTGCAGGAATTTTATACCAATCGTAAAATTCCAGATAAAGTCGGTAGGTATCCTTGCAATACGAATCTATTTTTTCGGGGTTTATTGGGTCTTGACAGTTGATAGCAATTAAAATATTTCTAAACCTCACAATCAATTCTTCGTCGATGTTCAGAATTCTGCTTAAAAGCTGAGGATTTGCCTATGTTCGTCGACAAACGTTACCTGTAGTACTTGTACCTGCACCACCAGCTACTCTGACTCCAAAATGCTCATGAAGCTGTTTCGTTATCAGTTTTTTTCTTTGTTTGTATAATTCTTTAAATGGCTGTGAAACCTGCCATTTTTTTAAATCCATTCTATATGCAATATGCAAAAGGCATTAGAAAAATTGAATCCAAGCATGAAGCGGTGATATACCGTAATGTAGAGCATCTTCGTTTGTTAAAAATCCTTCTTCAAACTTTTCTTTACTGTTCATTACATTAGGCTTTGCTCCACAGATTGGGCAATTTTGCATTGATGAACTTCCTGTAATATACGTGAGGACTTTTCCATCTATCATGCTAAGTACAAAATCAAAATCAACAAGAATTATTTTGTCATTTAAAAGCTCGACCTTCACTGGCGTCAATTCATTCATTTCTTTTTCAATGTCATTTTTTTGTGGCAAGAATTACCTCCTTACTCTCTTTGATAAATTCAAGGATGATGGGCCTACAAAATAGAATACTTTGAGGCATAGCATTGAACCACATAATCATTTTTCGATCATTATGCATGAATAACTGAATTTGAGTAAGTGTTGATGAAAATACATCAGAATCATTCTGACATCCTTCTGGCAGCTTCTGGTGGTACTGAGAATACCCGGTTGAGCCATCCATACCCCAACTACATAATAGAATTAGTTCAGCACTATCCAGCTCGTTAGAATCCATGTACTCGTTCAGCTCTGCGTCGATTATTTTCACGATTCGATGCACTGTATTGTCCAGAAGCGCCTGCAGTTTTACTCTAATTTTTGAAGCGGTTGCTTCGATGAACTCGTTGGGAGGTATTTCTTTTTTATTTCCCCGATGACGCCGTAAGGTGGAAATCGTGACGGTGATTCTCTGTGTATTAGTTCGTATTGGAATCGACTAAATCCAGCTTCGATGAAAAAACTAAAAGCTTCCTCGGGTGACATCATTCCACGTTGATCAGTTATTTGCGATAACATTTTTCTAGAATCTCCTCGATTTCTTAGAATAAGGCCGATGACTTTAACTAAATTTATCTCTTTCCTATTGTAAGCTGTCCTTCTCGCCATTACTAGAGCCTTTTCGATGCTGTCTACTTTGGGATCCAAGCTATCGTTGTCAATGGCACGTCGTTTTCCTCTTTCGCTCAGATCAGCAAAAGGTTTTGAGGGTCTCCCACGCTTTGCAGATGACGCCGAGGTTGAAGGAGCATCTTGTTCTTGTTCGATGAACTCCGCAATGCCGAAGTCTCCATTTATCCAATCCCGAGAATATGCCTCGAATCTTTCCTGTTTTCGTTGAGCTTCATTCCACTTTAGCTTGTATTTACAAGCGGTCCTATAGAGTTTATCCTGGAGACGTTCACGTTTTTCCTCCGATATAGGATAGTTTTCACAAATAAATTTAAAAGCTCTTTCAACATTCGCATTATGCGTCAATTTAGAATCAAACAACGAAATTATAACTCTATTATCCATTTTTACACTTGCACTCAACCGTAGTTTATGGGATTTCAAATAATACACTGTCAGTATAAATACCACTCCTGGTAATAAATCGTAGTCTAGGTACTTACCATGAGCCTCAATCATTGAGTACCTAAGCGAGTCGATGGTAGCAAGGTCCACATACACGTAGATACGAATTAACGAATTTACGAAAATTAATAAAGCAACACCAGCAAAAATTCAGGAAACACATTATTCAAAAACAAGACAAAATAACAAAAAGAACGTAAACTTTAAACTTACATTGGAAAACATATTAACATGAAGAAGCCCTTGTATGCGATGATAATAATACCAATTTTATTATTTATAACCAATTATAGCAGAAACTGTTTTAAACATATTTTTAATAATTTTAAATTTAAAAAAGGTTCAGCGCTTTTCAAAAAATGGTCGAAATTTTCTGTAAAGTGTTAATTTATAACTTATTTTGGTTAAACCATCGCCAGAAATTACCAAAATCGCCCAAAAAAGTAAATACGTTTTCATCAACCTAAAATAATGGAATTGCACCAAAGTGGTCATATTTTTAAACCGCCTGATTTCAAAATGGCGCAAGTTTGCGCAGAGTTTTCCTTCGTAATTTGTTATTATACATCCCACACTTGATTCAGAGCTGCTGGGTTATGCGGGGATATGCGGGGAAAAAAAGTTGCTGATCAACAAAGTTGAAATTTCTAATTTTTTAATGTTTTTTTCTTCTCTTAAAGATTTTTTTGATTTTATTTCTGAGTGACAACCTATCGTATTATTATTGTTTAAAGCTAGTTTTGTTACCTTTTTAATCTTGTATAGTGAGCTAGGGGTTATCTCATAAAAACAGGTCAACATTTAACTTGAGATAAAGCGTATTTTTTCGGCAAAAAGTACGTTTTTTCGCTAACTTACAACTTTGACATCTAATATCTCAGGAATGAAAAGTGCTAGAGGCTTAAAACTTTGAAGTTTTCTTAATTTATATGTTTACTTTTGATAAAAAAAATTGAAAAAAAGTTTTGGTGAAGGTCACTTTTCCGATTTTCGTCCGCCTGATATCTTATAGTGAAATGGTGAGTTGGCAACTCCGAATAAGTTCCTAGCTCACGCCTCCACGAGTCATATGATCACAAAAGACTGCCAGCTGAAACATGGAGACGCTGGATGACGTAGCCTGGGCAATGTTGTAATTTGGACTATAGCGAAGTGAGGGGGTGCGACTGAAGATCGTGTACCTTTTAATCATACTGTATATTTTTCCATTCTCATATAATTAATAATTTCAGCACGCTTTGGAATCATTTTTGCATCTCAAAACCATTGATCTTAAGAGCATGGAGCTCAATTAAAGGCTCAATTTGTTTTTGAGTATTTCAGCATGAACATATAAATTACACTTCTGACCTTCAACTACTATTTTCATACAAGACTGGCATGCGATCATAAGCAGTATGGGATTATACTGCGGGCTCTTTGTTCACTTATACTGCTATCCTTGAAATGTAACTGGAAGAGCATAAAGAAAACTTTCAAAAGATGCCTTTTAGAATTATTTGTTGCTTTTCAGAAAAAAAAAATCATCATGCATCTTTTAATTGAAATTTTATCTATGATAATTGTAATGATCTACTCTGTTTTTTTGTGCTTTTCCAGGACCTTTAGAATATTGAAACATACCTAATTTTTCTTCTCAAACCAGTTTCAAACCAGTGGATTTCAGATGTATTTTTTACATACATGTTTTATATTTAAAAAATGTATATTAATTAGTATTTCAATACATCATCTTACTATTTTCATCATATCATTGAATATTATTTATAATATAAAATTTTCGGGATATGGAATTTCAACTGTTATATACATATAAATGTATTTTCGTTTTTCACGTTTAAATATTCTTTTATATATCATATTTATTCATAGATATTATTAATTGAATTCATACATGTTTTCATATACATGATTTTATGTTTAGGTTGAATCGGGGTGCGGTGCAACTGGCGTTCGATGTTCTGTAGCTTATTGGAGCAGTCCCATGCTATTGGCGGATAGTTACTTACTTTCAGCGTATCGGTAACCAAAACGAACCCTGCTGCTAACCTTTCCCCAACGATCCAACATCCCAGTGATTTCTCGTGGAAGTGCAGAGGATTTCTCGGCTTCCTTCAAAGCGAGTATCATGTCGACAGCGCCGGTATTGCTTCATAATGGGTCACTAGTTTTTACACATTGAGGATGTATGTTAGTCCCAAGCATCATCTGTTGGTTCTTTGTGTAAATACAGCTGGAGGTGGCAGCTGGGTTCGACTCCTGGTTTGGTCTGGGATTTTTTCGTGAAGAAAAATCCCTCGGAATCTCTTAGGGACGATTGTATTTGCCACACAACTAGTGCAAACATTGTACCTTGTACCTTGTCGATAGCTATCAATTAATAACTGTGAAAATGCACTAACTTGACAGCAAGCAAAAAGCTAATTGTAAAAGCAATGTGTTTGAAATTAGGAAAAAAAGACGCTTTAATTCCTAAGAAAGCAAGCAATAAGCTTGTAAAAGACGCTTAGATTCCTCATCAATCCGAGAATTATGTTATCAGGATCTCAAGAATTTACTCTGAAAATAGTTAAGAGGGCACTAGAAACATTTTCGCATTTTGCAGAATAAGATACGCTCCAGAATTATAATCGATGGTTGTCACAATTGGGTATTTTAGGGGTATGTGGATTATATCATACAAAAAATCTAATAATATACCCGCATTTCATTTATTTTTTAATTTTGACAATTGAAAAAACAATTTCAAAGCATTATGAAATAACAATGATTGCAAGACAACACCATTTTTTTCACCATGAATCACGCTGTAAAAAACAGACTACCTAAACTAACGAACCAACCATTGATTTCAAACATCAAAAAGCGTCGCATATTCCGACAGGTCAGCTAGGAGTGTCACTTTGCATAAATTTCACTTTGTTAACTACATGCCAGTTTGTAAAAATAAAAATTATTAATTTTTTTTTAGTTCAACAATCGAGAAAAAATAGTGTAGATCTAAAAAAAATTGTTTTGTGCTAGTAAGAACGCTTTTCATCGATATAGATTTAAAAAATCTTCTTTTTTCTTTAATCAAAACCCCTTATTTAAATAACTGATGGTAAAAACGCCATAATTGATTGTACCAGCAGGTTTCACGACTCTCAACCCACGATCATCGCTGGAATTGGTGAAAGCCGTAAAAAGTAAAAGATCATTGCCATGGAAACGATTCATCTAAAGTCAGGTCACTTTGATATTCACAAAGATTTGTCTGTTACTGTTTGATTGCTTATTCGAGTGTAGTTGTACTTGGATCTCATAGCTCTGATGTTACTTGCTTTGTTTTTAACTCACACAATCGCGCCTACTGCGTTAGACTGCGATCAATAAGATTCAGGGTTTGATTGTAAGCAATGACAGTCACAAATTGACTATCATTTGCCATGGCTCTTCTATCATGCGTGACAATCGTTTCTGGTTAACTCGGCATGGAGTTTTCATAAGGGCCAATGTCGCAAACGTAAACAATGACTTCTTCCGCAAATTTCTTGAAAATGTAAACTCGCTGAAGTAAATACCCCTTCTATTGTAAAGGGGAACTATTCTTCTGTACAATCATCGTGGAATTACCACCGCTAACACTATCATTAAGTTAGCGTTCTCGAGAAATTTGCGAAAGAAGCCATTATTTACGTTTGCGACATTGGCCCTTATGAAAACTCCATTTCAAACTGTTGTAAATTGACATGCTGACGACTCGCGTGTGAATACGTGAAATTTAGGATTTCTGATAAGCTTCAAATCCTGAGTTGAATGCGAATTAAACCCCGAATAAAGGTTGTCCACGCTAAAATTACAGCACAGGCAAATAGCATTAACTAGGATAAATGCCTTTAGGGTAAAATGTTAAACTTTGGGTTATTTTAGTTCTGTATGTATTGTTTGCATCCTGTAGGTCTCATTGAAAATTGCGGAAGAAGATTTAGAAGTGGAGTTGGAAGAGCAAACGATTCGTTACGAAATTTTACACGCGCATTTTGGAAATCCAAATCCTTCTCATCGTACCATAGCAAAAAAGTTGGGAATCGTGAACTCTACTGTTTCCCGTGTCAACAAACGTCAGTCTATCGATCAGAAAAAAAGGAAGTGGCCAAAAACAGACTTCCAGGACATTTAAAGACGACATGAGGGTAGTTAAGGCTGTCAGGCGCAAACCAAACGCATCTGTCCGTTGTATTGCAAAATAGCTAACCTTGACCAAAAATTTTGTTCAAAGGCAGCAAAATTAAGGGCACGCAATCTTTATACGTATATGCTGATGAAAAAGCCTTGTTGCCTAATGGATGACCTAATGGACTTTCAGCAGATTCCAGGTCATCAGTTCTACAATGCAAGAGCACCAACCGAAATAAAAAATCTCGAAATTTGCAAAGAAATTGATGGTTTGGTAAGCGAATTTTACGTGCGGGATGCGAAGTGCTCCATTCGTGATGACTTCAACTATGAATGGTAAAATTTACGTAAAGAAAACGTTTCCCTACGTTGCTGAGGTCGAACAAGAGCCCACCAATTTTTTGGCTGGCTTGGAGTCCTGCCACTACTCAAAACAGGTGCAGGAATGGTGGAAGGAAAATAAAGTAAACTTCGTACCCAAGGACCTTAATTCTCCAAACACCCTAGAGTTGAGATCAATTCAAAAATGTTGGGCTATTATGAAGCAGGAATTACGCAAACATCCTAAAATAGTCAAAACAGATCAAGAATTGAAGAAAGCATATGTCAACGTTCAAAACTTGTCGGTTCTAATGTTGTACAAAATCACACGGAGCGTCTTAAGAGAAAAATAAGGGCATTTGGATTTGGAGCGCAAGTTCAATACAGTGAACATGGCAAAACTTAGAAAGATGTTTTATTTGATAGGCCGAAAATTTCAAGACGATCGGTTCAAAGACAATTTTGTGTGTTGCAATTTTAACGTGGACGACCTTTAGTACATAATCAAAATCTTTTTAAAAAGAATACTCTTCGAATCACATGAAACATCCACTCGAAACGTTAAGCAAACTTCACTGAGAGTTTATTTCATCGGAATGTCTAGCAAGGTTTGCTTAGAATTCCGAAAACAAATTATCATAAAAATATAGGGTATTTGAACAGATTTTTGTTTTCAATGCGCACAAGCACAAGCAAGATTCTCCTATGTTCCTGAACAACATGCGATCAACTTTCTGATCAGGGATCCACACCGTGTTCTCTACCTCTTCATATCTCTACTTTCACTATTTTAGAGATTCAATAAGATAATCATAAATTGTAATTTTAACTTTACCTTTAATAAAAATAAATGGCTATCTAATTTTGAAATCCACTGGACACATAAAATCATCAAAACAACAACAACAACAACGTTTCTACCTTCGAAAAGTGTAAAGATGGGTTATTCTTAAAAACGTTTCTTCTGTATATGTTCAGTGAGTCCGACGGCACCGGTGGTGAAGTGGTAAGCGTGGGTGTCTCTCACCCAGTCAGTTTAGTATCAATTCCAATCGGCGCCGTTGGGATTTTCTGAGACGAAAAATCTCTAATCACGTCTTCCTTTGGAAGGGAAATAAATTTGGTCCCGGCACATGTAGGCATGTTCGATATGTAGGGTCCAGGTCGTCTGCCTGGTCTGTCGAACCATTCTCAGGCTAAAAGTCATCTAAATATGAAACAACACAAACAACAATATCGTCAGTGAGGATACTAAAATCAGAAAACAAAACATATGAGGAAAATTAGCAAGTAAAATGATAACCATTGGAGCTGGATCTTGGATAATCTCAACCGACACTTTTAATGTCAGATGAATCCACAAGATACGAGACTCAGCTGGTTTAATTTTAATGAAAAAAAAAACAAATATTTTGTCTATTAACTTAAATTTGAATGCGCAACAGAATGGCAGAAACGAAGATTCAATTCTGAACAAGAGAATGTTTTGAATTACATATTTCGATATGAGAACA
Source organism: Aedes koreicus (assembly GCA_024533555.2). Lineage (NCBI taxonomy): Eukaryota > Metazoa > Arthropoda > Insecta > Diptera > Culicidae > Aedes > Aedes koreicus. The sequence continues at coordinate 251,946 of JAHHFK020004329.1, read as the reverse complement.
AAAATATAACTGTTGAGGTAAAAGGCTCTGTCAATCTTCACCTTAACAATCAAATTAATCAATTTTTGAGCTTCGAGAATCATGAATTTTAAGCGACCGTTATTACTCAATAACTTATTCAAAACAACGTATCTGATTTTGTAAACAAAGAGGGTAAATTATTTAAAACTCTCAGCACCCCCACGGAAACTAGCATCACCATTATGTTAGGGAAATGTTATTTATTGTGTTCGTTGTCCTAGTTTACATGAAAGTGCTTAGGGTTTCAAGAATTTAACGTTTGAATCTTTTTTCCCTCTTTGTTTTTAAAGTCATATACGTCGTAAGTTGTCGAGAATTAATTGACCACAGACAGATTTTCTAAAAGAGTGGTATGGGAAAATTCACATATGGGAACATATCTCACTTGCAATCTGTTATGCGAAACTTGTTTTGAAACAAACCTGTGTGAGAATCATCCTAACAGAATTTGTAATTTCTGAGGCAGTGTGAAGCAAGATTTTTTTCAAAATAGGTATCAGTCCACAAATTATGCTTATAGTATGACAGTCGAAAAGACAAAAAATGAAAGATTTTTCTTCTCTGATTACATAAACAAATTCAATAAAAATACATAGGGATGTTTTTGACTAACTTTTATTTTGAATTCATACAGTTATCAAGATCTCACAATCAGAACAGAATATTCTCTATATGTTTTTTGACATTCTAGAAACAGAAATAAAGGCTAAACCTTTATCTGGAGCCCAGTCTACAAAAAAAACAGATACGTCCTTTTGAAATGTAGCCGATAAATATTCAAACTAGAACAGACTTACTAAATGCCACATTGAGATATGATTCTGTCAACGAAGCACACCGATCATGTATCCACTTGATACAGAAATTCAAAAAAAAAATATCTATTCCTCAGGAGACTGGACTAGTTGTAGCTGATCGCGGTGGAATGCGAATCGATTTGTCAAATTAGTTCTTCACGCGGTCGAATGTAATACCAACTCAATCATTCGCCACGGCAGTTATGACATGGAAAAACGTGATTCAGCGGAGGTAACGGAGGCAGAAAAAAAAGTTATACGATTTAAAGGTAGTCCTTCCTGCTTTTTGGATCCTAGTTAGTCATTGCATGCAACATTGATAGAATAGCCGATACTTACATTATACTGTTCATACTAATGCAGGTTCAGGATCAACTTGCACGAATTTCAGTTGCTTCTAAAATCAACATACGGTAGTCCTCTAAGTCCAAGAAACACGGATTGCATCAGTTGATGGGAAATCCTCCCATTAAATAGTTCCCAAAGACCTATTGAGAACTGCAACGCTACAAAGTGCAGCTATGACCCATATAGAATGCAGACGACTTCTGTGTACCGCAAAGACGTATGGCTACACAACTACGAAGGGGGGCTGATATTCATCTTATCTTGGAAATTATGAGCCATGCAGACGTTAAAAAAAACAACAATTTAATATTGGTCCACTGTCTGGAGTTTCAACCTGCTGAAATTTGGTTTCATGGCCCCATGCCAATCACACACAAACTTCACAGTCATATCCGCAGCAATTGCTCTGTAAACCGTGACAGAAGCGTTCCGTTATCTCTGCTTTATCTAATCATTTGCTATTTATTCAGACCGGTAATAGCATTATTCGTACAAAACAGCATTGCTCTGGCCAACTTTAGTCAAAATAAAAATCTCTGCTCTGTTTATAGGTCAGTGCTAAAAAAGCATGTCCTAAAACCGAAATCGGAACCAAGAATGAATTCATATAAATATAATAGATCCCAAGATATGTACCTCTCTGTCGAAACTTCAAATCAAAAATGATTTATCCGAGTCAAGCTACAACAAAACATGTCGCAATAATTTCGATTGGCCTTCTTGTTTGCCTTTACGTCGTAGAAATGCCATACGATGCGCTTCTATTGCCGTTCTGGCTTCATATGCATGCAAATCGTTTATGGTTTGAGTATTGAAGGAAAGCGGAGGAAAACATTATGTTTTTAGTGCGGTTCAATGCCAAATTGGAATGGAAACGGACATAATGAGTCAGACGAGCCGTGCACATAGAAACGGTGCCGGTGCCCTCCTTGGGAATTATGGATGCGCTTTAATTTCTAGTTGGTAGCAACGAAACGGATGCATAGTTCGTTTTATTCCTCCCACTACGAAACACGTGCAGCCACCAGCATCAAGATTTCTATTTTCATAGAATTTCGCATGTTTGGAAATTTGCATTTCCCATGAAATGAGTGTGTTCTTATGCTCGAATAACATCCTTGTTGAGACATATTGCAAAATCTTTCGAGCCCCATACTCCCCTTGTGAGACACGTCCGTTGCACACGATGCAGCTCGCACGGTTTGCCACACGGATGTGTAGATTTTTTTTGCAATTTTTACTAAGAAGACGAGGCTCAATTAGTGTCACATGTGATGAAAGAGATGCATCTTCCAGTAAGTGACGAGTCGTTAGAATAGATAGCTCTGCATGGGGTTATGTATAACCGGCGAGGATGATAAATAATAAAAATATGCAGTATGAATTGGCTCAAGTCTCAGATTTTACGGCAACTTTCTGATGCCATTCAATGGAAGGCAGCCAATGCCAGTGCTGTCGGTAGAAAAGTTATCTGTGTCGCGTCATCAATTCATTACCACTGACATTGCGTTGAGTGCAGGATTGGTCGAATATTTAATTAGACATGACGCTGTCCGACTCAATCAGTCAAGACTGTTTCGTGAATAAAACTAAGGGTGAGATTGCACTTCTTGAACATTCACTAACACTAAAGAACAATTATAAACAAATAATTCATGTTGAATAGAAGCTCTAATGTCAGATTTCCAGCCTCCTTAGTTGAATCATTACATGACAACATATTTGTATTACAATTCATGTTGTGAGAAGTGTTCTCTGATCCCCGACCTGCATTGCAATTAGATATCTTCATTTGAGCCCAAGATCACAAAGAATTTCAGAAAAGTCCAAGACAGTTTATTCTGTTGCTCGCTGGGTTAAACAGTGCACATGATTCGCTTTGAAAATTAAGCCTTGAATCTTGATTATTCAAAGCTCGGCCATTCTGACGAACTATACTCTATTGTAAAACCTAGGTTTCCGTGATGTGCAGTTGTTAATACAGTCCGGTCTTTTCGGTTTCAATTTTGACGGTTTCGTTCTTTTCGGGCAAGCCGCAGCTTATGGGATTTTCATTAATTGTGGAAATTAGGTCCATCTCAATTGTTTCAAGTGAGGAACATCTACAGTCTTCAGCAGAATTGTTGTACGGGGTTGGACCAACAAATCTGTGTCATTGTATTTCGGTTTAATTGGGAATTTCACCACTAGAGGCGCTTTACTTTCGAGTTACTAAATATGAGTGCTGTGACGCGTTGGGATAAGAGGTAATTGGTTTCATCCTAGGATATCTCGAGAGTCTCACCAGTTAGGACATATCAGACTTCAGTAAACTTGTCCTAATGGTCAAGCCTTTCCTACAGATGGTCACATAAGTTCGGTCACTACACGGCGCTAGAGTGCATATAATCTCCAGTTTTTGATTGCTATATCTCGAGAGCCTTACTAGTTAGGACGATGCTTTCTTGAGCAAACTTGTGCTAGTGGCCAAGCCCTTCCAGATGGTAGTCACATATGTTCGGAATTATCTCACTACGCAGCGCTAGGGTGCATATGATGTTTCAGTTTGATTATGCTGTATCTCGAGAGCCTTACAAATTACGATATCACTTTCTTAATCTAGTGAGCAAGTCTATCCGGATGATGATCACATACGTTCTGAATTCACTCACTACGTGGCGCTAGTACGGATATGAGGTTCCAGATTTTTTAATGTTATATCACGAGACTCTTATTAATTACACACTTAGAAAATTTTACAGTATTCAGTTATTTTTTACCGAACTTTCAACAGCTGAACGTTCGGTATTCCGATTTACCGGATTTCGGTGAAATTTTACAGTATTCCGGTAAAAAAATTTCCGGAACTTGTCAAATTTTAACGAAATCCGTTAAATTGGATTACCGAACGTTCAGCCGTTGAAAGTTCGGTAAAAAATTATCGAATTCTGTAAAATTTTCTAAGTGTGTAGGACATTGCTTTTTTCAGCAATTTTGTGCTAGTGGCCAAGCCCTCCCGAGTGCTAGTCCCATATGTTCGGAACTCACTCACTGTGTGGCGCTAGTGTACATTTGAGCTTCCAGTTTGTTTACGTTGTACATACCCCTAGTGCAAAGGAATAAGAAGAGGCAGGAGCAAGAGTAGCAAGGGCCAGCAATATGGGAGTAGAAATTTGAATTAGGAGAGAGACTGGAGCAAGGGTCAGTGGTATAGCAAAGGGCAGTAACACCGCAATAGGCTGTGAAGTTACAGGAGCAAGTGGTAGAAAGAGATAGGGGGTCAAGGAATCAAGGGGCAGCTATGTAGTATGGGATAGAGGGAGCAAGGACAGGAGGAATCAAGGCGGAAGGGGATATCAAGGGCCAAAGAAATACCGAGAAACAGGGGAAGCTTCAAGAGGCTGGGTTATATCAAAAGGTTCAATCAACAATAAAAATTTCAGTCTCTACTTTTTCGTCTATCTGAACTGCATTAGGTGGTGGGATCAAAATGTCTTCTAGAGAGGTTGTAGGTGGGTCCAGCTCGGCTACAATTTCATCTACTGTTGCCAGATAACATAGGATGAAACACATTTTCTCTTATTCACTGCACTCATTCATAGTAACTCGACAGTAAAGTGCTCCTAGCGGTGACATTTTAAATTTAACCAGAATCCAATGACATTGATTTGTTGACCTTACTCCGAACAACAATTCTGCCGAGGGGCTGTAGAGTTTAGTGCCTTGAAGCAGCTGAGATAGACCTTATTTACGCCAATTAGCAAAAATCCCAGGCGGTACGAAAAAAACATAGCTGCCGTAAACAAACTGATGGAGCTGTCAAATTTTCACAATATATAGGCAACTAGTATATATTGACTACTAACCGGTGGACCGACCCATGATAAGATACGCCTTTTATTTCAGAAATCATCAAACCGGGCTCTTCGATCTTTTCAATTGCTATCTTTAAAATGTAACTAGAACAGTACACATTTTTTTAACAACATATCTTATAAAAAAATAAATAAATGTTATCTTTGATATTTCGAATGATCTACTTCTATTTTCAGCCTTTCCAGGACTAGTAGTATTTTAATAAATATCTTATTTTTTTCAGTAACAATCCAGTGGATGTCATATATATTATGTACATACGCATATTATGTTCTTGTATTGACTTACTGTAGCCGCTTTTTACATGGTCAAGTAATTTAATTGGTGTCTTAAAATTCCATGTACATGATTCAAGTTTAATATTTGTATAAATAATATTTTTGTCTTTTATGATATCTTATTTTTTATGTGAGAAAAGTTAGACTTTGTAATGAACGAGCAAAGTATGTGTGTTTCAGTTTTTGATCCATTTTATATTTTATCAGTTTATAAAAGCAAATGAGTCGTATACGAATAACAAGCAGTGAATGATGCGTTTGAAAGTTTTATTCTTTGAATATATGATACAACATAGAGACTGGTATGCTTTTATGGTAAGTTATTTTAATTCTTAAACAACTATTCTACTAGGAACAGTAGAAATTTGCTATATCTCAGTTCATTTACTATTACAAATAAAAACTAAAAACAAATTTGTCAATTTCACGTTCTAAGCTTCAATACCAACATTTTGTAATTTTCGGTAAATCTCCTACATTTTGTATCTTAACATTTTTTATAAATCATCATTTATGCTAAAAATTTCCACTGTTCTTATAACAACTGTATAACTGGGATTGTGGGGATGGTTCATCCTAAGGCAGTCGAAGGATTTGTTGACTGGACAAGGGTTCATGGCGTCGCCAGTCTTTTGTCAAGTGAAGACACGTGGTTCTGACCATGGTCTTCCGAAGGTCCTCATTGAGATCAACTGCGACATAACGTAGGCTATTCTCTCGGGGCAGCCTGCTGTGGATAGTCCTGCAGACATAGGTAATCCTTGCACTGATGGTGGGTTCTTATCACATCACATCACATCATAAAATCAATAATATTAGATTTAATATCATTTTTCGTTTTTGTGACTAAAAACATCAGGTCTTTCAAAACGAGCAGGGTTCAAACTATGAACCAAATTATGCTGCGGAAAATTAAAACAAAAGTACTCAAAATTCCACGCAAAGAGGTTTTAATTTAAATTATCGCTCAGAAAACTTTGAAGTAATATGAACGAATCCAATATTAATATGTTGATAACTCAGAATATACTTGTCATACAGATCGAACAAGTTTTTGATGTAGATTTTTTTTTTCCAACATGAACAAAGTCCTTCTTCATTGCCAAACAGTTTGAAAAAAAAAACATGAAATTTTCTGCGTTATCTAATGCACATATATGGAATGAATTCATGGGATATTTCATGGCTAAATAACGCCTCAATTAAGTCTGTTGTATGAAATATTGCAAATAATTGTGTTGTTTACGTTTGCTTTGGCTTGCAAATGATCGAGAGGCAATTTTAGGCGGCTGTCAAAAACTCATGATTTTTTCTGTGCAGAGTGGCTGGGTTCCCGAGTAACGTCCAACATCATAAATATAGCAATTCGAAACCTTATGTTGATATTAACATCACATTGAAATCAAAATTTGATTTCACTTCACAAATGTTAAATTTGATATCAAGTTTAGTTTTCATCTTGCTGTAATCTTGCGTTCACATTTCCTTAAGAAAAATGGTTTTGTTTTCTTTGTCTTGACAGAACATCAAGTTGAATACTCGTTTGCTATCCTAGGAAAACAATGAACAGCAAATTGAGCAATGAACAGCAAATTGGAATAAATTTTTGCTATAAATTTTGATCTTTTAACCGTTAAAACGACCAAAACGACAGCAACGTGGGTTATCATTATCAGCAACATCACAACATCATATTTCGTTTTCTATTTGATCTCAGACTCTACTCGGGTTACAATTATACCAGATACTAGTGAATGTAACAATACACCAACTAACATTACATCAACAACATAGTCGTTAATCTAAGGTCCGCCCCGTTAAGGTCTGCAAGGAAGGAAGACACTCGCAAACGTTAACGATTAAGGGAATCACTTCATGAAAGGTCAGGAAAATTTGTTCTTTTTCAAGTATTTTCTTTTCAAGAAAGAAACGATATGACTTGTTGAGAGTGTTTTGACGTAGGACTACGTCTTTGTTTTCAATATAGGGGTACACGTTGCGAGTACGAAAATTTGGAGCGTCACGAAATATGCTTAGGTTTTGAAAGTTAATAACTAAGTCATTTCATGACCGATTTTCAAAATTTTTGCACCGGTGCAAATCTTTCTACTCATAAATTCCATTATTGAAAACTATTAATTTCAAATAAAAAAACTATTGAAATTCTTATAAATATAAAAATGAATTTCTATCGAACTGACCCTTATAGACATAGAAACTACTTAACCGACTGGCGTGAAAATTTGTATGCAGGGGCTTTTGGGACCGGGCAAGCTTCTTATGATGGTTTAAGACCCCCCTCCCCACTCTATGGAATGAAGGGCTCTCATACAAATGAAACACAAATTTCGGCATAATTCGAGAACTAATCAAACAAATGGAACCAAATTTGGCATGTGCCAGTTTTTGAAGGCAAAATAAGGTTTCTATGGCAATTTGAGACCCCTCCCACCCTTAGAAAGGGGGGCTCCCATACAAATGAAACAGGAACTTCTAATAACTCAAGAACTAATCAAGTAAATGGAACCAAATTTGACATGTGGAAGTACTTGAAGGCAAGAAATGTTTCTATGGTAAATTGAGACCCCTTCCACCTCTAGAGGGGAGAGTGGGCTCCCATACAAATGAAACAGGAACTTCTGATAACTCGAGAACTAATCAAGTAAATGGAACCAAATTTGACATGTGGAAGTACTTGAAGGCAAGAAATGTTTCTATGGTAGATTGAGACCCCTCCCACCTCTAGAAGGGAGAGTGGGCTCCCATACAAATGAAACAGGAACTTCTGATAACTCGAGAACTAATCAAGTAAATGGAATAAAATTTGACATGTGGAAGTTTTTGAAGACAAGAAATGATTATTTGGTAGTTCGAGACCCTTCCCACTTATAGAATGGGGGGCTCCCATACAAATGAAACTGGATTTTTTGCATAACTCGAGAACTAACTAAGCAAATGGAACCAAATTTGGCATGTGGAAGTTTTTGAAGGCAAACAATTTTTCTATTGTTGTTCGAGACCCCCCCCCCCCCCTCTGAAAGGGGGGATGCTTTCACACAAACGAAACTCAAAATTCAACCAAACATGAGAGTATATCATATTTATTATTCGATACATTATAAATGTTACATAATATGATTCAATATTGCAAATCACTAAGGGTCGTTTGATGTGTGCTTATTTGCAATCACAGTCCACTGTTTGATGGCATGTGATAATTTCTGTTTGATGGCATGTGAAGTGTGAAGTTCGTTGGTAATATTATCTTCGAATTTAAATCAGTGTTTAAAAGTGTTTCTTGCGTTCTAGTGCGATGGATAGAGTCCATACCATTAGATAAGAAACAAATTATTTTGAGGAAGTGAAAGTTAAATGTTGCAGCATATGGCTGCAAACTATATTCGTGAGTTGCTCAAGCTTTAAGCTTCAGCTTCATGACGAAGTGAGGTGGCTGCACTAGCAGTTCCCCTGACCACAAAAAAGCCCCTTTCAAGGCCTCCAAAATAACTAGAAAAGAGAGTTGTTCGAAATGGGCGGATGCGAAAAATATCGTATGTCGAAGCCACAGTGTTCGACATTTGCACATTTTGCAGTGTTGTACACACATAGGCCTAGAAGAAAACGTATGCAATTGGTGTTGGATGAAGCCAGTCTCTTGGGTAAAAATGTCCTAAATGTCTACCCGCATAAACAATTACCGTAAGGAACACCTAACCACCATTTCGGGTTATCATCCCAACTGTAACCGGTACTGTTAAACCATAGACTAACTCTAAGATCAGTAGGTCCCGAACAAATACGATTTTTTTCTTGGCTCTGTCAGTACTAGCACATCGGTCCCAAGCTCGATCCCAAGCTTAATAATACGCCCCTAATTATTGAACTCACACGAACACACGCTCAAATATTCTGCCAAAATAACACAGCAAATCGAAACAAAGGCGCAAATATGTATAGCAAGGTGCTGGCTACAAGGTGTACTTCGGACTAAGGGGTTCTACAACAGTGAATCAATTTCAAATCGCTAATTGCATAATGATTGTTGGTTAAACCATCTGTAATATCATTCTTGTATATTACATGTTTATTAGAGTAACCTGTTTAGTGTATTGCACATTGCTACATAATCCTACGTTACCTTTGCGTACAACCCCATTGGGCTGAACCTTGTAGTTTTTACGATTAATCGAGTATCTACAGTGGCCCTTTGCGATAGATTCCGAAATATTCCTTCTTTTGGCATAGACACTCCCATCATTCAGGTTTCTATCGAGGATGTTATGGAAGCCCTACAAATATCTTTTCATTTAAACTTTATCTTCGTTGATTGGACTGATCTACTCTGAGTTTCAGCTTTTCCAGGAATATTAGGAGATTAATTATGTATTATGTATCTAATTTTTATTTTGCAGTAACAATCCAGTAGATGTCAGGTGTATTTTGTAACATACATATAATATATTCTATTACGTAAATTACATACATACATTCAATAAAAAAGGGTAAGGGGGAATACATGGTGCCAGACAAAGTGTAGGCTGAATGAGGAATTCGTGGTTATCTGGCCCAAGTCATGGATGACAATTATGCCTTCCTTGATGGAAATCATCAGATCAAGATCAGCAAAGGTCTAATTATCTTCCGACAGTCTACAGTGAGTTTGCTAACCCTATTTTCAACAAACCACCAGACGAAAATCCTAATATGTATTGTTTACTGTTCATTTTCTGTAATAAGAGCGTTTCGTTGGAAGGAGATTCTCTATCCTTTCCGTGGGTTTTGTGTGAGTACTTTGCTTACGGGTCCACACCACTGTTTTTGGCCCTTCATACAACGGAATAGTGAGGATTACAGGTATGTACAGTTTGATCTTGCCATTAGGAGGAACTGTACGCCATGGCAAGTCCTGCATTGGTGGTGGTTTCCTATCACATCACATCACATCACAGGAAGTTATAAAAGCCCTATATAATCTGAATAGCAACAAGGGACTTGGAGCCGATGTTCTTTCGTCATTGCTGTTCAAAACCTGGGCAGCTTAGCTTGCGGGTCCGATCTCTGATGTTTTTATCCGCTCGCTACTAGAGAGGAAGTGCCCTTCTGCGTGGAAAAAATCTATCATTGTTCCTTTTAACTAATCCAAAAAAATCTTCTTAATGCTGTTCTACCCATCGTATCCATCAACCAGCTCGGATTCATAAAAAAAAAACCGATAAACTTCAACTAACCTGATGTGTTATGTGACCGCAGTATTTCGTGAGCTTGAGTCAAAACAGTGGATTTCCTGAATGGATTAAAACATGGCTGAACTCATATCTATAGCATCGAACAGCATTCGTGACAGTGAATACCGCACGCTCGAGTACTTTCGAGATTTTTTTCTGAAGTACCGCAAGGTGTGCTTAGTCCCCTGATCTTCATAATATTCGTGAACGACTTGTACCACCTCTTTCGTCCTGTCAGTTATCCTATGCAGACGAACTAAATTTTAACGAGTCATTTTCTAAAATATGAATTGCATTGCCATGCAAGAAGATATTAACACTCTGATAGTTTGGTGCAGGGACAACGGTATGCAAGTTAATAGCAGCACATGTAAGGTCATATCTTTCACCCGTCACAACCCTGACGTTCAATTACACCATTGGATCAAATCAATTGGGTTGTGTCTAAACAATCTGCGGTCCAGGAGTGACCATTGATTCAAAAGTCAGATTCAACGACCATATCCCAATCGTCTCCAAGGCTTGGTCGGTGCTAGTATTAATGATCTTTTACACTTGTTGAAAAGGTTGAAAAATATAACAAGTCAAATTTTCCAAAGGGGGTGTTATTCATGGCGGACTGAGATGCCTTGCAGTTGGAGTAGTTGAACGGTGTGCAGAATGGATTTTTTGGCTGAAATTAGTGATTTTTTGTTATCTTTTATTCATTAAACTTATTTGTTCTTTAGAAAACTCAAGGTTTTATTCTGTTAAAATAAAAATAAATCGCAGTAAAATTTATCAATATTGTTTCATAAAACGTATGAAATTTTCATACAATCAGATCTTATAAAATAATTGAATATTATCAACAAAATGAAATTTAGTTGAGGTCTATTGGTGGAAAAATGGTTGAGTAAAGCCTGTTCACGTTAAATTTCGGACACTTTTCTTTCAGTGTAGATTTTGAATTATTTCACGGATCGCTGAAATGTTTTACTTACATCTCCACTTTATTTAGTGGTACAACATGTCTACATTCTTGTTACATTCAGTAAAATGGCGTCGAATCAAGTGGAAGTGCGCAATTTATCGGTACGCGATCTTGCCGAGAAACTAAAACTACCGAAAAGTACCGTGTTTTTTGTGTTTTGTGACTGTGGATCGGAAAGTTGGAAGTGGAACAAATCGAAAAGTATGCTCCCGACAAATGGACAAGAAGGTGGTAGCCATTAATGAGATAAATCCCAATCTTTCTGTGCGAAATGTGGCTCGCAAAGTTGGGAAGTCAAAATCATACGTACAAAAAGTGAAGCAGAGGCAAGGACTGAAGGCGTACAAAGTGAAAAAGGTGCCCAACCATGATGACAAGCAAAATTTCACTGCCAAAAGTCGTGCTAAGGAGCTTTACACAAATTTTTCGGAAACATTTTCTTGTATCATAATGGACGACGAAAAATGCGTACTCGGAGACTTTAAACAGCTTCCGGGTTTGGCTTTTTACACCGCAATGCAAAGGAACGCCATTGCCGAGCATTTGCAGACAAAGGTGTCCAAATTCCCGAAGAAGTATTGGATTTGGCAGGCCATATGTAGTTGTGGTCGAAAATCGAACAGTTTTGTCTCTACCGGCGCTATGAATAAGGATGTGTACGAGAAAGAATGTCTGCAAAAGCGGTTGCTACCGTTTATCAGAAGCCATGACTCTCCAGCCCTGTTTTGCCCTGATTTGGCCTCTTGTCATTATGCGAAATCCGTCCTGGAATGGTATAAGGTACAAGAGGTCAAATACGTGCCAAAAACAGCCAATCCACCAAACTGTCCAGAACTTCGCCCAATGAAGAAGTACTGGGCTCTAGTTAAGCGGAAACTCTTCGAAACTAAGAAGAAAGCAAATGGTAGCGATGATTTTAAGAGAAGATGGAAAATTGTCACGGCGGGCGTATCTGAGGATACCGTACGGAACCTGATGGCGTGTGTACCACAGAAAGTTCGAGAATTTTACAGAAAGAAGGATTAACATCTTAATGAACTGTTTCTAATGTAGATATAACTCTATTATTGTGAAATAAATAATCGGTTTTGTTCAATTATGTGTAAATTTTTTTGGCTGCTACTATTTTGGTGTCCGAAATGTAACGTGGGCAGGCTTTAATTCTGCTCCAACTTTGAAAATTTTGGTTCTGAAAAAAACACTGTCTGACTGACGCCCTCGTGCGTCGTGCCACTATACCGGCTGTATCTTAAGAAATATTCGGAATTTCGATCGCGCACATTCTCGAATAGTTTTACCAACAATATACAAAAACAAAATCGATTTTTTCAGGTTTTCGTGTGACGACCTCTTTAACAACTCTGTTCAACAATAAATAATGTCACCATCAATTATCTGCTTTGTAATAGGAGCTAGGGTTTCATAGCTGGTTATCGACCAGAACCCTGCAACCTTCACTTCACCTCTTTTTTTTCAGCTACAGATGGATTCTACACTTCTTTACCTTTCTCTACGTGCATTGAGATAAATTGTATTTGAAAAATTGAATAAATGTAGTCACAAATTGTTGCGATTTTGTTAAAAGCTCAACACCATTTCTAATTTCAACATTTTGCCTACCGGTTTCGTATGACCGAAAACACATTTAATCGCCTGGGTGACCCACATTGGCATATCGAAGGTATGACAAAAAAAAGAGATTCGGCGTGACGGCATCATTGTTTTTCTTTTCAAAACAAAAGGGGTAAACATTCATGAATTTCACTCTTTAATGAGAAAATGCAAGTAACGGTAATGTTCGTTAGCACAAATCTCAATCTCCCGCATAATATACAGTAATGAAAGCGCTGCCGCTTATTTTCACCTTAGGGAATCACTTTATAGCCCTTGAACTGGAAAATAGTACCAATTCTTCAGTTAAATTAAGAACAGTGAGATCAAAGAGAAATTTGACTTTTTCGATGGCCCATCAATAGGCGATTAGGTCAGTGTGACGATTCTCTACCCTAATCGTCTGGAAATCTAATCGAACAAACTTTGAAAAACTCGCCTCCACTTAAAATTAATGTCAATCAAATATCTATCCAATAACAGGCTAAAGACGGATAAATATCAAGAAATGCAGAGTCAATTTGTGGTCTAGTTGGAGTCGAGATGGTTTCCATGTATGTCTTCCATAAAACACAGAAAAATGGATTTCATCTCCTCGAAGGAAGTTCATTTCATAGTGGGTCTCATTTCATAACAATACGTTCATTTGAGTTTTAGCATTTGCAACACAACGATTATGATGTGTTGGTTGACTATTTATTAGAGATTTCGCAGAACCCTTTGAATGTACCCGAGTCGTTGTGTACTCCATTCTCAATGGTCTTGAAAAGGTCAAGGGTTAGCATACCACCGTCCTCCACACAATCTGAACGCCTACAAGGGTACAAACTGCATGGTCTTTGCTAGCGAGAAGAGTGAGTCCTATAGAGGAAAAAGGATTCGATAGCATCCAACAGAAACAGCAACGGAGAAAGTCCTTCTATATTTCCATTGTGCAAACGAGACACGGCGACCGCAATTATTGCTGCAGCACTAGCAACAACACTTTTCTGTACACCTACTATAAAAGGTGTACTATTAGGAACGTGCCATTCTAGCAGTGTAGGAGAAAATCATTGAAGAAGCGTGCTAATTTGACAGTGGCGTTCTCCCAACTCGTGCCTTTTTTAATTGGTCTAAGCCATCAACAACGGCAATGTGCATTATTATTAGCACGGCAATGGGGCATTTTATTTATTATCTTCCTCCCCTCCCCCCCTCCCCTTTTTCCCCTTGTTCTCCTTTTTTCCCCCATCCCCCTCCCCCTTTTTGGCCGCCGGGTTTTGCCACTCCAATACCGGTGTGTGGGCTCTGGTGTACACCCCCCCCCCCCCCCCCCTCTTCTTTCCCCCCCCCCTCTCATTCTTAAAAATACTCTTTGCTAACCCCCCCCCCCCCCCTCCCCCCCCCCCCCCCCTCCCTCCCCCCCCCCCCCAAAATAAAAAAAAAATATTTTTAAATAACCCCCCCCACCCCCCCATCAAACAAAACACCCCATCCGCATTAACATCTTTTTTTCCTCTGATAATTATTCCCCGTAAAGCTCCGTACACGAATTACCCTTTTCAAATCCCTTTTTAATTAACATTTTATTTTTTTTCCCTTTGGAGAAATTACTCTTTTTACTTTGAAGTTGGACCTTCTGGAAGGAATACCAGAATGTGACGATGTGACCCTATGCCGCATCGTGCCCCGACGTTGCATGACGCCCCCAGGGGCCGACCGCCGGACATCCCCACACACAAAAAAACGTGATCACAAGTACAGTATATGTTGGCAGGTACCTGAGTATTCCAACAAGTTTCGAACGCGTCCCGGCCATTCAAGCGTCAATCACGGTTGAGTACTATATGTACTTTATGCTGCACGCTGCTGGTAGGGGAAAACTGTTGTGTATATTTTGTAAATTTGGCAAAAGGGGGTGAAGGACGTACAAGACAACGGCAAGTGGAAAATTCGTGCAGCAGAGTTTGTGGAACCGTGAATGCGTATTTGTGTTAGTGTGTGACTGAGAAAACAGAGAGAGAGAAATAGGAATGACCCGCGTGTGCTATTTTCTCTGTGCTCCGTAAAAATTCTCCTGGTAGCATTTTAAGCTGTGTGTGAAGGTTGACAGGGTTGCTAGGTTATAAAATCGGATCCACAAGGTAGAAATTTCAAGAATTTTGCTTTTGAAAAACGAGATCGAGATGTTAAAGGGCTTCACTATTTAATAGCCTATAGCTAATAAACGTTTGATACTAACTAGAGGCTATCCAGTTTGGTGAAATTAGGTTGGATAAGTTTTATTTTTGACGTAGGACTACGTTTTTGTTTTCTATACTGGGGCACAATTAAAAAAAAAACGAATTGCGACCGTCACGAGAAGTGGTTAGGTTTTGAGCGTTAACATTTCAGTCGTTTGTCCAAAGATGTTAATAAAAATTGCACCAATCGGTCATAAATATATCTACGCATCGATTCCAATAGAAGACATTGTTGATTTCGGACCACATACTACTGAAAAATTCATAAATGTTACCCCTTATCTGAAAAAGCCATCAAAAAGTATATTAACTCAAAGAATATTGCATTGAACAATCAAAATCGCTTACATTTAGTAGCGTAGTTCTACATAATCATTTCGAACGACCCGATGAGGCTGTACTTTGTAGTTTTTGACGTAGGACTACGAATTTGTTTTCTTACTGGGGTACAATTAAAAAAAAACTATTACAACCGTCACGAAAAGTGGTCAGGTATAAAACGTTAATATCTCAGTCGTTGCTCAAATAAATTTCAAAATGTTTGCCCTAATCGATCGGAAATATTTCTACGTATCGATTCCCACTTTGAAAACTATTGATTTTCAACATTTAACTATTGAAAATACCGCAAATATAAGGTACTTTCTAATAATTTAGTTTTGCAGAGTAAATTTACTAAGTCTAGGGGTTTTTTTCATTAGGGCGAATCTACAATTGAGAGATTCTCTCCGGGCTCGCTCTCTTTCATTCATTACAGTGCCATTATAAAACTTTCGAGGGATTCTTTAGTACAGATCGAAACACAACAGTGTTGGCTAGCATACTCTACAAATAGTAGAATGAAAAACGTAAAGGTGATTGGTTTATGAATGAAAGAGAGCGAGCCCGGAGAGAATCTCTCAATTGTAGATTCGCCCTAATGAAAAAAAAACCCTAGAAATGACAAGTATTTTCCTATCTCAGACTTGAAATGTGAGTAAGGGAAATCTCATATGCAACAGTGAACGATATAAAAGGAGTACACCTTCGCTAAATGCTTCATTCGTTCGGCAGTCTTGGAGCTGTTCAGAGCGGCAATGAGCCAGTATTGAATTGGCAGCTGGCGGTGAAAAGTACCCTGTAGGGTGCTCTGGCAAGCAACCATTGGTCAGGTAGCTGATGGCACTATCGCTTTTGGCTAGACAATTGTTGATAGGCAGCCATTGGTTATGCATTCGGTTAACCAAGCCAGTGGTGAATTTGTAGCCGGCTGGTTGGCGCAACCGCAAGCGAAATAAGTGTGATCTAGTTGGCAGCCATCTTTCGGTAAGGCGGTTGAGTGGTATTAACGGTATAAGCCAGCCACCATCATCATCGCTAATGTGTGCATTAAGTAGCAACATTAGCATGATGAGTTACTAGTAATTAGCAGATGATTGATTTCAATTATCTGCAAACAACTGTAGGAGATATGACGCTAGTATTGCTGGCTAATGAATTGTCGCACAATATTAGTGAAGATTTGAATGGGCCATACGATACGTCCAACGCAGATCGATCAAATATGGACCATTTAAAATTCGTCCTTTTTAGGACGACCAATTTAATTTTCCCAGCTAAAGAGTTTGTTTGGATTGAAATATATCTGAATATCCGTTACAATTCTTGTCAATTGGAAGCCAGCGGTGGCTGAAAAAGTTTCCGCTTTTCCTTCGCCGCATAGCTTAAATCCTTTGTACAATTCCAAGTATGGCTCGTAAATTTAAACGGTCTCTATATTATTCAGAATCGCAAATATAAAGCAAGCTTATGCCAGGAGTAGCATGCCAAATAGAAATTTTGCAAATGGCGACCGTCACGAAATATTGAAACAAATGATTATAACATTCATTACACATTGCTACGTAGTCCTACGTCACCTTTGCGTACAACCTCGTCCCTTGTAGTTTTTTTTTTTCAAATCGAGAAGTTTGCGAACTGTCTTTGTTATTTAGAAAACGAACATTCGGGTCTGAAAACAGTTAGTTAAAGATACAACGTTCCAAAAAATACTTAAAAGTGTTCTGTAAATTTCAAGAATTTAGAGAAAATATTACCATGGATATATATTCACTCTTCGTTATAAGGATTCACCTTGATAAATAAGCATTAAGACATTAACCTTAACGTTTTCTAGTATTTTATAATGAATAGTATGATAAGTCATGAATTTAAAATGTGTGTCTAGTTTTTGTACACCATTTTTACAATCTCTTCCCTGGTAAAATGAACAGTGTGGCAAGATGACCACACAAAAAAAACAGAAAAAAAACTGTGTTTTAAGCTCTCACACTGCTTTAAAAGATATGTTTAGAGGATAAAAAGACAAAAGCTCATGAGAACTAACTACTGAAATAACTGCAACAGTCAAATCTCCTCGCTTTTGCTAATACTTCGTTTAGTAAAGTAATTTTAAGTTTAGAAGCACTTTTTTGAAACAACAACACCCCCCCCCCCCCCCCCCAATAATTTTGGAGGGGGGCGAAGTATCATTTCGCCCAGGGAATTTAATTAGAGCACTTTTTAATTATAATGGACAGTCAAGTGTTCTTCGGCTTTGTGTCATTAATTTATTAAGTAATGGTGAATTTAGTCCTTGCCGTTTTACACTCAAATGAAAAGTTGTGTTTATTGCTGCTGCCTACCTCGAAAGATAATTACAATTCATGAAACAACTTTTCGAATTTTTTAGAAGGAATACACATTCTGGAGCTGATAACCCTTAAAAATTCATTAAAACCGCTTCACAAAGTACATGTTAGTTTATAGAGAAGCATGGATGAACAATATTTGCAAGATTTCACAATCCTGGATTATGGTTTGTCAAAAACAAAACCGAGAATCCACAGAAAATGGTTGCCAGAATCTGGCTGATAACACTGCCGATAGCCGATTTTAGACAATAGTACAAGGTTGTTTATCAGGGCATGGTATCTGTCAAATTCCAATTTGCGGTAGTAGACGCATTTCACAATAAAGTATGATTTGGAGAGTGATCTTTAGTTACGGCCAGGGAACCAGATTTTTATGTGGCATACCATACAAAGTGTGTCTTATAGTATCTTATAGTGGTATCCGAAGTTTTTTTTTCTAATAAATTTAAAACCAGGTGACAGAACGCCATGTTTGTTTATGTATAAGAAACGTTAGTCCAGTACAGTTTTAACCATGAATCACTTAACACCACAAAAACGTGCTGAAATTGTGAAAATTTATTTTCATAAAAACTCCTCTGTTACGCTGATTCAACGTGCGTTCAAATATCGAAGTATCGATGAAGCACATCTCATGCTGTGTGGCATTGTTAATACGCAGAATACCCGATTTAGGGGCACTGAAAATCCTCAAAGGGCCTGTTCATAAACCACGTAGACTCATTTTTTAAAAAACCCGAGACCCCCCCGCTCTCCTCTCGTAGACTTTTCTCCATACATTTTTTTCTAAATTTTGTATGGAGCGTAGACTTTGGTCAGAAATCCCCTCCCCCCTCTCCCAGAGAAGTCTACGTGGTTTATGAATAATCCCAAATGATCTTCGATGAGCCGTTGCATTCCTCAAAAGCCACTGGTTGGGCTGAAAGGGTCGTCGACCCGTACTTCTTCGAAGACGATAACGGCGCCACGGTAATGGTCAATATCGGGCCATATTACGCGATTTTGTGGCAGATAAAGTGGACGAACATGACATGGGCGACTATTTGGTTCAAGCAAAACGATGCAACATGCCATACAGCCCGCCTAACAATGGATTTATTGCGTTCCATGTTCCCGAATCGATTGATATCAGATTTGACCGCACCTGAATTTTTCGTGTGCGGATGCCTGAAGGGAACCATTTATGCCGAAAAACCAGCACTCTACACGAAACACTAAAAAAAGTGATGAAAAATGCCGAAAAGCGGACCGATTTGTGTTTTGCCGGATATTATCTTCAAAAAGTGACAAAATTTTTAATTTCCCAATTTCAGTACTTTGATTACAAAAAATTCACTGGTCGCTATTAAAAAAAAAACTTCGGATGCCTCTATAAGATACACCTTTCCTTATGAAATAAAGAATAATTTAAAATGGAATTTCTATAACGGATTTCATCAAGTTCAATTATGGACCTTTTACGTTTTTGGTCAATTCTACACCGAGGCAAATTTCCGTATACCCTTTATGTGTGAAACCACATAAATTTTTGCAATTTGACTCGAAAAATAAAAAATATGTGTGAATAACATACGACTTATGCAATTTCTCACAAATAAAAGCTATGTTGAAAAAGAAATTAATTTCATTGCCTATGACAAATAATATTTATGTGTGAGGTTTATAACTTTCATTTCATTGTGCTATTAGTATAAGTTTATTAGTATGATTCAAATGAAACTCATAGTGCGAATAATAACGTTCATTTTTTTACATTTTATTAAATTTTATTCAATGTATTTTCTTCCCAAACATCTTTTTTCCATATGGTCTCTTCCCGTAAGTCCTCTTGTGGTAATTTTTTTCTCTCAGAAAACAATGGAGAATAATTATTTGATAGTTATTAATATATATAAAATGAACAAATACCTTTAAACATTCCCAGAAGTTCTGCTGGAAGATCGAGACGATTAAAAAAAAGTATCTTCTGTCGCCATTTTGACTGCGTGCACTCAAACATTAAAAGTATGTGTGGAAATCACATAATTTTTAACTATAAGATGCGAGCTATAAATGTTATGGAAGCTCACACATAAATAATATTTGTAACGCCTATACATTTTATGGGTTACCTTATAAAAGATAAGGGTAGTAAAAAATTTTTTTTTTTTTCATTCAAATAAAAATAATGTTTCGAAAATCTTATAAAGAGTATGTGCTCTAACTAAATAAATTTTAAGTTTACAATTTTATTAGTGTACCTACCTCGTATCAGGCAGGACGTGCGTGGCGAATTTTATCAAATTTATAAATAAAAGAGCCTATCGAACGGCCTTGCCAGTATTCGTCAATGACATAAAAAAAAAAGTTTAACCAGATAGCCAAAACATCAAAAACTAGTTAGAAGGAAAAGTTAGACAGTTCATTCGAACGAAGGAATTTTTTGTTTCCTGGAAAACAAAACATGTAACCATCCAGGAGAGCTTACGCATTCTCAATCATCTAAACTGAGTCCACCCTTTTATGATGATTTTTACAGCGCTGATGATTTGGTTTTTTTTATATACAGTTATTTTCTTCTAGTTAATACATCTATTAAATTTGGCAAAATTATCCATAACCTCCAAACTCATAATAAAAATACAAAAATCTGTTAAACAGTTGTAGGCAATACGAAATCAGCTGTATTTTCATTTGTATGTGATTTATTTGAAGAAAAATTTGGCATAACGGAATGGTCCAAAAGTTGAAATGTAATCAAATTAAAGCCAAAAGACCATGTTATCATATGAATATATCTAGTGAAGTATTTTGTGGAGAAAATCTTCTGTTTAAAATCAGTTAAAATCAATATTCAACAGTGACGGAACCGACATTTCCCTTATATTTCATCTTCAAAAAATTTCCCAACCTTTTCTATCATACATGAATTATACATGTTTGAATCTGTCGCATATTTAAACCTTATTATATTTTTGTTCTGTTGCTACTAGCTTTTCGACGTAATGACCTAAACCAAAATGTTTTCCTATTTGAATAAAAAAAATTCTAGCTTCAATATTTTTATGGACTACTTTTCTATTTATTGTCGGCCTAGTTAATATTTTTCTTTTTAAGATTACGTTCTTGTGATGTGCACCATAAACTGTTCAACAGGTAATATTGGTATGTCTGCGAAGAATATAACCAGATAATTAGTGATAATATCGATGCTAAAATCGTCTTAATTCGTTCTATAAGTATTGCGATTCTCACCCCACGACCACCGCTAGAGTAGATGAAAGTCGTTATAGTCGTGTATGTCGACTATCCATCGATTATCTTTGTCACTATAACTTTAACGAATGAAAAATGCGCTTGTTTTGCAGATGTTGATGATAATCGATAGTGAGGCTTATCTCACGCGAAAGGGTAGCTCGTGATAAGACTGTTTTTGAAACATTTTAGACCGTGTACTATTTTAAAGAAATTGAGACCACTCGGAATAAACGAAAGATTCATCTTCGGAAGGTACAAAGAAACCGATTCTTGGAAAATACCTCCCCGAGCTGGCCGTAAACGCACTGTCAGGTGTTCGGAAGCCATAAAACGAGTGAGAGAGCGAATTCGGCGGAATCCTGGTAAGTCGATGGCAAAGAAGTAGGAATGTCGCAGTAAACGCTCAGGAGTATTTTGAAAGACCACCTTGGACTGAAAACAACACAATACAAAACAATACAAAAAACAACCGGTGCATGGCTTGACTGAAAAGGAGAAGGTTGCAAGAATCGAAAGATGTCGGAAGCTGCTCAAGCGGCACAATGATTGTGGAATTCTGTTTTCGGACGAAAAAATGTTCCTGCTACATGATCACCACAATCAGCAAAATGATCGGGTGTAAGCAGCACAGCATTCAGACATTTCTCATGATAAACTAGCTGTTCAAAGGTTCCCGAATGTTTCAAGGGCGATGGTTTGGGGATGTTTCTTCAAAACTTTCCGGATTTCTATGCATAAGACTACATGCTGGGCAAACTGGTTGATACTTTTATGAAACATTTTTGCTGAAAATATAGAATGACATATCTCAAGATACCGTGCATACCAGCGATGACGCTTTCCAACAACGCATGTGGCCGGCAATTAAGGAAAATGGAGGAAGATTTTAATTGAACTAATTTAAGACAAAGTGTGAAGATATACCTAACAGAAAATACATCAAATGTTAAAATTCATATAAGCTTCTTATTTTTATGACCATTCACCATATTCACTGACCGGAATTTTCACTAACCCTGTAAATTGATATGCTAACGACTCTCATCTGGCTTTCGTGAGATTTTGCATCTCTGAATAAGACCCAAAATTTTGGCAAATATGTCAAACTACATGCAATCAGTGCTATCTAGCTGTGGATAATTTATTCCGGAAAATTTCAAGCAAATTTTAAGATATTCTATGGAACATTTTTGAAAACATCCTTTTAAATATATATATCCGTATGGAATTAGACCTACAAGATAGGAAGCTGGCAACAAAAACTGAGCAGCTCTCAGATAAATCACAGAGCGTCAGTGAAGTACACGTTTTTCACTATAAATGTTGAAATTTTAGGAAATAACCAGGACCTAGTTTGTAATCGCTTGAATGTGGTAGAGCTGAATCGATATTTTTAACTACGCTAGTATGACAAAAACAAAGAAATTTACTGAAGCTCTCATACAAAACTGTTTGAAATTACTTAATCGATGTTAAGTTTAAATTCCCGTTCGATTTTTAGAGTCTATCTAGAGCGTCTATTTTACTCAAAAAAAAAAAATCACGTCCTTACGTACATCCTGACAGACAAAACTAGATTTCTCGATTTAGCTAGATGGGTCTCCCCCAGGGATCATGTTTAAGCCCTCTTTTGTATAATTTTTATGTCAAAGACATTGAAGGTTGTCTAAGTGATAACTATACGTTGAGACAACTTGCAGATGACGGCGTGATGTCTGTCACGGGACCCAATGCGGTCGATCTGCAAGGATCTCCAAGGATACCTTAGACAATTTGTATACTTAGGCCTTAGAGCTAGATATCGAATTCTCTACGGAGAAAACTGAGATGGTAGTTTTTTTTAGGAAGCATAGCCCAGCACAACCAAAGCTTCAAATTTTGGGTACACTAATAACTCGTTCTATGTCGTTTAAATATCTTGGTGTCTGGTTCGATTCTAAGAGCACCTGGAGAACCCACATTGAGTATACGAAGCGAAAGTGCCAGCAAAGAATCAACTTTCTATGTACGATTACCGGAACCTGATGGGGAGCACATCCGCAAGATCTTCTAACGTTGTATCGGACAACGATTTTGTGGGTTCGAGAATACGGTAGTTTTTGTTTTCAGTCGGCGGCTCGATCGCATATCATCAAACTGGAACGTATTCAGTATCGGTGTCTTCGTATCGCGTTAGGCTGCATGCACTCGACTTATACCACGAGTCGGAAATGCTGGCTGTCATGTTGCCACTCTCGGATCGGTTTACAGAATTGTCTCTCCGGCTCCTCACCAGGTGTGAAGTTATGAACCCCCAGGTAATCAAAAACTTTGAGAAGCTTCTTGAGTTGAATCCTCAAACTCGCTTTATGAATTTGTACCACTTGTACATAACACAGGATGTCGCCGAATATTCCCAATCGTGTTTGCTTCTCTGACTTCGGCAGTTCGGTTAATTTTGATTTATCCATGAGTCAGGAGCTTAATGGAATCCCAGAGCATCATCGTGCTATGATTGCTCAGGTTATATTTGCAAAGTTTGACCAAGTTGATTCCGCTAAGAAGTTTTTCACTGACGGGTCTTTGATAGAGGAGTTCGCTGGGTTTGGTATATACAACGAATTTTATAGCGCCACTCGGAAACTTCAAGCTCCTTGTTCTATTTTTGTTGCTGAATTGGCGGCAATACATTCTTCGTTAGAAACGGTTGCCTCACTTATGTCAGATCATTACTTTATTTTCACGGATAGTCTCAGTTCTATAGAGGCTATTCGCTCCTTGAGGCCGATAAGGCACACCTCTTATTTTCTTATGAATATAAGAGGTCTTCTAAGTGCTTTATCTTCACGTTCTTTTATTGCCACCTTTCCCAAGTAACATTGCTAACACCATCCTGCTTTATTAAGTTTTATTAATGTTTTATGAAAGCAACTTGAAATCAATTTGGTTTTATTATGGAACCAAGAGGTGCCAATAGGTTTCATATTTTAGTCAGGTTTATGAGAACCTACACAGCTGGCTTTATGGCAATTGGCTGTATGGCAAAACTGTGCTTTTTTTTCAATCGCCATTTTAAAATATAAGAAATAATTGAAATTTGGAAAAATAAATGCATCAAATTTTCAATGGTATGCAAATAAACTGTAGATCGGAGACATATTTCGGCATTCTTTTAGATAATCTCATCCAATTCCAAGCACTTTTCAGGAAATTCATGATTAATTTTTCGAATATATTTTTTAAAATTTGATTTACGTTGTTGTAAATTCGCATAATTTCCGAGGCGCATTAATTTTCGGCTCTTATCGCGCTAATATTCACCATAAAAATAATTGCGCATATAATTTGGAGCACAATACGCTGTAGAAAACACAATTTGTTTTGGACATTTTGCTATCATTTCCCGCAACACTAGACCTCTTTTTTACTGCTAAATGAATCAGAAGAGCAGAGAATCGAACAAAGCAGAACAACAAAAACCTACCACGATTTCACAGTGAAGTTTGACAGCTGTGGCCATTTGGCCGCATTCTGGTTTTCATGGCAGCCAATAGGTTTTATGAAGGTTCTCAAGTGGTCATAACATCTTTCACTAGAACATTTTCAAAATCTTTATGTTCTTATAAAGGTTTTATTAAATTGTTTTCACAACCGTCTATAGAGTGGGCCATTTTGTACAAATTTCGGCTTTAAAGAAGCATAGAGGAGGTGTTGGTAGACAAAACAGTTTTGATTGTAGTTTTATCAACAAAGCCGGGAGAAGTGTTATACGGCTGGAATAAAACTAAAAATTTTACTTGGGTTGTGTGGATCCCATCTCATTGTTCGATTCCTGGGCAATGAGAAAGCGGACTCGCTTGCAAAGGTGGGCGCTATGGAAAGGGATATTTATGACCGACATTAACCTCGAGACGACTGCGAGTAATCGGTTTTATTCCTTTAACTTAGTTTTAGATATTTTTTGACGTAGGATTACGTCTGTGTTTTCAATACTGGGGTACACGTTTGAATTGCGAAAATTTGGAGCGTCACGAAAAATATATAGGTTTTGAACGTTAATAACTAAGTCATTCCACGATTGATTTCCAAAATGTTTACACCAATCGATCGAGACATTTTCTACTCTTCGATTTCAATATTTAAAACTATTGATTTTTAACATTCAACTATTGAAATTAACGCTAATATAAGGTGATGTCTTATAATGCCGATTTTTCAGAGTAAATTTCCCAAATACACAGTACTTTGCTAGCACAGACTTCATATTTAAGTAAGGAACGTCTCCTATGCATCAGGAAAAGATATTTAATGGGGACACGTTGGAATTTTCCTTCAGTCTTTCAGCGATCTCGAAGATGTTGAGTCAGCGCTCGGCTACGCACCGTCAAGTCGACCATCGACCGACACTATTGCCAAGTAACATGTCTGGCCGTCATAAATTTGCAGTCGGATTGCAGCTCCCACTCGGTCGCATTCACCGTCTGCTCTGGAAGGGCACTACACCGAGTGCGTTGGTGCTGGAGCTCCCGTCTACTGTCGATGCGTCTCCCGTCGCTGCGGTGATGGAATACCTGGCCGGTGAAGTGCTCGAGATGGCAGAAAATGCCAACCCGCGACAACAAGTAGACCAAAATCTTACCATGTCACATGCAGCTGGCCATCCGCAACGACGCAGAGCTGATGAAACTTTTCCGGTGTGAACATTTCACAGAGTGTTGTATTTTTCAGGCTGTCCTGCTGTACAAGAAGACCGAGTGAAAAGCTTAAGTTCGATTGGAACCATGTTCTCCCCGTCAATTAAAATGCGTCCTTTTCAGGACGAACAAATTAATTTGCCTATCTAAAGAGTTTGTTAATTTGAAGTTTCTCTTGCGTTCATCAAAATTTACATTCCCACGCACCGGCTCAACATGGCATAGCTTTAAAGGTTGCGTCCTGGAGTAAATGGCCAAGCACGTTTGATAACCAACAAACGAAATATATGTCCATATCTCGACTCTTTTTGGATAAGGTTTGGTCCCTGAAAAGGGCATTTTTCTTTTGCATAAGGTGATGTGAATTTAACCTGCCACCCGCAATGACGAGGAGCTGAACCAAGAAGACCCCCGTCAATTAAATCCGTCCTTTTCAGGACCAGAGTTTGTTTGGTTAAATTTTTCTCTTGTGCCGTTTGAAATTTCAATTACCGCGCCCCGGTTGAGCATAGTATTGCTTTAAATGTCGCGTGCTGGAGTAAATGACAAAGCGCGCTGGACAACCAACGAACGAAATTCAAGAACGGATAATTCGAGCTGAACTGCAAATTAAGGTTGTACTGCGAACGTTTAGTGTATGGGAATTAGATAAGAATTAGAACAATCAAGCGATCTAGATTTCAAATTTCTGCGTAGTCCTACGTCACCTTTGCGCTCAACCCCATTGGGCTGTACCTTATAGTTTTTTAATTTATTTAATGTATATAAAATTAAAACTTGGCTCTGTAAAGTTGATTCGATTGAACCTGAACAAATAAATAAACTTGTTAAAAAAAGA
This sequence comes from Aedes koreicus, assembly GCA_024533555.2. NCBI lineage: Eukaryota > Metazoa > Arthropoda > Insecta > Diptera > Culicidae > Aedes > Aedes koreicus. Next base: position 225,193 of record JAHHFK020004329.1, on the reverse strand, counting down.
AACAAAACTTGATATCAACCAGAATAAAAATTCTGTGCATAGCTTAAGTTCACACGACAGATATTTTCAAATAATGCTATAGTTGTTAGTCACATTTCGTGGCATTTAAGCATGACCACGCAATTGTTTATCAACATCCGTGCAAATCGTGCTTCGTCCGCTGGCAACCCTGGAACGCGTGCTGATTCGCGCGTATCGTGAGCGAACTACAGTTTATGCACGTACATACGACACACACTCGCGTGTTTGCGAACGGTTTTACTTTTCTCCCGCACCAGCAATCACACACCAGTTCACGCCAAGTCTAAGAGCTATAGCAGTGACTTTTCCAAAAGGGAGAATTTTTCCTCCACGAGCACACACACCATTGAGGTTCACTGGGGAAATCCAGGACCATACGATTCCTTAAGAGCTCATCACTGAACGCATTTTCCAGCCACTGCTCTAATGTAGGACACAATTCAGCAGCCCCAATGATGGATCTTCGGAAAATATTCAAGTAGAACTTCTAGCCTTAAACTTGCCACTTTCGTAGAAATGCAAACCCAACTGAATCCTTCACTTAATTTCGGAAGGAAAAATTTACACCCATTCTGCCTTGTAAATTTTCCATTTTCCTTCTGGCTGGCAGCCATTTTCATTTCACACCACTACCGTGATTTTCAAATGTCAATATCGAAAGAAGACATTTTTCCGAGCAGCAAATTTTCTTCTACAACAGAAAAAGATATTATTAAAGATTTTTCACGAATTTCGTAACTTTCCGTAGTCTATAATGGCAGCAACTAGACAAAGTCAAAGATAAACTATAGAATGTAACTCCAGAAGGTTCAATTATGCAATTATAGAGTCCTTCAGGCTTCTTTACGGATATATGAAGTGATATTGAGGAAGGTGATGATCATTTACCTATAAACTTTTCGTCTACATCTATCGAGACATACGGATCGATGAGTTGATCGCTGAGTCTGCCGAAAGTCATCGTGTGTCGCGTTTGAAAATCCGTCGGTCGCAAGCCACAGGCTTCACAGACTTTCAGACGCAAGGTACCCGTAAACATTTTCCCGTCCTGGTAATCCTAATTTCAGTGCTTAAGATGATGTTGTGTGCCTATATCCTAAAGGCTTAGTCGAGGTTTGGCTGACGATACGCGGAATCGATATTAAAAACACTTGATTCGCTTTTCCCTTCTTCCTTTTCAGCACCGTTTCACAAACTTTTCATTCGGCTGGTAGGATCACTTCACTTTGGACAATATATATATTTTTCCTCAATTTTCTGCAGGCTCGCTATTTTCTTCACGGATGGAGCTTCGTTGGCTGTATCCTACGAAAATTTCCTCTTCGCTGCAAATCCCCAAAACAACACTACCAATAACCACAAAAATGGATCACGCCCGCACAAAACAAAAACTCAAAAAACCTAATGCATATCACAAGAATTGGTAAATTTTCCTCCTTTGCAGTGTGTATCCTTCTGCTTTTTCCCTATCAAGCCAGAGGAGAAAAAAGTCGAAATTTTCACTTCTCATACATTTCTGCACCATCAAACCTTTTTTCACTGACTGACTGTCGGGCACAGAGGAAAACGCAGGCACCAGTGCTCGAGAGCAAAAAGATGATCGCTCTTGTTGCTCGGAGAAACGCGATTCTTCTTCTACTAACTCACATTTGGATAAGAACTCACACCGAGTTCAGCTTGTCAATTCCACCGTGTCACGATATGATATCCAAGCATCATGCAGCACGGGAGACTCTTGTACACAAATATGCACTTGTATTGGTTTGTGGATATGCTACTTCTAATACTCAGCATTCAAGACAAGAGAGACACTGGACGGAATGATAGTAGGTATACTTGTGTTTAGATAGTAATGTATTGGCAGCAGCATTCTCGACAGTACAAGCACAGATGAGGAATTTCTCTCTGTTTCGTGATTCCATTCGCTTGTACTTTCTCTCACCTTTCCCCGTTGATTTAGTGTTTCTTCCTGGGAAGCTTTCGCAAACACTTTCTATACGGATTCTACATCTGACTTCCTTCGCCTCCGTATGGGTTCATCTAATACGACGACATTATGGGTTCTCTTTTATGATTCAAATACGATACCTACAGTTCACTTGCGTGCGCTGACAGATACCTCACTCGTGTGTTGAAGGCTCCATGTATACGAGAACACTGATCTGATCTCTCATTGTGTTTGCTGCTGCCCCTGTAACCAACCGTCAGTGTCAGATGGCTAATAAAACGGGATTTCTAAAAATAAACTGCATCGCGAGAAAATCTTCTTTATCATCTTTCCATGTGCGGCAATTCAAGTTGACCGTTACAAATTTGCTCATAATACCTATTGCATAATTTACTGTCATGTTATATTTTTATTTGTAGGTTACTAGCTGCACGCTGAATAGCGCCGGAACCTCTATACTGGGCCTTTGATAGATAGATTTCACAATCCTTAAGAGGCAGTTCACCAGACGTACACAGGCAATGGCGCCTAGGGAGACACTGTTTTCACTGACGCAAAAGGTTATGTGAGAAGTTTTGGAGAAGGTTCGATTAGTTATGTAGGTATGTTTGTCTATCTTGTGCTGCGTCGAACTTTTGAATGTCTTTGATATGTAAGTTGTTTGAGTTGTTTCAGAGTCATGAAGTTCTTGCAGTAAAATTTTTCATCAATCTGTTGTCCTTACGTACCATACTATTGACTTATTGTATAATGCTTTTGTTTGTTAACGCCGTTTGTTTATGATTGGGTTCTTTAAATTGTATTTTGTTCTTTTTAACTAGGGTTACTTGATGTAAAGTTAGCCTAGCCCCTTCATTCGGCCTATGTACCAAATAGAGGAAAGTGCTCTAATGTAGGTCTATGGATCTAGAATTCGGCCTATCGATAAAATTTGCCTGTCCTTAATTTTTTCCCATATTGATATGTCAACGAGGCAATATTACTGTATGTATATGATTTTCAGGTTAAAAAAGGTAAAAACATATTTACCTCTAGTTTTAAGCATAGGCCGAATCCTAGATCCATAGACCCACATTAGAGCACATTCCCCTATGTCATTAATTCAGCGATAAACGGCGAAATCACGATGACATCACGGCGACCAACTTGTTCTTAAGCAACTTTACAATCAATTTATTATAATGTAATAGAACAAAATTTACGATTTCCCTACACGGAAAAAAAATCCGTGCCCAGTCATGAATTCGAGAACAAGCAAAAATACACCGTGAACTGAATCTCGTAATCAATGACTAAATAACGTTTAAAGGGAAAAATCCTGAAAAAGCGAACTAGTTCACGGTCCGTTTTCATTTTCGGGAACGCTTTTTTTTTGTGTAACATTATATCGCTCCCATTATAGCAATGGAAACTAGCCGTTGAAGTTTCGTCAGCTCTTTCTGTGCCTCTTTTGTTATTGGCCACCACACAATTTACGTTAGTTTTGGACAAATCATGGATGTATAAATTCACATTATCATCTTTGCTCTTAAACCCCATTTTCTGCCAAATTTTTTTTTTTTAGCATATCGAGAAAGCACTAGTTGCCTTACCGATCACACACTCAACATGAGCATTTCAGTTCAGTTTGGCATCTAGTATTACTCCTAGTTATGTAACCTGTTTACAAAGATTAATTTCTAATCGTCCTAGCTTAAAAGCTTTTAGATTGAACTTCCTTTTCCTGGTGAAAGGACCCTCTCGCGGGTCAAATTTTTCACCTTGTCGATGGTGAGAGGGCTTATCTCATGCTATAAACGAGCATGTGAGACCAAGAATTTGACCAGTAGTGAAAGTATCACATATTCTGCACATTTATTTCACTGCCACGTCGTAGAGCGTTTATATAAAGGCACTAACATCAGATGTGATACTGGCGCAATTCACTCTTAGACTTCTTACTTTCAATCAAAGGGAAACGACTAAAAGTACACTTTTAATTTTCGTGGCAACTTATGTTGTTGTTTATCCATTTGTTTTATGGAATGAATAAACCAAATACCTGGTTTGCTCATGGTATAATAAGTGAAAGTAATTGCAAATTTTCGAAAAGGGTGAATGTTTTGATTATGGTAAATATCTGACGGTTCGAAATGAAGCACATAGCCACCGAAAAGTGTTACTTTAGACTGACGATGACAAGCATGTATATTAGAGATAGGACGCGGAGGGCCCGCTTAGGAAGCACGAGCAGTAGATTAAACTTTTCCTTGCCGTTTATTTCAGCAACAGTGCTGAGGGTCCGCTCAATGAGGGTTTAGTATTTGACTTACTTTAGAAGGGGGGGTTTGTTTTAATCACGGTAGTTCCATTTCAATTCCATTTCGATTCCGTTTCGGTTCCATTCCAAACTAAATAGCTCGGGGCTGTAAAATGAACGCCATTAGCATTAGACAACCTGACTGACTGACCCTTATAACACACTTTAAAATGGAAGCTCATTACATACTAATTCAAATGTTTAGGGTTATTATTAGAAGATATTGCAGTGCTGTAGATAGCTAACATAGGCTCACCATTAAATTGAGGGTTGTCTAGAAATATCATTAGCTGTATGAATAATAAATATTATGCATACTCTTGTTGCAATACTTCTTGGGGTTGACTTCAGTACTACTAGTTGTCAACATATTTTTTTCTTTTTTTTCTTTTACTTTTCGTCGTTCCATTATTCTGGCCCCCAAATCTTTGTATCAACTCGCTTTCCTATGGGGGTCCCATCTGAGCTTATTTTTGCTTTATTAAACAATCTACGGAAAGTTTTACGCAGACGTTCCAGTTTAGAATTCCACCACGGAACAACCCTGTTAGGAACAAACCTGGACGGTTCTTTGAGAGGACAGCTAGTATTGAAAGAATTTTAAATCTTATCATTTACCTTTCGAGAAAATGATTCCAATTTCGGAACAGAATCAATCATTCTATAAATAACTCCCAGTTCAAATATTGTGCAAATTGATCCCAATTATTTTTCCTAGCATTTTTAAATGTAGTAAAGGTTGTACGGATTCCAATTGCACCACTTTTAAATGGCTGTAACTTTTTACCCGTTGGGTATTTTCTATTGAAATTTTGGGTGGAATTAGTTCAATGCGTATTTGTTTACGCTGTGTAAGTTTCACTAGCAGATGTGCAATCGTTGCGAAGATGGAGTCGAAAGAACAGCAGCGGTGCAAAGAAATTTTGCGCACGTACCTCGAAAATCCGGATCTTTCTCATCGAGACATCAGCAGGAAGCTGGGAATGGTACATTCAAGGGTGTCTCGTGTTTTAAATCGGTACCACGAACGTTTGACCATCGATCGGAAAGAAAAAAGTAGCAAAATGGATGGTGTTAAGGATCACAAGCGGGTAGTTCAAGCTTCCAAGAGGAATCCCAACAGTTCAGTTCGAGATGTGGCGAAGAAACTGAATCTAACCAAAACACATCAATTTTAATTTTAGAGAAAAATAAATTATTTAGTATAATATATATATTAAAGAGTCCCCGGACAAGTTACGAAAAAACACCCAAAGGAGATGTTTGAGTGACTACGACGGGAGATAAACCAGCCTGAGGCTGAAAATCTCGATAATAAAGAAACAAAAAAAATATATATTAAAGAATGTGAAATAATTTAAGAAAATTTTAAGGAACAGCCTAATGAATACAGAAGGGTGATTACAATACTTCCCATATTGGCCTATTTGTGAAAATTCAGTTTCCGTTTCGGGTATTTAAGGTTCGAATGAATTATGCCAAACATAACTGAGCAATACATACTATTAGTCGATTCAAAAATTCAAAGTTCAGCATCAGAGAAGAAAACATTTGATTTTCAAATTTCAATTTTAACCCATAAACCAATGAATGCCATATTTTGAAGAACAGCTCATTTAAAAAGAAGGGAATATTACAATGGATTAAAGCCTATGCCAATGACATTAGGAACGTCCATTAATTACGTCACGCAAAAATTGACTTTTTGTAACCCCCCCCCCTGTCACGTTTTTTGTATGGACCTTCAAATTTGTTTGTATGGATCGTCACGTTTTCTCGAACCCCCCCCCTACTGCGTGACATAATTAATGGACCTTCCCTTATGCCAAATGGCCTTTATGCCAAATACCACTTAGCTCTAGTTATTGTTACGCCAAATGACTTTATGCCAAACAAGCTTATGCCAAACAACCTTATGCCAAACGACCCTATGCCATATGGGCTTCCCCCATGCAAAACACTGAGTTGAAAAGCAAGCTATAAGCAAATTAAGTCTGAATTTAAAGCCCCCCTTTTCAGCCCGGGGGAAAAACCATTTTTTTTTTTATCCCATCCGCGCCCCCCCCGCACACATATTGAATTCGGTTTAAAGTTTTACACGCCCAGATGCTCTGTTCTCTGTGTTTAAATTATACTGGGGACTTTTTTTTAGTAAATAAGGAGCTTAGTTTGTTTAATAAACGGCTTTAACTTTTTTAATTTATGTGTGTGTGTGTGTGTGTGTGTGTGTGTGTGTGTGTGTGTGTGTGTGTGTGTGTGTGTGTGTGTGTGTGTGTGTGTGTGTGTGTGTGTGTGTGTGTGTGTGTGTGTGTGTGTGGGGGGGGGGGGGGGGGTGTGTGTGTGGTCTTTACAATCAATCTCCCACTGACCGGCAGTGCTTTTATGGAAGAAACTTGTCTGCATTTCTTCAGTAATTTATAAGTCATCACTATGTGCAAACATTTTTAGCCCTGGAGATTGAAGGTGACAGCTCTATTGAAAATCCAACGACCCATTTCAAGAATGCTTGTTCATACACGTACATTCTCAGGTCATCTTCATATACAATAAGCCCCGCATGGAAATTTTCACACTCAAATGGATATGTGAAGAGTTTTCACAATTCCAGAATCAAGAATGGGAATGGAAATTCTTGATCCTGGCGTGTATATAGTTAAGGTATATTTTTGATAATATAAAACGACCTCACCAATGTTACTTATCTGATGCTGGAAAGCTCGTCCGGATACGGGAGCGGGTCAATAAAAACAAAAAAACATGGGAAAAAACAATCCATCTCAAGAAACACGACCATAACACACTATGAGCGGGATTCCATTCACAACGTACTATGCAAAGCACTCGGAAAAACTATAATTTTACCATTTATTTTAGTTGAATGAAGGAATATTTTTTAATTTTATTTCCGCGAAAACGACGCAGCAAAAGCAAAACACGTCATTTTCAAAGCACGGCTTGCTGCGATCCCGGCTTTAACTTTTTTAATTATATACTGAAATTAATTTCAACTAAGCAACGGGTTGTTAATTGTTATGTTCATGCTTGTTTATAAGCCTTCAGTTATCTTACATTTTTTTTATCGAAATCTAAAACTGAACACATTATTGTAAATTTTTGGTATTGTTGGTAAATTTTCGATTACTGGTTATAAACCCATCCCAGATTTGTCAGGCGGTAAATTTGCTTTTTGCTTCATAACAGCTGTTGTACAACTCTTTAGACCGTTGTACTGGATTATTTGAATTAACAAAAAGCAGAAAAAACTTATATTTGAAACCTTCACCACAGAGAACAGACGTTCATCTTCGGTCTGCTACTTCACAGAGAACAGACATTGATGTCCATATAAATTTTCTTGAAAAACGTGTGTAAAAGTTAATATGGGCAGCCGGGATAAAAAACAAGTGCAGAGAAAAACAAACAAATTTTTTCAGGTTAAGTGCTAGGCTTTTTATTGATAAACATTGACATGACAGTTATCGCACAACTGCAGCGCCGCCTACCAGGAGCATAACGACATACATTTGAAATGTCGGTTTAAAGTTTTACACAAGTAGCAGACCGAAGATGAACGTCTGTTCTCTGTGGCTACTTGTGTAAAACTTTAAACCGACATTTCAAATGTATGTCGTTATGCTCCTGGTAGGCGGCGCTGCAGTTGTGCGATAACTGTCATGTCAATGTTTATCAATAAAAAGCCTAGCACTTAACCTGAAAAAATTTGTTTGTTTTTCTCTGCACTTGTTTTTTATCCCGGCTGCCCATATTAACTTTTACACACGTTTTTCAAGAAAATTTATATGAACATCAATGTCTGTTCTCTGTGCCTTCACGGTGAAATAGCTCACAGTTTAGTAATGGCCGCAACAACAGTCGACTTGAGCCGTCTACTCTACTCTGTTTTCAAAGCCACAAATCTCAATAAATATTGAACCGTTGCTTCTGCTAATCTCATTTTTAGCTTCTTGCAGATAAGCAAGCTGAAATAATATCCCGGCTGTTTGTTACTTTCTTGCTGAGATTTGTGCTCCTGGTGGTAATGTATGTCGTAGGGTTCTGCGGGAAGCGTTTCTCCTAAAATAACCAATCTTCTTTATTTAATAATCCACATACATAAACGATACCAATCTAATTCCTGAAGATGGAGATATCTCTGTAATGCCTAAGATTCCATGAATTAGTGAACATACCTCAATAAAGTGCCTGTTTTTTTTTAAATTTTAACATTGTACATTGCAGGAATAATGCTTCTTTCTTCTTCACTAAGGTTGAGGTCTGTGATATAAAATGAAAAAGTCTCTTCTTGCTTGACAGTTTCTTATATATTTTTGCAAGTAATCTTGCATAACATTTTAGACGCTGTCTTGACTACTTAACGATATCTGTCACGAGTCCGGCAGCGATAGTAACACCACTAACACGCAACATAATTCTTCCCAATTCTTTAAAGTCTGCGTATCGCTCCATACAGATCGGTCGTTGGAACTCAATGTCCACCGAAGCACAGGAATTGTTACCCAAACAGCGAGGATTTTTCTTAACTACTTCTCCCGTTCCCTTGTGTAGCTGAGCCTTTAGTTTGCAAATTGTAGCCGGTTCAATTAACGATTGGTGGTGCAGCAGTACCGGATATCCCATTGTTATGGGTACTTTAACATTAAACACTACGATTCTCGCACGGATTCTAGTTGCCAACGGAATCGGGTTATAAATGTCGCTAAGTATATAGCCCACCGAGATGTTAGCGATGTCAATGTTTGCCAAAGTTACCGAGACCTGATCACCAGCAAAACAGGTAGTGTATGGCATCTCGTCGATGGTGATATTTTTAACCACTGCCTGTTCCTTGCTGGGACAAACGAGAACTTTGTCATTTACGCAGATCACACCGGATTCAATTCGTCCTGAGATGCAGAAACCTGAGCCTATTCCCTTGAAAATGTCCGAAACAGACATGCGGAAAGGTTTCTCTATTGAGCGTTCCGGGGTTTTAAAGGAATCTGGAATGCGATTGAATCAAATATAAATTCAGCTATGCCTAATACATTACCAACATACCAATAACTTTAAGTAAAGTTGGTCCCTTGTACCATTTAAGCAGTTCGCTATCAGTTGGTTCTTTAACTAGATTCTCTCCGGTCAACCCAGAACAGGGCACATAGACAACATCAGAATCTTTAAAGCCAGCTTGTTTTAGGAAAACTTTCAGCTTGCCTACAATTTCGTCGAATCTTTGTTGAGCCCAGCCTACCGTGTCCAATTTGTTCACAACAACGGCCAATTGGTTAACTCCCAATGATCTAACCAACAGTGCATGCTCTCGCGTCTGACCACCCTGTTCGAATCCTGTTTCGAACTCTCCCCTGGTTGCGTCGACTACGAGAAGTGCAACATCGGCCTGATTTGCTCCCGAAATCATATTTGGTATGAAGTCCTTGTGACCAGGGGCGTCCAATAGTGTAATCTAAAAGAAAAGACTCTACGTGTGAAACTTATATGATCAATCCAAACTGTAATCGTACCTGTTTATTTGCCGTTTCGAAACGTGAACTGCCTACATCCATCGTAATGCCACGTTCCCGTTCTTCACCAGTCTCATCCAGTACCCATGCGTACATAAAACTCTGTTTGCCTAGCTTCTTGCTTTCCTGTTCGTTTTTGTGCATCACCCGCTGGCTAATATAACCGGTGTCACACAACAAGTGGCCCATCAATGTACTCTTGCCAGCATCGACGTGGCCGATGACCACCATATGGATGTGCTGCTTGTCGCTACCCCGTTCCTTATTGAACATTTCTTGTGCATTGCGGAGAAGCTCCTTCGGCAAAGGTTTCGGTGTCTGTGGCTGCTTGGCATCGTCGCCAATCTCCGGTGTATTGCGGCCGGATACTGAAGGAGACTGGATGCGAGGACTGTTCACTTCGAAGCCTCTTGTGACATTTGTTTTCTTTGCCGTAGGCGTTATGAGGATAAGTGGTTGCGTTGTTTCTGTGACAGGAGCTGGCGTTTTCAGTAATGGCGGGATTTGAACGACGACCAGTTTGTCCGATTTCTCCAACAATCGCCCATCGATGCCTATGGATAGTAGTGTAGCGGAAGATAGTAATAATTTAAAATTGTTTGGAACAGTCTAAACCGGAATAGCAATCGGTAGCAAATTACTACAACATAAAGTTACGCAAGGTATCAATAATAAATGTACATCTTGCTAGTTATTTTGGTCTTCGCGTATCTGTATCGTATTTTATGGGATCTCTTTAATGCTCCCTACTCTGCCTACGCATTACTTGTATATCATACTATATGTCATCTCGCAAACCATTACACGACTCCAGAATAAAAAAATATGTATATATTAAAAACTATTTATATTTAAAGTTGTGGAATATGAAGGATAAAACATTGCGATAATTTATATGCAAAATGAATTACAATACTAAACACAGAACAACTTAAAATATAGAAATGATAAATCATCAAAACAAACACACTATTTGACTGTCCGCCGACAGCTCTATACTTGTTCATTGAAATACAGGTACTCGGTAGCACCATGCACAACCGATTATTATCTTTTGAACATCTTCATGTGTTGCAAAACCACATCATCCGGGGACGGGACGTTGAACCGGAAAGGCACCACTCCAGGCTTGGAAATGAAACCATGCCGAACGTGTATTTTGTTACGCTTCCGATACCGTACGCACAATATGCTGCCAAAAGCGGAGGAATTCGCCGTACAATTCCCTAGCTTGCGATTCATTATAGCAGTGCAATCTATGAGACAACATTCATCGATCATTGGTTTCGATTCGACGATATCACAATCAGTGTATCCGTATAGGATGGGGTCGTGGTTTTCATCCTGTCTTGAGGGAGCAGCAGCTTTCCGATGATGCGGAGTAATTTCCGATTTGTCTTTTATAAGGGCAGACTTGAGATCGACAATCCATTCCTTGTTGTTAAGTGGAGTCTGTGATTTATGCATCGCATTCAGCGAAAATCCTGGAGGAGGACCTAAAGAGGGCGTATTAAATATATTCGGAACTACAAATCCTCCAGTTTTCGATGCTAGTGGACTTCCTATCGGAGTTTCCCCTTTAGATTGCAGATGGTGTCGGGCCAAGTCTGTTAGATTTGAAAACGCGCTTTCCACTTGGGAAGACGTGGCTATGTTATTATCACTGTCAATCGACAGGTCCGATAGTTTTGGTAGTAGTAAAATATGACTAGCACATTCGTCTTCACTTGCTTCCCCGTCACTTTCACTGGCACTTTTCGTCTCAATTTTCATACGTGATTTCAGCAGCTCACTCAAATTGATTTCCGATTTCATATTATTTGACGTCCTTAGCGCTACATTTAAACCGAACTGGACAGTCGGTAGAGTAAAGTTAGGCATCTCTTGACCAATCGATTTCAGCGTTTGACTAATAAGAGGAGAAGATAAATGTGGTGCTTTAAAATCTTACCTTCCATAAGCAATCCAAGCAAAGCGCCCATTCGATACAGGAGTTGGTTGAATTAAAAGAACGTGCAAAGAAAGATTAAAAACAGAAATTTTTTAGAAGTACACGCTAACAGATTTAAACTTGTTTTGACTCAGTTAGCTTCAAATGAGCAATTTAAATACGATTGTACGCGCTAAAGAAATGTACTGAATTTCGTCACATTATTTTTTCGTTGTATGCCTTACAGTCAGTGATTGCAGTTGACATCGTACCAACAAATAAAGTTGGTTTGTTATACTAAAACAGTATTCGATAAATTTATTATGCCAATTAGGGCATTATTTCCACTCTGACATTATTACACAATGTACACTGGCAACACTGCCAAGCTTGGTCTTGCTGGATATTGTGAAATGTGTTCTTCTGTTACTGATAAACATTCCCACCAACAACGTTATCGTATAAAAACCACGTTCGATCATATGCAAACTGCTCACATTCAGCCGAAACAAGCTTCTAGATAGTCACCTTTTTCTACTGGTTTCTGCACTTCTGCAGTAGCAATCTTCTTTGCAGTTTCCGTTAGCACTGGACTCTTACTGCTGTTCAGAAGCTCATCCAACGCAAGGTCAAAATCGTAATTATGCTTCATGATGGCTTCAACCAGCTGCCGATCGGAGAGGGATTCACCCACAATGTTTCTTATCTCGTCCATACAGGACATTAGACGAACTCGATCCTCATCGTTCAATTCCGGTAGCTGATAGCACTGTTAGGCATCAAAACACCATGAGGTATACGGAACTCAAAAATTTAAATTCAACTCACTTCCGAATCCCTTCTGTGAAGCGTCCCTTTCGCATTGTCTGCGGCTGCAGCCTCTGCCAGTTCGGAATCGTCTTCTTCTTCGATATCCCGATGGTTGGCAAGGAAAGACGACATACTGTGTTGTCCTCTGGCTCTGTCGAAGATCCACTGCTGTGCATCCGTAGGGGAGATGCATTCATCTTCTACAGAGTGCCCATATGGATAATCATCGTCATCGTCGTATTCTATTTAAAAACAATAATAATAAGACTGAAATATTTTCAAAATGATGTTATACACTTGCCATCATAGTTCATAGACCGTACATTCCGATGACGAGACATTTTGCTGCTGCTTTAATATGTTATTATATGATGTAAATTTCTTCTAGCTCATTGATAGCATTTGATTATCGTACTTTTGGCTTTGGGGAATATTTACCACTAATTTGCGACAGCTTAACACATATTTTGAATAAGGATACAGGAATATTAAGATTTCTATTGCATTTAAATCGCACGAAAACCTCTTACGAAAATAATAATGACAGATGCAATCTGCATGCATCATCACTCCGACTGCGCGGAATGTCAGCTGTCAAAACGGTACACGAAAAAAAAAAACTACTGGTCTATTTACACGGAAATGAAAAGTGCCTACACGGTAGAATCCAAAACACATTAATGGGTAAAATTTCACCCATTTCCAGAAAAAGGGAGTCAACCCATTAAATGGGTACACTCGATTTACCCGTTTATGAGAATATGGCATAAATTAAAAAAAAAAGGTATTTTTATACCCATCTTTGAATATTATTTATTTTTGGATAATGGGTAGAAAAATACCCATTTTCTGATTCTGTGCGATATTTTTGATAATGGGTAAATTGAGATTGCTCATTTTATGGATAGACCCCGTTTTAGTTAAATGGGTAAAATTTACCCTTCAATGGTATTTTCATTTCTACTATAAAAGGAAAAAAAACGCAAGCAACAATTTTATTAAACTTAAGCTTTATTTCTCATCGCATTATAGTATATTCAAAAAACAATGCACCTTATATTTAAGTGCAATCACCTATAGATTTGGGCAAAGTGCAAAGTTATTGCTCTGTATTGGTGCGGCACTTATTTTTTTATTAAATGTGGTCAATTAACCATATGTGCAATAAATATATAATCTTTAAGTGCAAGAGCTGAATAGATATTAATTATAGTGTACATGGATTGCATTAACTTGTCCTAGCAAAAATCAAATGAGTTTTTTAATACGTTTTATGTGAAAAGGTGCATGGATTTTATTTTTTCATAACGTATTGGAGTAAGTATTTTTGCATAAAGTATTAGTATTGGATTTTTTGTACTTTTCATGTAATAAAACGAAATGTGTGAATAAAAGAGGTTTTATTTGTACCATCATAAAAACTTCATGACTTTTTGAAGCTATCGCGTTCAGCAACTCTTCTGCGGGAATGGCAAAAATGCTCGGTAGATCTGAAATATTCACAATAAACACCGTTAACATGGCAAAGAAGAACATCTATAGTAATCTATTACCTTCAAAAAATTCAGTGACTTCCGCTGGCAAACCAAGTACCTAAACCTCCACACGGTAAACTTCACTTTGCTTCTCCATTTTGCAGTTTTTTTTTTGTCTTCTAGAACGATAAAGCAGCTGATTGTTTTTCGCGCACGGTTTTTTTTATTTCGTTTCAAGTGCGAAGATGGACAGAATAGGGCAAAGTGAAAACACACTTGAATGCCATTTCTCGCTCCATTGAAAATTATGTGCGGACCATATCAGTCTCATTGGAAACGAACCTGTGTATTAAGTGACGGGTGTTAAAAATTATGTGCGGCAAATGAAAATCATACTGGCTCACATGATTTCAATTCGAAGCAAAATTTGACGGATTTAAGTGCCAATTTTAGTAATCAAAATTATTGATATATTTTCAGTGTAGGGAAGCGGAACCTATCTTGAGCTCAATAAACAGACCTCCAGTGAAAATCGGTGAAAATGCACTGAATACCGTACACTGAGTACACAAGTTATTCACAATTTATTCGTTCACTTACCGTTAATCGTTTAGCAACACACAAAACATTCGATTCTGATAATTTTCTTCCAATTTAATACGGAAAAGTTGCCACTGCTATGTACCTATTTTAATAATATCACGAAAAACATTAATCCCATCTGTGTACATATGTTAATCGTACTGATTTTAATCAAGAAAAAATATAAACAAGTTAACGCTCTCCACACCCAAAAATATAAACGTCCACAAAACTTTTAAATGGGCCTATGCTGCTTTCAAAACATCACTGTTTCTATTGTTGCTCATATACTAAGTCGCACTTGCAATGCGGTAATGGTATTTTGACTGCCGAGTTTGCAACAAGCCTAGTTGTTGCGCTTTTTAGCCCATTTTGGTTGCGCGGTGTGATTCTATAAGTGCGAAAACGCAAATACAAGTCCGATCTAACGTTGAATCGTGTATGGGAGGAAGCTCTATATAGTACACATAAAATGTAACACATAGCTTTATCAATCTTCAAGAAAATTTCTATGCGCCGTATAAAATTAAAGCAACTGAGAAAACCCACCAGATTACATTCAGTGGGAACTTTGGAACAATTTAAAATAATGGCGTAACTGTTTTATCCAGGCTTTTAAGAGCTGTAATGGCCACCACAGTCAATGTCACTATCAGGAAGTGATCAAAGGGTTTGACATTTGGCTTGTGTCGCAACCAAAACCCACACCCCCCCCCCGCCCCGCCCCCCCCCCTTCTCCCCCCTCTATTCTCCCTCCCCCCCCCCCTCCACCCCCTCCCGACTAATCTCTTCACCCCCCCCCCTCACCCCAACTCCTTCCCCTATCCCCCACATAACCCTTACTCTCCCCCTTCCACATTTCAATTATTAATATAAATATATATCCATACATACACACTACCACCAATCTACCTCCTACTCCTTCTTTTATACATAATATCATTTCTCTCCTTTTTCCTTCCCCTCCTTAACCATCCCTATCATCCCTATCACCTTATCCTCTGTTTTCTCAGAATCCTCATTCTTTAAAAACTTCAAATCACCCTTTCCAATTAGATAAAACTTTATTCCTTTTTTCATGCAAAAAAAAAATAAATTTTTTTTTGTCTTTTCCCCTTCTTCCTTTTTTTTTTGTTTTTTTCTCCCTTTTTACCCAATATCTTCTCTTTTTTCATATTTTCTTATTTTTTTCTTCCTCCCATCCCAAGTAACACCACTTGTCATATTCATGTTAATAATACACGTTTTAGACCAAGCTCATGTTTTTTTTCTAACGTCAATAACTTAATTTCATACACGCATATAACCGAAAAAGCGCAATAAATGTGGCATTTTTGAACATCTTTTAGGTCATCCCAGATGTTTTGTAGAACATCCATAAGACAAATATTATGTTCTATGGATGCTTCCAACAGCATGCTTATAACATAATGATATGTTTTGTCAAAGCAAGCACGGTATGAACAAAGTAAAAACAAATATAAACATGATTTTTTAATGGCGAAACGATATCGTAGCTAATGGTATTTTACGCGTTACAGATGATTGTTTATAACTTTTTAAAATAGGAAATTAAAAGTGCTTTACGCATGGAAGTTGCATCAAAATTGTATATGCGGCTCAAGGTTAGCAGTGCAACTTTCCGTTTTACC
Organism: Aedes koreicus; assembly: GCA_024533555.2. Lineage (NCBI taxonomy): Eukaryota > Metazoa > Arthropoda > Insecta > Diptera > Culicidae > Aedes > Aedes koreicus. Next base: position 208,954 of record JAHHFK020004329.1, on the reverse strand, counting down.
GTCCCTAATTTCATGCGCCATCGATTGGATTAAAAAACGTAGAAGGTACCCCGAATAAATTATTGAATTTTAGTATGATTTCTTTATGGAATTCACAAAAACCAACATGGCGATTTCCCAAGTCTACAGTCCTACAAGTACAAGTCTACAGTACGGGTAAAAACATTAGTAACACATTTGATTTTCAAATGTTCGGTTTTTCTTTTCTGCGTTTTTTGTTGTGAAATTGAACCGAGTAATGTCAGTATGAATCAAAAGACAAATACAATTTTTCTATTATGTTGTACGTAGCTACATCTCAAAAGTCTCCCCCACAAATTAAGCGTAACAATTTATAATAAATACTAAACAATCTCCCAAACGGTTGCTTTATGTAACATTTAAATAAACACCTATGCCCAATTTGGCATCTATATGAATCAGTGAGTGGCATCACAATCTTATATTTAGGTAGTGTTTTTTTTATTCCATTATTTCAAATAAACAGATTTTCAGCCGTCACTGTATTGGACTCACAATCTATTCTGAATAATTTCACTATTGAATGAGGATGTTAAAAACATGTTTAAAATTCATCTTGAATGCAACCTATCAACATATTAACAAACAACTAGCATACAAGCTATTTCCAAACAACCCAAAATTAAGTACGTTTGACTCAAATCAGTCAAAAGTATGGCTACTCAAAAGTGAGTAAAGATAATTCGTAGTGGTAAGATGACAAACAGTCACCGATGTTTTCAAGAAGTAAAATTTAAGTTGATCGTACAAAAATAGAACAAAAATGTGTTCGCTGTTCTGGTACCACGTTTGAACCGAATATGTGTGGAAAAAACATCCTCAAAACTTTTTCAAGACCAGACATGTTTGGTATTTCATCCTTACGACTTTTTTACAACAAACTTCTTACATTCTTGTCAAGGAAGATGTTTCTGGTGTTACTTGGGAAAAAAAAAGAAAAACCACCACCTTCCCACACCACCCTTTTCCCCCCCCTCTCCAACCATCACCCCTCTTCTCAACACCCCCAATTTCTTTTTTTTTAAAAAACAACCTTCTTTTTTTTATCCCTTTTTTTTTTTCTCCAAAAATACCAAAAAATTTTTTTTAAAGTTTTACATCCCCTTGATTCACGTTGTCTCGATGAGTTACGTTGTCTCGTTTACATCGACCAAATTACATCGATAAGCAGTGCACAAGGGGTCGGACTTTCTGATCATTTGATCAGATCTCCTCATTTTTCATTTTGATCTTTGAAAAAGATCAGATGATCTTATCAAGATTTAAAATCTTTTATGACAGTTCTAAATAGACTGTTGTTTTATTTCAGTGTTTCAAAATGTCAACATGCTTGTTTTGATAACAATATAGACTGTGTAACATTTTGACGCGCAAGCATGTTTAAGTTTAATGTTGCTGATTGATCCGAACAAACGCATTACATTGGAACAGGTAATGTTGGATCCCTACTTTTCGGAAGATCCCATGCAGACGGCGGATGTCTTTGCCGGCTGCCCTATACTTTATCCAAAGCGTGAATTTTTCACCGATGAAAATCAGGATGACAAAGGTGAAAGCAAACGACCGCAACAACAACAACAACAGCAGCAGGCCAACGTAAGAATATTTTTTAGTTATACACAATTACGTTTGCAAATTTGATCTTTTTTTTGTTTGAATTCGTTAGTACGTTTCAATGATTTTATTTTTTGTTTTATCATTTCTCAGTTAAGCATCAGAATCAGCAGCAAACACTACAACAGCAGGCAAACGTAAGTCACACCTATAACCTTTTCCTCAATAACCATAAAACTTTGCATAACAAAGATTTCCCTTTCAACACCAACAGAACCAGAAATCTTAACAGCAGCAGCAGTAGCAGCAACAACAACACCAATGGGTGCACATAGCTGGCCCATACCAATTTGGGATATATACATGTATATCGCGCTTGCATTTTGGGATATACGTGTAAACTGGTTTACTGGGAAAGAAAGTAAAGCCGTTGGTCCCGGCTCATGTGTTGATGAGGTGCGATATGTAGGGTCCAAACACTCAATTTTCCTGGGCAAAAGGTCTAACAGCCGATCAACTCGGCAGTTACTTTCACTGATATTCCTGTTTAATGTAAGTAACCTGAGTATCGGTAGAATTTTAATTTGTTAGCCGAATCTCGATAATTTTTCACTGAATCTCAGTAAATTGAAATGCCGAAATCAACGGCTGTTGGATTCTCGGCAAAAAAAACTAAGTGTGCAGGTGGTGGAGCGGTCTTCCTGGCGTCGGTGTTTGTCACCACGTTGTGAGGAAACACGTTTTTCAAGAAAAGGTATATGGACATGAATGTCTGTTCTTTGTGTTACAAGCTACCCAAGTAACCACAAGCATTATATTATTGCACTTATTCAACCCAAAATCAACATCGGTAATGCGGGATTGCATCAATTCAACAGTTGTCAAGTAATAAAGCGTTAGATTAGCTTAAGAATGTAGTGATGCATTACCAATGCAATAATGCTACTTTAGCAATGTCTCATGGCATTACAAAAGATGTAGCATTAGTTCGATCTTAGTGGGGCCCTTTTCAGCTTTAATCCAACTTCAATGATGCACTAGACGTAATACATATGCCCTATATATGCATGCTATTACAGCCTCGTGGTTACTTGGGTATATTACGTGATATAGTGTATCTTGATATCAGCACCCGCATAATCACAAACTATTGCTGGACCATTTCCCTTATTGTTGATGACCGTTTCCGTTATTGTTACGACATGTTATAAGGGTACATGTATAAACTAACAAAAAAAATCATTAGGGCCTAACCACCCAAACACAATGATAACGGAAACGGAACGGAAAAACGCAAGTTTGACAGTTGTTGCAAATGACTTCGATATGTCCAAATAGAATCAGCTTGGATTTAGCCTGGTTTCTTTCCGAGCAGGCTTACTCTGATCGGGCTTTGCCGTTTTCCGTTGCCGCTATCATTGTGTTTAGGCCATAACTGACAAACGTAAACAAAGGCTTTCTCCGCGAATTTCTCGTCATTGAAAACTCGCCTAACCAATCCACCACGGTCATTTCGAAGAGGAAGAGTTCACCTATTCGATATAATTGGAGGATTACATGGGTTGACACCCAAGTAACCACAAGCATTATATTATTGCACTTATTGAACCCAAAATCAACATCATTAATGCGAGATCTCATTTATTCGACATCATTAATGCGGAATCGCATTAATTCAACAGTTGTTAAGTAAAGAAGCGTTAGATTAGCTTTAAGAATGTAGTGATGCATTACCAATGCAATAATGCTACTTTAGCAATGTCTTATGGCATAACAAAAGATATAGCATTAGTTCGATCTTAGTTGGGCCCTTTTCAGCATTAATCCAACTTCAATCATGCACTAGACGTAATGCATATGCCCTATATATGCATGCTATTATAGCCTCGTGGTTACTTGGGCATGCTTAGTGTTCCTCTAGAAATTTACGGAAGAAGCCATTGTTTACGTTTGTCAGTAAGGCCTTAATGAAATTTTGTCAAACTTAGTTCGATCTTAGTGGGGCCCTTTTCAGCTTTAATCCAACTTCAATGATGCACTAGACGTAATGCATATGCCCTATATATTCAAGCTATTATAGCCTCGTGGTTACTTGGGTATGTTGCCATGTTCGAAAATCCCTGTTTTATTGATAAACCGGTTTTCGAAAACAATGCAACCACGATGGTAGACTTTTAACTTCGTATTTATTAGAAATATCCAAGCTCGGATAGGTAGTAGCATAACTTTCCATCTGTCAATTTTCAATCAAAAATTCAATCAATTTTCAATTCAAAGTTAAATTTATCTCGCGAGTTGGTTCACAACCTTAGAAAAGTAAAATTGGGTTTCTTTATCAAGAAAAGATGAATTTAAATTTTTAGTGCTCAACTCCGACACTCAAACTATACTCCGACATTATTTTGTTGTTGTGACAGGACAGTCGTGTTTCATTTCTGCAGTAAAACTACCGGCTTTACTAAAATTCGACGTGTTATTCTAATCCTTCTCGACTTTTTAAATTTAAACTGAAAATGCCTCCCAAAAAGGATGCTAAAGGAGGAGCAAAGGCTGCTCCAGCTAAAGGTGGGAAGAAAGGTGGCGCGGGAGATGACGATGGTTAGTATCGGTATAATGTTGCTTATTACTATCATGTTGAAGACATTCATTGAGTTTTGTAGGTGGCGGCAAGGAGAAAAAAGGTGGAAATGCTGTCAAGGTTCGGCATATTCTGTGTGAAAAGCAAGGAAAAATCATGGAAGCGCTGGAAAAGCTAAAGGAAGGACAGAACTTCAATGTGGTGGCCACAAACTACAGCGAAGACAAGGCACGACAGGGAGGTGACCTAGGATGGCAAATCCGCGGAGCCATGGTTGGGCCGTTTCAAGATGCTGCTTTTGCACTGCCTATTTCTACGATTAATGCTCCAAAATACACAGATCCACCGATCAAGACTAAATTTGGTTACCATATCATAATGGTTGAAGGGAAAAAATAATAAAAGGCACCGTTCATTTTGAAACTTTTTATGTTTTATTCCTGCTATAATTTGATCAGAAGCTCTTTTTTAGAGAGTATTTTCGATCGCCTTCAATAGACTTAATGTATTCTCCTGTCCTGAAGAAACAATAGGCTACCGCATAAAGTACCAGATAATTATTAATACTTTCGAAATAAGTTCGCCGAATGTAAATGTAGCCAACTTCCTCCCGAGCAAAGAAAAAAAAATTCGAAAGGACAGATAGTACAAAAACGTGTGTTCCTACTAATGCTCCAAGTTTGCTGTTGGTTCCAAACACGCTTTTTACAAAACCTTCCATTACGATGCAGATCCAGTTTAGTGCCGACCAAATCATGACAAATGTGTACAGACCATGCCAGACGTATATGAAAATGAAAGTAATTGAACTAGCAATAATCTTTCTAAGATTTGAAGATGATTTGGTGCATAGTTTTGTGTAGATATACCTATGGATGAAAAAAAGTGGACTGTAGAAATGTTTTAATTATGGATACTATACCGGCTTTAGCTTACTTAAACAGAAACTCGTACAACCCTCGGTCAAAAAATTTCCACATATCTGAATAGAGATGAACTCGTCCAATGCATATAGGTTTATGAGGCATCATGACACCGTCGAAGTTTCCGAAGGCAATTCCGATGCCATAAAATACTACGTACTTTACATAGAAAAACTGCCCCATCAGATAACCTAAGCCGTACAGAGCCCATAAGTTAATATGTTCTAAAAGCTGAAATTTCAAGAATAAGTTATTTGCTCCAATTTCCATAGGCTTGTAATGTACCTTCAATTCTAACTGAATGATGTTGATGTAGAAAAAATGCTGACCTGCTTCCATAACCAACGCCCAGAAGAAGCATACGACGAGCCGTAGCACTAATGTTTTCAATCGTTCGAATGTGTTTACGTTTTCCAATGGACAACAAACCCGTTGGCATTCCTTAAACCGATTATAGATAATGACGGGGCCAAACAGTAGCAGAGGAAAGTAAAATGAATATCCCAATAGATCCACGAATTTATAGCTTTGCTGATCAGACTTGGCATTTACTCGATCTAAGCAAAAGCATGTACATTTGATAACGTTCCATGAAATGATAATACTAAATTCTAGCAGTTTATCGTTGTCAATATCGAGTATCACATTCAGTTGATCATAGAAGAACAAAATCTTCACCGTATTGATGAGCGCTATCCATAGAAATGCCTTGATCCAAAGTACGGTTTCACTATTGGTCCAATGGGCGGCCGCGAAGAAGGTTAAATTTTGTAAAATGAGAATTAACAATACTTTGTAACCATAAACGTAGAACACGGCTCCACAGCCAAAAACAGTTAATGCTAAAGAAATATGTTTAACTCGCACGATTCTAATAATCTCAAACAGGAATGCATGAAGCACAAATATAAGCAGGTTACTGATGGCGTACTTTTTGTATATCTCCCACTCCCAGTCGTAGTCATCACGGCGACGGCCTTTGAAAACAGACCAACCTTCTTCGAGGTAGTAGTAATTTTGCAGGCTCTCTGGAATGATATTTTTTCAGAATTTGAAAACTTTTTTGTTTCCTACAACTTACCATTACTAAGCTCGTAGTTTTTGTAAAACGAGTAGAAGAGGCACGACACATAAAACACTACACATAGAACAGTATCAAAGGAAACTTTTAGCGAACTCATGATTCCTCGCTCTCCTCTACAGGTAAATTGCTGTTCAAATTTGTCGGACTGAATCCATTCAATAAACTTCCTGACTCTGACAGTTCCAATAAACGAATGAATGTTTGTTTACTATGAGATTACGATAGACGCTTACGCACACAAATGTTACCGTTAGAATCGTTTACAACAAGGGTTGCAATAGCACAACTACAACCGCACTAAATCGCATTAGCCAAGCGAACTACTCCATCACTCGGTGTAAAACGTAAACAAAACCGTAGCCAGGTAAGTTTTGCTCATACATTTTCATAACTTTTACTGGAGGTTGGTCGAAGATAACACTATTCACCTGTTGATTGTTGAAAAGATGGAATTTTGCTTTAGCCATCAGTTAAATTTAAAGTACATTGCAGCCGCAAATAGCTGCCAAAATGCTCTTCACTGACGACCGGTTGTGCCTTCGGTCTGCACGTTTTGATCTAACACCTTCCACGCAGTTACAGAATGAAACAAGGGCGGTATGCACAAAAGGAAAATAGTGATGCAATTTAACATCCAACCTGTTATACACAGTAATGTCTCATATCGCTGTGAAATGTTCTCCGATTTTGTGAACAAATTTTCATTTCTGGCGTTTCAGATACTAAATGCGGAATTAGAATCAGTGCTGTACAAAGTCATTTCGACTTAGTTGGGTTAATTTACGGCCAACTTGTTTCAAAAGCTTTATTTCTGAATATGTATGGTGTATGATGAAATTGTAGCTCTAGACTAATTCTACATCATTTTCTAATAGCATATTGCTCTAACTGTAATAGTTATGTGAAGTGTTATATTCACTGTCATATTCAATGGTGAATATTATTATGCGTTGAATTTTGCACATTTGTTTGGTTCAGCTAATAAAAACAAAAAAGACCTGTTCTCGTTTTATCTGGTCATGTTTACAATCAATCTGGTCGAGTCAAGTAAAACCAATTTCTGGAAAACGCCTTCCCAAAATGTTATTCACCGGAATGAACCGTTTCCCGGATCAATTATCGGAAGATACCATTTTACCAGCTTTCTATTCTTTGGCATTTTAATGAATCAGTACAGTCTTGTTATATTCAGGATGGGCACACAACTGGGAAAATTATGAAAACCTGGAAAAAGCAAACAAACCCGAAACCCTATTGATTGATTATAGTTTTTGATTAAATTCTGTATAAAATTCAACTTAAAAAGACTTTAAATCTTAAAAAACGGACTTATCAGTGGGCTATCATGATAAAGTGACTTACACGTTTTCTCTAGTCTAACAATATGTTTGAGGAATAGAATCTTATCAAGATGTGTTCAGATTTGCTCCAGGGGTACAGCACTGGATGAAAAAGCTGTAAAATTGTGTTCTTAAAGAAGAACCAAAACGTTGGACGTGATGTAATAGCAGTATTTTGGACATGACAAGACTGAGAAGCCATCTTTTAGTTTTAGATATAACAACAGCTTTGAAAATAAACAAAACCAACTCAAGTACAAAAAAATTGACTCTTTTTCGACACAAATTTATTTAAAGTGAAGTCACTCAAAATTGAGTAAATCATGTTGAGATGTACCCCAACAAACCGACACCGGTGCTTCAATCTTTTCATTGCACCATTTAACAGACAATGCTGTGCTCCGAAGTTTTTCGATTTAGCTAAATAAATTCGCATACCATACCACATAGTAAGTGGTGATAAAAAACACAACATTAAAGATTTCGATGACTAACCTCACTTTGATTTGTCAATTGCTGGCTCCAAATTAAAAAAAAATGCATGGGAACAAACATTTGAAAGTGTTGACCTAGAAATGCGTTTTTGAATTCAATCTATTTTGTGATATGATGCGTTGTTATTGTTTTTTTTTCTAAGAAACAAAAATCATCAATCTATGTGGCCCGCAAAATCTATACTTCGTTGCGATATGACCCGCAGCTCAATTAACATCCCTCCTGCTTTAAATAAACAAATGTCAAACAGACTGGTGGGTTTAAAACTCTGAATTGTTTCTTGGGCACAAAAACAGAATCTCCAGCATTACCCGAAGCCCAACTAACATTAAATGTTTGATTGTAAGCATTTTTAATTAAATGTGACAAAAAATGATTATGTTAACATTATGTTGTTGATGATTGAAAACCATTTAGGATACTTCTGTTAATTTGAAGCAGCGCAGAAGCAAATAATGTTTGACAATGGTCATGAACAATAATTTTTTTGGTTTCAGTAAAACTACGGTGTAGACGATAGATTTGTGTTTGTGGATCTACTGCTGTTAAAAACTAATTGTGTTTGAGTTATATTTTCTTATTGAATAGGTTGGTAACCTAGGACTAATAAAAAAAGGCTTGTGTAAGCCGGAACAAATTCAATGTTGGGTAGTTTGTTCTTGTTGGAAAATATTCTTATTCTTGCGTGGAAAACAAGACTGGTTTTTAAAGGGAGTTTCTGACTGAGTATTTTCGTATCACAGATCACAGTAGTAAACGATGGACTCGTGTTTGATCATCTAATATTGATGTAATCAGCATTGAATCTATTTGTTGAATTTGTTCAAGAAGATAGATTCGTACAGTGCACTAATACAACTCATGAAGACATGAAGCTACTGCATTTAATGATATTTAAAATCTGGGAAAATTTGTATTTTCTTACGGGAACAACCGGGAAGGAATCCGAGAATAATGAGTGACCACCCTGAAGGCTATAGCCAATATCATAGGCTACTAGTCACAACATCAGTGACCGTGAAGTACTTAAAGTTTATAACAACTCCATCAACTACATAAGGCCCTTGTTATATCTCCTGATTTTACACGTGGCTTTTGTCGGTTCGAAAAATAGATATAGATATAAATATTTCCACTTTCTACTCGTCATTAAGTTCCTATATGGTCTCTTTTTGGCCTCTTTTTTCTCTAAAGTTCCTAATTAAGATACTCAGTCACTACCAGCCTTAAATTGCGGAAAGTTAAAAATCATTTAAATTATAATAGATTTGAGTTTGAAGCCTTAAGCGTCAGCCTACTTCTTTTTAATTGGGTGCCGACATAACTTACCTTACCAGGCCCAGAATTGGGTGTCGTCTGCTGTACTCAGAAGTCGTCTCAAAATCACTCAGTTCATGGGTGCCCTTCGGCAGCCTCGCAGTCTAAGGAGAGTAAGGTCTGTATCCACATTAATCCGGACACCTTCAATTCACTGTAACCCTTGAAATATTGTATGTAGGAGTGAAAAATTTCGCTGAGTTATAACTGGGAGTCTTTGATGAAAAATATATGATTGGTGTTTACAATCCATGTTTAGTGTTCAAGATGGCGACGAATGAAAAGCACGTGCGCGAGCGGGTTTTGTACGGACGTAAGGCAAATGATGACTTATACGGGAACTTGTAAATAAAATCGAATTTACCTAAATCCACTGTTCAAGCAGGTCCATTTTTTTCATCACTTCTCAGTTTCCACTGGACCTTTAAACGTTTCAAAAATGATTTAAGCACTGAAATCACGTCTGAAACCGAGAAGTGATGAAAAAATGGACCTGCTTATTCAGCCATGGACCGAAAATGAAGAGGATATTGAAGGAAAACCCTAATCTCTCTGGTGTTGGCCAAACAATCAAACAACGTTTGCAGCTGAAGTCGTATAAATTAATATAGCTCCTAATCGCAACGAAAAACAGAACTTGACAGCAAAATCATGGGTTCGATGTTTGTACTGCGAATATATGACGAAGTTTTCATGTCTTGTTATGGACGATGAAACATATGTCCCGGAGGATTTTAAGCAGCATCCAGGGTGGGTTTTCTATTCTGCTATGGCCAGAAATGCTACACTTGAGCAGTTCAGGACGAAGAAGGCATAGAAATTTCCCATAAAATACCTTGTTTGGCAAGCGATTTGCACGTGTGGCAGAAAGAGTCAATCTTTCGTCACTACAGGCACAATCAACAACGAAGATTTACCAGAAAGAGTGCCGGCAGAAAGTGATTGCTTCCCTCCATCAAAAACCACAAAGAAAAACCTTTGTCTGGTCGAATTTGCCATCATGCCATTATGCAAAAACTGTGATGGAGTGGTACGATACAAGTCAAGAGAATATTGTACCAAAAAAAAAACCCAAATCCGCAAATTGTCCAGAGTTACGTCCAATCGAGAGATATTGAGCTCTGATGAAGCGGAAGCTTTCTGGGTAGAACCGAGGATCAAAGATATCATACATTTCTAATAAATTTGGGCAAAGACGGCCACCACGGTATATGAAGTGTCTGTACAAAGCCTGAAGGGTGAACCCATTGGGTATTTTCTAATGAAATTTTGGCTGAAATTATAATAGTTGAATATGTATTGTATACAGTATATTAGTTACATTAGTAGCTGTTCAATCGTTTTGAGGATGGATTTGGAAGAACAGCAGCGGCGCAAAAAAAAATTAATCCCGTACCTCGAAATTCTGGATTTTTCAAATCGTGCCATCAGCAGAAAGCTGGGAATCTAGACAACCAAAAAGGACGTATATTTGTATTGAAAGTTTTTATCCTGATATACAAACATGTGTAAGCAAACAAATCGCATAGAATAAAAATATGGTATATACGTGCATATGTGGAGGTAATATACGTGCAAATTTGATAGTTTTCTAAAACGAGAAGGATTTTACATAGTATGCGATTTAATCTGTAATAACAGATTCGATTTAAGAAAATCTAACGATGTAAATCCGATTTAGTTTGTGACACAGTACGATGCATAAATGACACATCGCACACACTTAGAAAATTTTACAGTACTCGGTAATTTTTTACCGAACTTTCAACAGCTGAACGTTCGGTAATCCGATTTAATGGATTTCGGTAAAATTTGACAAGTTCCGGTACATTTTTTACCGGTAAATACTGTAAAATTTTACCGAAATCCGGTAAATCGGATAACCGAGCGTTCAGCTGTTGAAAGTTCGGTAAAAAATTCCGAATACTGCAAAATTTTCTAAGTGTGCATATAAGTCGAAAATTTGCACCATTTACGATTTAACCTAAATAAAATAGCCACAACTATATGCGATTTTAACTAAAAAATGTACGATACTATCTGTACTATGTTTCACGACTTCTGGTTGTCTGGGAATGGTACAATCTACGGTAACTCGTGTTTTTAATCGGTACAACTACCATTTGACCATCGATTGGAAGAGAAAGTGTGGCCAAATTGGATCTCCGTATAGTGAAAGGATCACAAGCGGGTAGTGAACGCTTTCAAGAGAAATCCAAACATTTCAGTTCGAGATTTGGCGAAAAAACTGCATTTAAGCAAAACATTCGAGCAAGATGCGAGAAAACGTGAAGGACTATAGACGAACAAAGTTCAAAAGGCTTCGAATCGTGATGAACGGCAGAATTCGGTGGGAAATCACGTGCACGGAATCTCTACACCAAACCGCTTTGTCTCATTATGGATGATTAGACTAAAAGCAGACTTCCCGCTACTTCCGGGCTCATGTTTTTTATTACTCATCATAAGTTCTGTGTTCCTGAGGATGTTAGAAAGTAGAAGATGTCAAAGTAATGGGCCACCATGAAGCAGGCACTTTGGAAACATCCAAAGGAAGTGAAATCGGAGGAAGATATGAAGAAAAATATATTTCGTCACAAAAAAAAAACCATTGGTCCAAACGTTGTACAAGATCCTATGAGTAGTGTTAAAAGGAAGGTTCATGCATTTGGAAATGGTAATGAAGTTGAATAAAGCGAACATTGGCATAGTTAAATAATGTGTTTTGTTTTACTCTCTGACAGTCTGACTACGATCCGTTGAACGGGTGAGTTTTGCCGAATCTTTTTTTGTGAAGCAATTTTAATCCGTACACACTTTAATGGATGGAGTTAAGCGCAAAGCTCGAAAATTTTATGCAAATACCGAATACCTATGTTTTGACTTCGTAAATTGTTAAATCATATTCCATCCATCTGAAATAATCAACTACAGTTGAAATATAATGCATGATTTGTGTTTTACTTCCGTCCGAATTGTTGTGGATACATTTTGAGGTTTCAATATTATTTTCTCTACGATCCTATCTAATAACGCATTGTATTTCAGTGTCACTTGTGGAAACACGCAACAAATTTTCCCACCGGCATGATTGTAAAATGTAAAAAATGTGCCAGCCATCTGTTGGACACAGATGACAGTAACATCCTGGTGGCCCATAGCGGAGAAGAAGCCGGAACAGTAGTTTGCCAAACAGTGCTGGACAATGCAGAAGTTTTCATTCACGAGGATCACCTTCCCGAATGGATGCTGTCCGAGATCGAACAAACGCAGTGGACCAAAGGAAAGCTGAAGTGTGCCAAATGTGGATTCAAAGTGGGTTCGTTCGATTTCGTATCCGGGACCAGATGCAAATGCCAGCTCAACAGCGTACTACCTTCGGTGCATTTCATTCGGAGTAAAGTTGATGTGCGAAAGTGATTGTGTTTTTCGTCAATAAATACTTTATTTCAAACTCTTAGGCATAAAAGATACAAAATATTTTTTTTGTTTGTTGTTTGCATTATAACTAACCTTAAAGTTTACTACAAATATGTACGCGTTTGCAGCTTTGAGACGAAAATTTGAAACATGTATAAGTGTACGTGTGTAAAGATTCAGCTTCTGTTAAAAACTCTTACTCATCTAATATCACATTTCATTTTGTTCGATCGTAACGCAATGATTTTCTGTTTTCGTTTGCTAGTTTGATGAGAAAATGATTGTTAGCTTTCTTACCCCATAGGCACGCGGGCGTGTGCGGTGTTCTACTCCGTTAAAATTTCAGGTATTTTAGTGCGAATTTAAATTAAAGGAGATCATAAATTAAGAAATGTTTTAACTCTAATAGAACTCTTCTGTAAGCAGTGGATGTTTTCGGTATATTTACAACTCTTACTGGTGGGAATTCAAATTATTTAAATTCAACCTAAAGCTAAACGTTTTGACTAGTACGTATGGTGAAATGAAATCTAAATGACTAGAAAAACCTAAAAATAACTTAGATAGGACTAGAATGAGATCGATGAAAAGCTGACTAAATGCTTGACTTAGTACTAGGACTAGAACTGAAAGGAGTAACCAAAATTCGAATGACTAGATGTATAACCCTGACTTTGGCTTACATTTTTATTTCTTGGCTTGCAAGAATTATTTGGATCCCTCCGACTAGGCTAGAATTTCATTTGTTGACTAGACTTTTGACTAGAGTTTGCGATTCGTTTTCGGTGCTGACTAGAACCTACACTTTAACACTCTTCCTTGTGTACAAACCTACGATTTAGCAGAAGCTTTTGACAGTTTCTCGATTGTTCATGTTCGATAATAAGTTCATAATAATATGGCACAATTTTCCACTCGATTGCAAAAGCTAACCCCGAACCTGCGCCCTGTGTGCTTTTGTCACTTCCAAAGCATACCAAAGAGAAACTAAAAATAGTAACGAGAACGATAAATCAAGCTGGATTGTTTATAAGCGTTAGAAATCAACGCATCTCACTAATACATTGTCTTTCATGTTGACTTTATAAAAGTATAATAGGTTTTCTATTGTCTGTACAACAATTCAAGTCGTTCCGATTTGGATGATTACTAACTAAGATTTTTTTTTCTTTAATTTAATCTACTAATAAATGAAAGATTTTCCACGGATAGTGAGAATTTTCAGTGTATAATGTATAATCAATTTATATTTAATATATTAAGCTCTTATCTTAAATTCTAATTCAATGACTAGATGGATACTCATCTTTGGGAGATTTGGAAATCTTTGTAAAACTTCAAATCGAATGTACAGAAGTATGGAGAGGACGGAAGATTCTGAATGAGGGGAAAAAGATGTTGTAGTATAGTACCGGGCATGATTCGCGCAAAAAGTTTACAGCTCATTTCGGGTCGGACTTGATTATTTTGTTTTTGTTGTTGTTGTTGTTGTTGATTATCAGATCTAACCGATTACAGAACAAATTGTTTTTGCCACATTATTTCGTCTTCATTGCACATGATTGCATTGGACCATTGGTTTCAAAACATAAATTTTCGATGACGTTTGGTTTATTGCAAATAATGGATATTTTCCAAGACAGAGGTAACCAAGACGTCGAATCGAATGGGTTGTTGATCATTGTCATGGTTACCACAAATTGTTATTTATTATTTGAACATTTGAACAAAATAGTCCATATTTGAAGCGGTGAAAAGCTCAATAATTTTCCACCGTTATTTTCCAAAATTTTGACTTTTAGTAATGACAAAATTATTTAATCAAAATAATCCAACATCAATGGCCGCTGAAAATGATTCGAATATTGGATAATTTTAAATATTTTTGTGATAACATTACAGCGACGGACAATACAATAAGAGTAAAATGGCCATATTTGGGAACTTGTCTCATTTTCCCGTGAACCAAATTGAGCTGAAATTTCGGCTGTAATCTAGAAGTAAATTCTTTTTTCATCTGTATTAAACTCATAATTGTTCTTTCACCACTTTACAAGTTACAGACGCCGCCTACGATAACTCAATAAAACCACGTTTCGATTTCTATAAATAATGCTCAAATTTGAAAATCTGAATGGTCCAAATGGTGAAACATGGCTAAACTAAGAAAATCAAAAGATGGTCTTATTGTTTTGTCGTAGGTGGTGTCTGTAATTGCTAAAGTAGTGACTGAAAAATTATGAATTTGTTGCAGATAAAAATTCACGTTATTTCTAGGCTATAAACAAAATCCCAGCTAAATTACTTTACGGGAAAATGAAAGACAAGTGTTCAAAATATGACCATTTTGTATGAAAATCGGGTTTGTTCTTATTGTATTAACCGTCCCTGTAATCTCTATAATGAGTGAATTAAGAAAAAAAAAAGAAAATTAGTATTAATCATTAGTTAAAAAATGAAGAATTGTTGAAATCAATTTTAACTATTTTAAACAAACTGGATTAAAAAATTAAAATGTTCAACCGAATTTTATAAAATGGAACTTAAAAAAAAGTTACATTTTACATATGTGTGTCTCGGAAAGATGATTTTTTACATAAATCAGAAAGATAAACATTTCCGATTTTCTTGATTCTGAAAGACAACTTATTTGTTATATAGTCAAAAATAAGTTGTCAAGAAAACTAAAAAAAATTAACAACAGAACCCATTTTAAATACATATAGGCTAATAAACATTAAAAACGGCATAATCTCTAAAATTAAACGATGACGAAACACTCCTGGAAGTTAAAAGTCATCTTAGCAAGAAAACAAAACTATAAAAAAAATAAAACATAAACCAATTTCCATTTTTGAGCTAGCAAAAAAGCCATAAATTCTTCGTCCGGCACTATCCTAGAAAATTTTTAAACAATGGGAAAATAAATTCAAAACAAACAGAATCCTCCATCGCCATGACCTAGAATCTAGCTGAGAACGAGAGGGAGAGAGAGAGGAGGAGAAAAAAATAGAGCTTTGCTCTGCAGTCTTATCCTTATAAAGCTATGTACAGTCTTCTCTTAGTAGCAAGTCTTCATTTGGTGTGATGCTGATTTGTGGTTCGCAAAATGTACATTAACTAAATTATAATACCCTATTCATATATTCTTAAGAATGCGAATTCCGCAGTAGAACACCGGATGCCCAGCCCGCACTGAATGATGATGACGATAGTACTTAAGTAACTACTGTTAGGCAACTTACGAGTATAAAGGTTCCTTACTAGACGACCAACGCGGTCGTGTGTCGGATTACCGATGGTCCATTGCGTAGATGAGCAAGAGCTGCAGCGGCAATGTTCTCCTCCTCGGTGAAGCGGTCACAGTACGCCGAGCGAATTTCCTCCATTTCGTCCTGATAATCCTCATTGATGACCAAGGCACGCTCTTCGTAGTCGTCCTCATCATCATCGTCGTCATCTTCCTCCATTTCACTTGGTTCGGTGGTTGACGATTGATGAGACACGCCAGAGTTGATGTGATAGTTATGATGGACCAATTCCGTTTTAAGTGGAGGCTCGCTGGCCACTACGGTGAACACAGTGTGTGGTGCTTCGGTCATTTGATTCACGTACACCGTATTGCCACTGTCGGCAGAATGATTGGACTCTTCGCAGCTACTGTTGCGATAACTAGCGGATGTAATGATTGTTGCGTTTGTTTCGGTTTCGGCACTTGATTGATTATGTTTGGATTTATTTTTAGCTTTTTCATGCGTCAATTGATGCTTCTTGAGATATGCTGGACGTTTGAAGGTTTTGTTACACTGCTCACAGCGGTACTTGCATTCCGATTCATCGTTCTTGTCACCGTCACCCTTTTTGGCAACTTGATCCCGTGGCTTGTGCCAACGACGATGAGATGCCAAATTTGCTGGGCAATTGAATCGTTTACTACACTCCGGGCAACGGTACTCCAGAAGAACTATGCAAGCACATCGATGCTGGGCAAGCCCGAATGCATCCTCAAACTCCAATCGACACAGTTTGCAATTGTAGGCACCGATTACGTTAGGAATGGTAGCTAACTCTGCTCGCACCTCGTCCGATATTTCCACCAAGTTAAATTGAGGATCAATATCACCAGACTCACGAGGCATGTCACCGTTGATTACTTCCTCCAGTGATATGATTATTGTACCGGACACCGGTGATGTGGTTTCTTCGTCAAACTTTAACTTTCTGGCTGCTTTCGTTCGACGCTCTTTTGAAATCGGAACAACCGGAGGAGGGTTCTTTGAACTTTTGGGTGCCGCGTTAATTTTAACGAGTTTCACTGGTGTGGCTTCCATCGTTTCCGGCACTACACGTTCAACCTTAATCTGTTTGGTCAGATTTCCATCACGATTTTCGTCGTTCTCTTCGCGATAGCGTTTCTTCAACGGCGACGGCGTCAATGGAGGTGTAATCGCACCCCCAAAGCACTGCTTTACCGTTAAATCCAGCGGCGACTCGGTGGTAAGCTTGGTAAGAGTGGCGACGGCAGGAACATATTGCGCCTTGAAGCTTGGTGGCAGATCGGCCACCGTCGTCAGGAGACCCATCGGTGGGCGTACTTGGATCTGCGATGAAGCCATACTAGCATGTCACACACACGCACACCGTTTATACACGTGCTTATCTTAAATTTTCTTAACCACTATAAATTAACCTTCCACTCTGTTCACATTAAATACTTCTTTACGTTAACTGGTTTCGAGTAGAAATACTTAAACTTTGCGCAATAAACTATATGTACAGAGGAATAATAAAAGTGCGTAAAACGAATCACTTGTTCACCGGACCGAAGCCTGGTAGCGAATGACACGACGTCGGCTCGTATCCTTGCACTTTATATAGGGAACAATCTTCCCCTGACCGAAGGCAACCAACACAACCATCACAAGGATACGTAATGAGCGTAGCGGTAAAATCCGAGCATGCGCCGGGGGAATCCACTGTTCCCTGTATGGGTGACGCCAGGTTTTCCCTTCAATCCAAACCCACCCAATACACAAAACATACAAGACGAGGAACAAGCGGCACGCGACCCGATCCCGCAATACAATACAGTCTGCCACGAGAGCACGTGCGGATGTACGATCCACCTCACCTTTCTTCCGCACCGCACAACTTCGAACGCGTATAAATATGTCCATTGGTCGTCGTCACCGACGCCGGATCAAAACATAAACTCGTATTTCGCCCCTTTCTTCATATTCGTTCTCGTCTTTCCTGGTTTTTTGGGGTGATTCATGCCTAAACATATTTTTTATGATGCATTTCTTGCCGTTCCTGTTCCTACCTCTTGCAGCAAAACTTACACTATATACGAACACCTAATTGTTAATTATGATTAGTTTTCGCTCAACTGATCCGCAGACTCGAGCTTCGGCAGCGGCGTGAAAATAATGGAAATTTATTCGTTTCAAGCATTTCAGCAAAGTGGTGTCGCCTGCCTGCCTACATTGCAATCAATGTTGCACCTGGAAGTTTTTGTTTCTTCTTCCCATTTTCTCCCGGTTCCGAAAACGTTGCGGAATGTGTGGTGGTAAGCACCTAGATATCTGTTCTCTGCTCACAGCCATCGTCCCAGGTATGAAGGTATACCTTTCAGCGAGAGGCTTCATTATTTAATTGATCACCAAACAGGGAACGCCGAGAGGGGTGTGTTTCCGAGCTCTTAACGGGGGCCGATGGCAAGCTGCAGCAGGAATTGCAATAGTCAATCGGGGATATACTGGAACCGGTGTGCCGGTGGTCACAAGCTGTTCCGACACATTTCTCCACAGCTATGCGTAGCTTGGAAGGTGTAGCACATCTGGCGGTTTTGGTTTTGTTAGTGATTTAGGAGGTCGTTGAACTGAAGTTTGTTTAATTCGGGAGTCAAGCTTATTTCTGCTCTATAGCTTTTTGTTGTTGGTTTTTTATTTCATAATATAAAAAAAAAAAATAATTTTTTTATTTTTCTCGATTATTTTTTATATAATATTTTCACGAACAACCCAATCCTTTTTTTTTTTTTTTTTATTTTTTTTTTTTTTTTTTTTTTCCATCAAATAAGATATTTATAATTTCATATTTATTTTTCCCAATCCCACACCCCCTTTTTAATATAAAATCTACGTATATTGTTATTTAAAAAAAAAACTCTCGAAACATTTGAGCATGATTGACCGCCCGAGGTTACTATTCCGTTATTGTCAGATCAACTGTTATTACACAGAGAACCAACAGATGATGCTTAGGACTAACATACATCCTCAATGTGTAATAACTGGTGATCCCAAACTAGGACAATGCCGGCGCCGGCCCCACCCGAATGCAGGTCAAATAAGGAAAAGGTAGGAGTATGTTGACGTGATACTCGCTTTATTGGAAGCCGAGGAGTCCTCTGCACTTCCACGAGAAATCACTGGGATGTTGGATAACAGGATTGGGTGGCAGCAGAGTTCGTTTTGCAGCAGGGCCGATAAGCTGTATAGTGAAATATTCGAATATTAGTACCGATTTTCGATTTGAACCGTATTATACCAACAGTATGGATGCTATTAGGGCCACTCACAAAGTGTGATGGTGGTTTTTCATTAGGAAAACAAGGTAATTTATATTAAAACTTGAGAGCCAATTTGGATCGATTTAGACCAACAGTACGGATGTTGCTGGAGCCACTCACAAAATGGGACAGTGGTTTACTTATTCCAACATGTGGTGGCCAGCCGAGTAAGGCGAACAAGTAATATGGATCACAATTAATTATGATCCCCAGCACCGGCTCACCAAACCAGGCGAACCACCACATCCCACCGGGAAGCAGCTTTATTGTTTTTTTTTCTGTGCTTACTCGATAACTCGCGCCACCGAACAATAGGTAACGGAAACAAAAGAAGATGCGATATGCCCGATAACAAAGTATTGCGCAACAAAGCAGCAACACAACTGTTCACAGACGATACCCGACGCCGACTCTTTGTTTTTCGTAAACTTTAAATTTGTACAACTATATTCTACAAACTATTTTACTACTGGAACTAATATCTGCAACAAGCAAGTTGAACGTCCTAAAGAGCAATCTATAGCTTGAATTACGATTGACGGATTTGGTGAAATTAGAGCTCCAAGATGCATTTCGTGCCTTCTGTTAACTTTATGCTTCTATTGATATCCAAGCTCATCTGTCTAGTACCAACCGGGTACCTAAAGAACAACCAAACAACACCCACACACACACCTCCCTCCACATTTTTAAAAAATAAAATAAAAATTAATAAAATTTATTTTATAAATTGTATAATTAATTTTCTAAAAATTATAATAAAAGATTACCCCAAATGCAACAAAATGGCGACAAAAAAACAGAACGTGCGCTAAAAAGTTTTCCCCGGATACTAAGAAAATAAGAATCTGTCCCACGGTGTCTGGTATCATAGAACAGTTTGAAAAACGTTTGAATGTTGATCGGAAGCGAAGATCTGAAAAAAAAAGCCGCCAGGTCAACGAGAACGATCACAAACGCGTGGTTGGGGCCTTTGAACGGAAACCAAACGCCTCAGTGCGAGGTGTGGCTAAAAAGTTGCTTGTGAGCAAGACTTTCGTGCAGAATACCAAAACTCGAGCTGAGCTACGTACGTTTAAGGTTCAGAAGTCCCCAAACCGTGACGAGAAACAGAACACGGTCGCAAAAAGTCGTGCCCGGAAGTTGTACGACCAGAAGTTAACGAAACCACACTGCTGCATACTGGATGACGAGACATATGTGAAGGCGGACTTCAACCAGATTCCAGAAAACCTGTATGTGACTGTCAAGGATAAGTGTGATGCTCCCGAGAACCTCCGGACACAGAAGATGTCGAAGTTCGCCAAGAAGTTCTTAATTTGGCAAGCGATTTGTACTTGCGGAAAGCGGAGTACAACTTTCGTTACCGCAAGCACCATGAATGGACAGGTGTATTTGGAAGAGTGTCTCCAAAAGCGGCTTCTTCCTCTCCTGAAGGCTCTCGACGGTCCGAAGATCTTCTGGCCGGATTTGGCATCATGCCACTACACGAAGGACGTGATAGAGAGGTATAAGGCGAATGATTTCGATTTCATGCCGAAAGATCTGAACCCCCCAAGCACTCCGAAACTGCGCCCGATAGAAAAGTATTGGGCCATTATGAAGAAGCACCTTATAAAAAGACCTAAAGTGGGGAATAATGTAGAAGAAATTAAGCAAGCATGGGTTAATTTGCAAAAACTGTCGATTCTGAGGTCGTGCAGAACCTTTTGGCGGGGTGAAGGCCAATGTTCGCGTATTCGGATATAAAGGCGAAATAAATCAAACGAATGACGCCAAAAATAATTTTAATTGTTTCTTTACTCCCTGAAAATTTGATGATAATCGGATAAAAACTTGAATTTTGAGAATGAATTTTGTGTGTGCGGATTTTATACGGTACACCCTTTAAACAGATGGTGCTTTACCCAATGATTTTATTATCTCCAATCCGCTCAACCAATCGAAATGTTTTGTGATATAGTGGGCGGAATATTATAATTTGAAATATCTCAATACAGGCGTCTTCCAAATTTGGCAGATCTACAGGCAATCGGTGTGTAACCACCAGGTACCGCATAGCAAGATGCTTAGAGGCGGACCGGAAGTTTCTATGAGCTACCTCCCCCACTCACGAAACGTTTCAAAATCCTAAACCAATAGAAACCATAAGTTTTCAGCTTCAGGATAACAACACAAACCATCACTGGATATCACCAACATTTATATATACAGGGTGTCTCACAATAGGTTTCACTAAAACAAAATGGGATTACAGCAAAACAAATCAACCAAATCATAGCATTTATTTTTCTTTTGAAAAAATACATGTTATAAAAATAAACCATATTAATTCAATTCGAATCTCTCGCCCTTTTCCTAGATAACTTTGCGCAAATGCTTCGTAAACCCATCGCAGCTAGCACGCATGATTTTCTGAGGAATTTAGTCCCAAATATCAACCAAATGTTCCTTGAATCGACCTAAAGTAAGCCCTTTCGTAGGGCCTATATGTTGAAGCATATAACCCCAAACACATTAGTCAAGTGGGTTGAGATCCGGTGAAGATGCAGGCCATTCTTCGCTTGTGATGAAATCGGGCAAACTTTCTGCGCACCACGCTTGTGTCTTCTTCGCCTTGTGAGCTGGAGCTGAGTCCTGTTGGAAACAATACAGCGTTGAAGCATGAGGAAACAGATGGTTCTTCAAAACCAGCTCGATGTAATATTCAGTGTTGATTTTTACGTTAGGTTCTATGAAAAGAAGAGGAAGTTTTCCTTTTCGTGAAACGGCGCCCCATACCATGATTTTCGATACATTCTGATAGCGTTCTACAGCTTGTTTATCTCTTGGAATATTGGCAAGACTTTTGCCATATACATGATTATTTTGTTGATTATGACTGTCCTGAAGGAGGAAGAGCTTTTCATCCGAAAATAAAATCTCGCAGTCACCGCGCCGAACCAAAAGATTTCTGCTTCTTTGGACCCTGGCTTGCTTTTGACGCTCCGTCAACCAGTGAAACCGTTTGCATTCCAGATCATGTCTGAGGAGCCTGTTCATTGAAGCAGGGGACATTTGAAATTGTTTGCTCAATTTACGGCCTGATACGGCCGGATTACACTTTATTCGCTCCCTCACACATTTGATATTTTTTTTCGTTCTGGCAGTTCGTCTGGCACCTCCTTTGTGTTGAATATGGACATTTCCGGTTTCCTTGAACCGTTTCAAGGTACGAAAAACAAAACGCTTACTCACTCCGAACTACTTAAGGCTATCTAAGCTTTTGCAAATGTAATTTTAAAACTTGCTCCCGTATGGCTTCCATTGTACCTGATAAATATAAACAAACGGAATCGCTTATTTATCTTCAGCGATAAGCTGTCAAAAGAATACACTCAAAACGGATATAACCACTTCCGTTGTTAAAATAACCCAGCTGAAATAAACCAAGACTGAAAAAAGGTGACACCTATTGTGAGACACACTGTAATCAGGGCTAATATTTAAGTGCGCGTAAAATCGTTGGTGAATATTGTTGACACCCAAAAATCTACAGGAATGCCACACAATACTAACTTTTGAAATTGTATCCGCCTTGAGAACGGATTTTTTTTTGATGGCATAATGAATGGCATGTTTCCTGAAAAACATGAAAAACCTGGAATTAAACTTTCGAAAATTTAGGAGTTTTTGCAAACTTCATTGATTTATTCATGTCATGTCAAAATTCTTGAATACAATTGGAGTCCATGGTTGCCATGAAAACTTATGGTGAAACTCGTATGCTAGGATGAGAAATTCACAAATAAGACATTCGGAGAGGCAAACAGGCGGTCGGAATAACTGGCTCTTCGGGTTGTCCAACTTGAAGACGATAAATTACATATCAATGTAATCATTTCTGATGTGCAAACGATTTGCCATTATTTTTTATCTCCCTTTCACAGTATAAAGAAGCATGTCATTTTCAGCGCTAACTAATGCACATATATGGAATGCTGGATTTGTCATCAATCATTAATCATTAATTTATGGGATATTTCATGTAATTGAAATTAAGTCTGTTGTATAAAAGATTGCAAACGACGTTGTTTACGCTTGCTTTGGCTTGCAATTGAAGGAGAGAAAATTTTACGCGAATAAGAATTATTAGAATTAATTATTTCTCTCTCTGTAGAACGTCTAGTTCTAGAGCTGAAGTCATAGACGTTTGATTTCTTCGGAAAGGTGGTTTAGGTGAATTATGTCTATCTTCTGACATCATTCGTTTTGATCTAGATCAGTTTTATCATTCTATGAAAACACGATTTTACACAAGTGATTCTGCAATTTAGTGTTTGTGTGTATAATCTTTATTTTGGAATCACTGGTTTTGATCTAGATCAGTTATATATTGCAATAGAAGCGATTTTCATCAGAAGTATCCAAAGAAAAATATTGATCTAGATCACTTAGTTTTTATCTATGTATATCAATTATATATTTAGCATTAAGCATATCATGGTATTACGAAAAGGTATACATATTTATGGAATTCGTTTCTCATGTTCCCTTTTTTCTGAGTTTAGAAGGACTGTTTCAAGCAAATGCTGAAAGACATTTTATTTGTTAGATAATCAAAAAAAATAATACATTTATAGTTTTGTAAATGGCTATGTAAATTATGAATAAATTATTTAAAAAAAAATCTTCTATTGATTTCCTCGTAGTTAATTTATAATTTAAAAACAATAAGTTATGATAATTAAGTTAGTGAACCGAAATTGAACAAACATTTTTAAGTATTTGATTGAAGCATAACGTACATAATTCTAAAATATGTAATTAAAGTGTTTTCAAATATAAAGTACATCCGGTTTTGATGATTAAGAGATATAAAATTTCCCATTTTAAAGAGGTTTAACGTGTAACAAATCTTTCACAGTCACAATTACGTGGCTTAGCGTGTACCAAATCATCTTCCAAATTTTTCGAACTGATGTAAAAATCACATGACACAGACATCATCCCTACAAAGAAGGTGAAAAGCACGTTCCGGATAGCGATGTCATGATGGATCATGCAGTTGAACACCGGAAGAATGAGAGCGTCGCTTAGTTTCCTTCTGTATCACCTAGTTCAATTTTCACCTATTGCATGAATAATGATGATTTTTGTTCCTCATCAAATGTGAGCTCTAATTATTCTGACTATAATTCTAGTTATAATTGTTTTACAGTTTGTAGGTGCAACGTTCAGAAGTAAGTGTGTTCATATCTCAACTCTTTTTGGATGGGGTTTTGAGGCCCTGAAAAGGGCAGTTTTTCTGTTGCTGATTTGAGAAGTGGCGAATTTAACCTCCACAACAAATGATCTCGACAATTATCGGTACTACTCGGACCACTCCAGGAACAGCGAATAACGAGATACCAAACGAACCTTTTTAGGGCAATTTCAAGAGTTATAAAGAGTTGACTTCCATAATTTTCATGGAGAATCAATAGTAAAGCCACACACTGAAACCGCATAGGGTTTTATGGTTCTTTAGACTGAAAAAAAATTCCTCCAAGGAGTCCAACGTCAATTTTGCAGCTACAGTGACGGACAATACAATAAGACCAAAGTCTGATTTTCATACAAAATGGTCATGTTAGGGGGCTTGCCTTTCATTTTCTCGAAAACCAATTGAGCTGAAATTTCGGCTGTGGTCCAGAAGTAGCCTAAATTCTCATCTGCATTAAATCCATCATTTTTCATTCACCACTTTAAAAGTTACAGACACCGCATACGACAAAACAATAAGACCACTTTTTGATTTCCATAAAGGATGCTAGAATTTGAGGATCTGAATTTTGATTATTGATGCACGGATCATTTTAATATCAGTATACTATAGATTGTAATTCACACTCATCAACATGGCCTAAACTATGGATATCAAAAGGAGATCTTATTGTTTTGTCGTAGGTGGTGTCTGTAGTTTCTGAAGTGGGGAATGAAAAATTATGAATTTATTAAAGATAAAAATTCAGGTTATTTCTAGGCTATTGCCAAATTTTCAGTTCAATTACTTCACGGGAAAGTGAAAGACAAGCCTCCAAACATGACCATTTTGTATGAAAATCGGGCTTTGGTCTTATTGTATTGTCCGTCACTGTATGTCACCGGCATAACTTACCCTTTCGTTTTTTTGACACAGCATCTAAATGAGTTAATTTTGATTTTCCAAAAAAACAAAGCTTAAAATACTTGCGTTAACCTTACCAACATTGTCAGACAATTGATGTGCGCCTTCTCATTATGTACGTCATAATGACTCATTCCTCATTTATAAATAACATCTCACCATCGAACATCGAGCATGATTCACAGAAACAACCCGTTTTTCCATGACTTATTCGGAGGACACTTGTTGTACACGAAGCAATCCACCCAAAAGTTAATATACGATAGACACGTTCACCCGTTCAGACAACCAAGTTGGTCGGCTAGTTCATTCAACATGCACCATGCGCATCGGTATTTCGTGTCCTTACCGACGATGGTAGACGGAATCTTCCCCTTTTACACAGAAGGAAAAGACTTCCACTTCCTTAAAGCGAAACTTCCGTATTGTCAGACCGTAACAAAAGGTGTGGTGGTAACCTGTTCCTTTTGCCATTTTACTGGTTGCTCAAGTTCATGGTCTTGCATTCACTTTTCCCCTAACAGAGGCAAGTAGGATGTCTTTTCTTTAAGTTGTGTTCCTTGTTTGTTTTCATTCCCTAGCTACCCTTCTTTTTTTATTATTGCCGCATTAAATTTTATTCGAAAAGGCTAGACACTACGCTCATTCATAGCGTAAGAAACCTAGGGTAAGCACTGTATGATACACAGGTGGATAAATCAAGGTGGCGATAGCATGGTTGTGGAGGACAAGACACGGCGGAGTGGCTTTTACTTACATTAAATTGAATTAAAGGGACAAATAGGACCGAAGTTATCTCCGATGAAAGTGATATCCATCGTAATAGAAATGCACACATTCATTTCAATGCATAAATTATAGTGTAATGTTGCATACTATCGCTGCCACGCTGGGCGTTGTCTTTTGGCTATGGTGATTTGTATCGAAGCGTGTCTCCGCTTGGAATATGTGACATTTCTGCGTGATAATTTCATGTATCTTTACATCGACTCCAAGCTGCGTGAGGCTATGCGCAATGCCACGTGGTAGCGACACGAGCCCAAGTTTAGTATTTTAATGATTTTTATTTACAGGACTAATTAGAATTCCCGTATCCATCAAACTGGAAAATGTATTTGCATAAATTAGTTTTCCAACGCTGCATCTGGCTTATCCTGTTCCAAGTTATAGTTAACTGTCGGGGTAAATATTATAAATTCAAATGCGTTACACTCGGATTGATTGGAAGGAACCAAGCTTTGAAAAAAAAAATCATAAATTGTCCTCCAGGCTACTGCCGGGAGCGGCGGGAAGGGAAATCATTGTTCACAATCTGGTTATAATGCCGACAGGGTAGGCAGTACGCACTCTCCCCTCGAATAGGACATGAACGATGCAGGGGTGAGTATAGTGTATTTGTGATAGTATAGTGTGCAAAGCAATTCATGGGCCAAGGGACCGCCAGCAAGATTTGAATGCAGCACGGTGCAAGCTTTAGCATGCACCTCGCAATCCTATATCTAAACCTAACCTATATTTATCGGGTGCAACCCTCCGGTGTATTTTTATTTCATTAATGGACATGAACTGGAAATAGTTCGGGTGTCGAAATAACGTGATCATGGGTTTAGAGCTCGAAGCAAGAAACACGGTAGGGTATAAAATAAAAGGATTTGTGTAACTATTTTTCTAGGACTGTAAACTCTTTGTTTTGTTTTTGTAACTAAACAATTCAAAGTTTTATCTCTACAGAATCTAGTTTAGAATATTCATTTTTACTTCGAGCTGTGAACACAAAAATTGTCAGCCAACACTTGTTGAAAATTCAACTTTAGAAATTCTAAAAACTTCTGAGTTTTGCCCTGAGCAATCGTAATGTGAAGGGTCACGTTAATTTTTGAGACCTAGATTATCTAAGACCTCGTGTGGTTTATCAAAGTTTCAGCCAATTAAACATCAAAATAGCACACATTAAGATATACAGTATGGAACAAAATTATAGAAATTGACCAAAGATATCTAATAAAGTATTGGGTATTGTAATTTAATTCGATCGTCATCAGTAGATAAGATTAGCAAAAAATCAGTTTGCTTTGAGAAAATTCTTGTTTATTTTTGTGCAACGAAAGCCTTACATGCCCTCTGAGTTGTATCAAAATTGGATCAAATTAATGCAGCTCTCCGTCCACATAACTGTCAAGCATTGAATGACTTTTTTAGTTTGTTCTAGTTCCAATTAAGGTCTGTATCCTCATTAATCCGGACACCTACAAAAAACCCTAACTTCTGAAATATTGCACGTAGGAACGAAAAATATCGCTGAGGTATAGATGGGAGTCTTTGATGAAAAAACTATGATTGGTGTTTCATTCCATGTTTAGTGTTTAAGGTGGCGACGAATGAATAGGACGTGCGCGAGAAGATTTTGTACTGATGTAATGCAAATCCGGACTTGTCAATACGGGACCTTGCAAAAAATTGGATTAACCTAAGACCACTGTTCATGGTGTGCTCAAATCCTTTTTGGAGCGTTTGACGGTCGACAGGAAACCGAAAAGTGATAAAATCAATGGACCGAAAGATGAAGAGGATATTGAAGGAAAACCCAAATCTCTATGTTCGAACGGTGGCTCGTAAAATAAGTGTGTCACCTGGTTACGCCAAAACACCAAAATTACGGGCTCGATGTTTGTACTACGACGATTATTTGACGAAGTTTTCATGCGTTGTTATGGACGATGAAACTTATGTCCTGGAAAATTTCATGCAGCTTCCAGGCATGATCCATTTATTCTGCTATCGACAGAAATGCTACAGCTCAGCATTTCATAACGAAGAAGACATAGCAATATCAGAAAAAAATACCTTGTTTGGCAAGCAATTTGCACATGTGGCCGAAAAAGTAGATATTTTTTTTACTACATGCGATCCTTCTTTACTACTGCATGATTCTTTACAATCAACAAGGAATTTTACCAGAAAGAAGCGATTGCTACCCTTCATAAAACAAACCCTTTGTTATGGCTCGATTTGACATCATGTCATTATACTAAATCTATGATGGTGGTACGCAGGAAATCAAGTGAATATTGTACCAAAATCCGCAAATCCGTCAAATTGTCCAGAGTTGTGTTCAATCGAGAGATATTGGGCTCTGATGATGCGGAAGCTTTCTGGAAAGATACAAGGAATCACAGTTTTTCAACAATTCCAACTAATTAGGACAAATACGGCCACCGCGGTGTCTGAAGAGTCTGTACAAACCCTACTAGATGGAGTTAGCGCAAAGCTCGAAAATTTTATTCTTTCTTAGCGTTTCAAGCCTATTGCTTGCTCTCAATTCCACAGTTATTAATTAAGAGCTTTCGATGCCAGGTACCATTTTTGCATTAGTATGATTGTGTGGCAAGTACAATCATACCCTATGCCCAGGGAGTCGAGATATTTTCCTTAACGAAAGATTCCTAGACCAGACCGGGAATCGAACCCAGCCACCTAGAGCATGGTGTTGCTTTGTAGCCGCGCCTTTACCGACTGAGCTAAGGGAGGGCCCTTCGAAAATTTTATGCATATACCGAATAGCTATGTTTTGACAACATGAATTGTTAAATCATATCCCATCAATACCATGAATGTTTTGAGGTGTCAAGATTATTGTGCATTGATTGAATTTACTGTCATTGCTCTTGATTTTTTTATAAATTGTTCGAATATATTTCAAAACAATAGTATATTTTGTTTTGAAGGGAATATCTGGTAAATATATTAACACGGAAAAATTGGAGTCCTAGAACATTAGAAATCGGGTATTAACCTAATCGGGCTAATGTTCCTACACCGTTAAAAAATTGGTCAAAAATGTTTAGAATTTTTTTTAAAGCAATATCTATTTTCACTAGTAGGGGAGTCAAGCTTATGAACAAAAAATTGGACTATGTTATCAGAGCTGCCAACTCTTCACGGAAAAACTCTATTGAAATCTTTTGATCGCATCTGGACATCATCTAATTCAAAACCTCGTAACGCAGCATCGTAGGGCAAAGCATTTTGTTTCTTAAATGGCATTCTCAAGAGTTTAAAAAGATTGAAAAAAAAATTCCCCAAAAATTCCACGGCTGAGGGAAATTTCAAATAAAAGCTGGGAAAACTATCAAAAATGTCAAGGAAAATTATTATTCAGTATTTTGTACGTTAACTTTCAAATTATGCGTGGTGGAAACTTCAAGATGAACTTTTTTTTAGTTTTCTTGTTTGCTGGTACCTTTTTCCAGATGCTTGTTTACGAAGATGGCAACTAAATAGTTTGTTTCTCAACAATTAAGAAAGTTACAAGGCACGCTAGTACATAATTCCATTTTTAAAACAAAAATAATTTGAGAAATAAAATATTTTTTATGATATTTTGAAATAGGCTATGTCCGGAAAATTTGCAAAATTTCAAATGGAGTTTTCCGGTTAACTGGCAATCCTGATTTTTTAATATAGTTTTTTGTTCATACATTCATATGATTCACTATTAAACTATATTTCATAAAATTCTGAAACCTTGAGATTCACACCTATACGACTGTGAAAAAAAAATCAGCTGTTGCCGCTCGTTTGTAGTTACCAGTAAAATGAGAAGTATTGAGTTACTTGTCCAATTAACATTTCAATTTTTATCGATGTCCTATTTAAATCATATAACATTTCGTTAGATTTGGAAAGGACCTGGACAATTCTTCTCGTGGTCTGTAATAAATTACAAAAAAACACATTGTATAAGTCAAAAACATGGTCTCCAGAATCCTTAGAAAACTAAAATTGCTGATTGGATTGGCTACTAGTAATTCGCTCGTTGGTTGACATCCCTACCGAAATGCAGATGCTCATCCTCCAACTTTCATAAACCTCAGATTTTACTTTACAGTGAGTGAGCATTCCACCGATTATTTCTGAGAAAATTTAAAAAAAAATCATCTTGGGTCTTCAAAAACAAAAAATGGTTCACAACATCTTTGAACTGGATGTGATGTGATGATGATATAACACTAACATCTGTTGTAGCAAGGTAACTTTCCATAGCAGTGGAATAATCTGAAAAACGATTTAATCAGGATTCTATTGTTGTTTGTGATCATCAAGCTCCTGTATGAAGGGCCAAAAACGTTTGGGCGGGCCCGTTAGCAGAGAAACTTACGCGAAACCCGCGAGCAGGTTTACACTGCAACAGCAATAAAATCAAGCCCTCTATTGAAAGAATAAACCCAATAGATGGGGTCGAAGAGCCCACTCTCGTTCCGAGAAATGTTAACAATAGGGAGGATGCAGTCCCATGCTCTCTATCCAAATCGTTTCACTTGAGTTCCCTGATGGTCCCTCCGTTTCCTCGTTATATGTTATATAATGATTATTTAGTACATTTGGTCGTGGTCTTCTGATTGCTTACTTTGTGTTAGAAAGTTTTGTTGAAAGTAATATTCGTTAGTCATTAAATTTTATTCTGAATATAACATTTTTGAGCTGGATAAGCTGATATTCATTTTCAATTAATCTGATTTTTTGAAGAAAAAAACGGAATCTTTTCTAAATTGTTAGTAACTTATAGTACAGGACACCGATTTTAAATTGATTAACTTTAATAAAAAGGTAATAGAAAAAAATTCTGACTTTTAAACAAGGTTTTTCAGTGAGAATGTTGTTTTTTGTTATATGTAGAAATTATCGATTTTTCTTAATCTTATGCATCAATTAAAAAAAAACTACTAGAATCAACATTAAATTGATTAAGAATAATAGTGAACAATTTTTACATCTTTAAAGCTCAAATCTTGAAGAAACACATTAAAGATTTTATATGGATTGTTTCAGAAATTGACCTGTATGATTCCATAGAACGGAATTTTTTTTAATACTAGCAATAAACTGAAAGTCGATGGAATAATAGAATAAGCTCATAAGCTTAGCATTCCTCAGAGTCCGTTAAATATTTTCAAAGTTAACTGTCAATAAACAAACGCCAACAAATTATCGGAATAAGCTGGCCACTTTTTGTTAAAAC
Source organism: Aedes koreicus (assembly GCA_024533555.2). Lineage (NCBI taxonomy): Eukaryota > Metazoa > Arthropoda > Insecta > Diptera > Culicidae > Aedes > Aedes koreicus. The sequence goes on along the minus strand of JAHHFK020004329.1, from coordinate 177,481 downwards.
TATAGGTATGCCACCATTAAACAACCTCAATGGTAAAATTATTAATTCCGATTTTACAAAAAGTACCATAATATCCACAATTTATAACTAATTTAATTCATAGATGGTCACGTGTATGATGGGTTTAGGTTTTGATGACTATCCTAATACGCGTTTTCATTACTTGGAGGAACTTGCCAACCATGCGTCCCCATCAATCAGAAGTTATTTTTATAAGTTCATTTAGCTGTTTCACATCGTTTAATGGAAGTCAACATAATCCAATTATTTCCAAGTTTGTTTTTATTATACACAATGACTACATAAATTAATGCTTACGATTATTTTATAGTTTCACACAAGTTTCATCGCTGGAAAACGAGAATCGTACTACGATAATATATATTTAATCTTTAGGTTTACAACAATGATCTGATTGGGTTCCCGCAATTTGTTTCACGCGAGCATAGCGGTTTTTAGTTTTTAGAGTTTTAGTAGTAGCAGGAATTCCGGATGGTCCTGCTATGTTGCAATGATTAGGTAGATATAGGTTATATATATATAAATATATATATATATATATATATATATATATATATATATATATATATATATATATATAACCTATACATTGATGGGAACGCATGGTTGGAAAGTTCCTTCAAGTAATGAAAACGCGTAGTAGGATAGTTCCTGAGATCATGAAAACCTTGAAAAATTAAAAGAATACATGTTTTCATAATCAATGTTGCAGTGGTGTTTTTCTATTTTTTCTTAAAAGTATGTTTAATGACCTTTCATTTGCGTTTTTGAATTGACACAATTGACCTAGTGGTTCAAAAGTTATGATTTTTTTGAATTAGAAAACATTTTTGAAGAAAGTCAATTTTTTTAAAATTTATTTTATTTTATTGCCGTCAATCATGTGTAGACCTTTATTTACAGTTATTTTTACATGTTTTGTCACTCTTAAATCTATATAAATATATTTGTTACAGTATTTGGCTTATATTCTAGTACATTTATAGGCAGCTTATTATCAAATATCATTAAAGTATTGCTTCAATTTATATTTTGTCGTCAACGTTTTCGCAATGCATATTGTATGTTGCCATCATCCGATTTAAAGGCCCAAATTTAGCATAATTTGTACGATGGTGGCTTGTAGTAAAAACATTTCGATTTCGTAGTTGTCGACTTGGAATGTAAAAATTAAGTTCGACGCTCTTTTAATGTTTGGATGTTGATGAGCATACAACGAGCTTTTTAAGATGGTAAAGAGAATCTTGTTCAACCTAATTTTCGAAGTGCAAACAGTATAAATTGCTTTTGAACTGATTTTATTCGTTGTTCGTGCGTGACTAAAAAAGGTGACCATACTACGCTACAATACTCAAGTATTGACCTCACATATGCAAAGTATAATGTTTTGATTGTGTATGAGTCATGAAAGCTGTAACTAAATCGTTTTATAAATCCTAGCATGCTACTTGCTTTACTGATTATTGTGTTATAGTGGTCAATGAATGTTAGTTTCTTATCTAAAATAACACCTAAATCCTTAATTCTTCCGCACTTTTCAACTGCCTAATTTCCTAGAGAGATTGTACATAGTGTATTCCGCATTCTACTACGTGATATTGATTTACATTTTTGGACATTTAGCTGCAAAAGGCCTTTTTTTTGCACCAATTATAAAATAAGAGTACGTCATTTTTTAATATTCTTATATCTTCCTTGTTTTTTATTTCTAAAAATACCTTTAAATTGTCGGCATAAATAAGAATTTTTACGTTTTTTAAAATGAGGGAAATATCGTTTACAAATAATATAAACAAAAGAGGGCCAAGATGGGAGCCTTGAGGAACTCCTGAAGTAACTCGAATAGGATTTGCCTTTAAATCTGACTATTTGTTGTCGATCAGTAAGATAAGACTCGAGTCATTTAAGAAAATTTAGCTAATTACCCATTTTTTGCAGTTTGAATAAAAGTATGGGTATATCAATGCGATCAAATGCCTTGCTAAAGTCTGTATACAGAGCTGCAACATGGTTTCCATTGTCCTGAAAAAAAAAAAAAATATAAAAAAATTTTGTTTACCCCCCCCCCCCCACCCAAAAAACCCCCCCCTAAAAAAAAATAAAAAAAACAGAACAAAAATTTTTCGATAAAAAACAAAAAAACCCAATAAAATAGAATTTTCAGAGATCGTATATCTTTTTTCCATGGAATTGCTGTAAACCGTGTCCAATATATTCTCATACACTTTTTCCTTGCATTGCATTGGTGTCGTGCAACTACTCAACATGCTTCACGTATGTGTTGGTGTAGTTTTGCACTATGTTTATACAAACGCTTTTAGGTTATGTGCGATTGTTTTCATTCGGTGTTTATCTTTTACCAGCGATGAAGGAGTTTCGTGCTGTGGTGATAAAAAAGTTTTTGAAAGGTGACCGCCCGGGCGCTATTTTCAGAAATTTGAAAAACCTCGGAGTAAAGCGGGATTTTGTGTACCGAACCATCCGAAGGTAACGTGACACCTGCTCGTTGGATGACCGGAAGAGATCCGGTCGTACTCGTACGGTGCGGACTGCACGAGTTGTTAAAGTGGTCAGGGAACGGATTAGACGAAAAGCGCTCTGTACGTAAAATGGCCGCAGATCTGAATGTTTCGAGATTGTCACTGCATAATATACTGCAAAATGACCTCGAATTCCAAGCTTTCAAGAAACGTAAGGTTCACCGAGTTTCGAAACCTTCCCAGCAGAAACGACTCGAAAGAGCAAGTCTGCTTTTGTCGCGGCACGGTGGGGAAGAATTTATCTTTACCGACGAAAAGTTATTCGCCTTGCAACAATCCCCCAATGTCTAGAACGACAGATTGTGGGCTCTCTCTTCGAGAACTGTTCCAGAGAGTGATAGGAATATTCCACGGTTCCAAAGTGCTGCGTCAGTGATGGTTTGGGAAGAAATTTGCAAGCGAGGCAAATTACCACTGATTTTCATCGAAAAAGGCGTTAAAGTGAATGCCGTACATTATAAAACGGAAGTTTTGGAGAAAGTTGTCAAGCCATATGTACAAGAGGTGTTTGGAGATGATCACTATGTGTTTCAGCAGGACGGAGCACCATCGCATACTGCAAATCTCGTTCAGAGCTGGTGCCGAGAAAATTTGACTGACTTTTTGGACAAGAATGAATAGCCTCCCAGTTCACCAGATCTGAATTCCTTGGATTATTTCGTATGGCCATACATGCTGGCGAAGGTAAATGACCACAGGGCGTCTAGTATGAACCAATTCAAAACCATAATCAAACGAATTTGGGACGAAATGCCGATGGAAGTCGTGCTGCCGCCTGTGACGGTTTCGAAAAACGTCTGGAGCTGGTCAAGAAGGTTAAAGGCGGTGTTATTCCAAAACATATGCTGTAGTTGATCAGTATTATATTGCAATGTAATGAGTAAAGTTATCAATAAAATCTGGATTATCGATTTGAAATAAATAGTTTTATTTTGTATGAGAATATATTGGACACGGTGTATATGAATATAAAACTCATTCCTCGGATAAAAAGTTTCTAAGCAATCTTTATACCCTTCTTTTTGTGTAAGAAGGGTTTAAAATACGAATGGTGACAGTAAAAATGTTTTTATTGTGTATGAGTCATGAAAGCTGTAACTAAATCGTTTTATAAATCCTAGCATGCTACTTGCTTTACGGATTATTGTGTTATAGTGGTCAATGAATGTTAGTTTCTTATTTAAAATAACACCTAAAACATTTTCAACTGCCTAACGCACAATCTAAGCATTTGTCAAAGATGGTTTGGAAGCAGTACATGTCACTTGAAAAACAGATTGCAGCAAGTACTGTCGTTAATTCGAAAAAAAAAACAGATTTATAATCCACAGAGTTTTGAATTTTGAAACTAAGCCAAATGTTTTGATTGTATAAAATGATAGCTGGGATCCTAATGGCTCCACACACATATGGAACAAGTGAAATCAGCAAAGAAATTTTTCATATTTTTTTTCATTCATTTTTGATGGCACCCCTATAGATGTAGACCTGAAAGAGTATTTATGTTTTGAGTTTACGTTACAAAAATTGAAATAGATTTTTTAATTAATATTTTAATGAATAACCTCCACAAGGCCAAGACCCATTAAGGGCTTGCGCTGAAGCATTCCCGACGGCAGCCATAACCTCAAAATTTAGAATTGATACAACTAAGAATCTGTACTAGATATTGAATATTCGATTCGATTTTCATTCACTAACAATCGAGACATCTAAATTTGAACTAGCGAGGTATGGTTGCAAGAGAGAGATAAAAGGTTGGAAAAATACAATGCAGCAATGCATCTTAATGGCCTAACGAAGTGTTTCATGTTCAAACCGACCAGATCTTTTTTTTTTGACATGTTACATTTTTTTTGACATGCTACATTTGAGATTGCACATTTTTAATTTGATATCCAATTGATCTTCGAGTTAAAAAAAGATAGCTTTTTATAATTCGAACGAATGTATAAATTTTATGTACATCTTTCATCCGACAATTTTTGCTGAGACCTATTGAAAGAATTTGAGTTTCCAAAATGCTTGAAAGCTAAGGTAGCTGCTTGAGGATTCTATTCTGGTTTTCCGCTTTCAAATTCTCGTAATGTGGTAATTTTCCGGGGGAATGATTTTCGAACATTTCAGCACAAACGGCACCATTTTTTGGAACAACCCTCAGAGTAGAGATCGTTTGGAACAATCCAGAGAAGGGGTGAATATTCACTTTGATTTTAACGTTCAACTGGTGCATGTGTATTGGTATTATGTATAGCTTGTGCCACAATGGCTCTGTATAAGCCACAGGAAGAATTCTTCACGGTTACCATATCACAGCATATGCAGCTGGGTTTTGTTTCCCTCCTGCGATTTTTACTATGCTTGAAATCGAGGGGGAAATAGCCAAGCTTCGTTTGCTCGTTAAGCAGAGGTGCTTTTATAAAAGTAGTTCTGAACACTACCTATAGGTACTATAGTACTGGTTTCAGTGCGGTTTTCTTCAAGGCATTTGTCTTGCAGGAACAGGTATAAGTCGGGGTGGTGTCAAACACCTGTGGATTCACACTTGTCGTGAGCGAAGGAACACAACTGCGGTTGAACAGCTCACGACAGAAACGAAATATAACTGCAAGGAAACTATAGTGGGGTGATTCCTTGAGGACATGGGAGATATCTTGGTAGAATGGGGTTTATGTTGAGCAACCATTCATTGAATGACTCATAATGGCCTGTTAGTGTGATTAGCTGCTATATGGTCAAATTTTATTGATATTTCCCTAGTGATATGAGGTGTTGGAATTTGCATACACGGCAAACAAAGGCACGTTATGCTCGGACTCTAGAAGATCCAACATAATCGTCTTAATATATTCTTGGTTATTTTCCTTCGAAAATCATACAAGCACCCATTTAAGTTAACAGAGAAAATTTGATTACAACCCATTCACCCGATCGTCTACTGTCATTTTCACTTTATCACCCTCCATAAAATTCAGATTCTCTCGGATTTCTCCACTCGTCTGTCATATTTGCTCAACTGACATCCATATTGGCAGCGAATATTATACGAGGCATTCCACTTTGCTTGGACCATCCGTCATGCGAGGAAAAAAATAACTTCGTTGCATATCCCTAAATGTAAACAAATGATTCCGTATTTGTGGCGTATGCTCGAGGCACGTGACCGGGCCGGGTCGTATACGCCAGCGACGCCGTCCATTGCGAGCGCGCCATCAAATCCTTCAGTGCAATTCATTTTTCAACCATTTCCTTCCATTGAACTCGCCGTAGCTTGTGCTTCAAAGAGGCGTAAGATTCCGTTCTATAGCCCGTAATGCGAGACATTCCAACTCCTGCTTCGTTAGGATAAATCGAGTAGTCTGTTTAACTACCCCGTAAGCTTCCTACAAGTGAGATTCCTTTGTGTCCTTTCAGGGGATTAGGTTGAGATGTTGACACAAAATGAAAATTTATTGTGTGAGTGCCGTTTGCTTATTTGGCTAGAATCTTAATTATTTTTTGGGTGTTTGTCAAACGAGATGATAGTACAGTTTCGTGGAGATGGGCTCCTGAAGAGGTGCATTCAGTAAGGAAGGTAAGCATAGCGATGGTGTTAAATCTTAACAAAACATATTAGACATAAAAAACTAATCAATGGTAATAATACATAATAAATCGATTTTATGCAGATTTGCTCAGTTTTAGCAACAATCAATGTGCAACTAGCGATTTGAAATTGGTTCAATGTTGTAGAACCCCTAGTTCCGAAGTAAACCTTGCAGTCTGCACCTTGCCAGGCACTCTTGCGCTTTTCAGTACCTTTTGGTACAAGTATCTTTGTTTTTGTTTTGATTCGCTATGTTATTTTGACATAATATTTGAGAGTGTATTGGTATACGTTACGGTCTTAGGGGCGAATCATTAAGCTTGGGACTGAGCTTGGGACCGATGTGCTAGTATATTCGTTTTTCTCTTGACTATCCATCCGTTACTCCGTAACTAAAACAGTTAGTATTATGATGGCAGGCATGTGTAATGTTCTGTTTATCATGGACATGGACAGCTGCCCCGAATAATAACAATGTCCGAAAAATCATGATGCACAACTTTGACCTAAAAGATAAACAAACTTCAAGCCTGTTAAGTACAACAAACTGACTTTCCAAAAATGTATCTAGAGGTCTACACATTCAATTTTTAAGAACTGACAGATGAATGTTTATAGTGGGCATAATTATTGTTTGAATATTTTCATATTTTTCTACTAATCTTCACGAATATTTAAGTTTATTCAGATTTTGAAAATATTACATTGTAGTTTGTGAACATGGCATTAGTCACTGATACCTGTCAAACGAAATCCTTCTGGTTATTTTTGCTAGGTTACATCCGATTGTTTTGTTGCGGTAGAATCCGTCATCGGTCATTTGAAATTTGGCTGAAAAATTCTGCAAACAGAAAGCAAGTTGATATGAACGCATTATAAAATACAGTCACCCCACAGTTATGAATCAGCTAAGGCTTATTATTCAATAAAAAAAAAATGAATTGACATGTGACCATAGCTTTGAAAACGAGATTCGAAGTACCGTTGCATTAAATTTCAAAGAAAATATTTACTTTTAATGTACAGTCATAGTAAACTATTATGTTTTGGTAATAATTTTGGTTGGTTGAACCCACAAATATGGATTAGTGCGGTTGGTTGAGCTTGGTCACTTTTATGCATCAAAGCGATACACATTATGGATACACTGAAAAAGCTCATTCGAGATTAGTACACTGATTGAAAATAGAATAAAATCAAACATAAAAGAAGCATACACAGTGAAAAACAATAATAAAGAACCTGTATGGATGATTGGTGCAAATGCGGAAACCTACAATTGATGAAATTTGATGTCGATTTTTGCTTTTTGCAAAAAATAAATAAATAAATTTGTGTTATTCCATAGCTGTGGGGTGACTGCAATCAGGTTAGCAGATTTTATCAAGTTTTATGCTCGTTTTTCTTAATATTTATTAATGGATTATTATAACTTTTTTCTACGCGAACAAAATATTGGACAGATGAATAAACAATGTTATCAATAGTCTAATTGTTATGTTTGTATTCACCATGCGTGGAATAACGATTATGATGTAGAAGAAGATGTTCGCTCATCACCATGAGGCACCTAGAGTGGACAGTAATGTTTTGCTAGAATGAAAGATATAAAGAGAAAGTGTTGAAAGTTCCGTCAGTGTACGGTAGGTTGGAAATAGAATAGAAGTATTGAAAATTGAGCGAAAGGACATGGGTAAAGTAGTACTCGAACCAAGGACGTTACCATTGCCTAACATCCCACTGCGGGGTAGATCAAGGCACGGACGAATCCGCCACCACTATAGGCAAAAGTAACGTGTTGGATCGCGATCATGTACCACTGATAGCTTGTGATAGTTTCCAGCGGTAGTTTGTACACACTCTGTTTTGATGCGTACTTGGGAGAGGGAAAACAAATTGAGTAATAATCAGACGTTGTGTATCAAAACAAACCCAAAAGGAGAGGGGTTCCTCTCCCATGTACGCCGAGTGTGTACAAACTACCTCTAGAAACTATCACACACAGAGTGTGTACAAACAGAGTGTTTACAAACTACCGCTAGAAACTATTACAAGCTATTAGTGGTACATGAGCGCGATCTAACACATTACTTTTGCCAGTCAAGGTGGCGGGCCGTTCCCGCAATGGGATGTTAGGCAATGGTAACGTCCTTGGTTCGAGTACTACTTTACCCATGCCCTTTCGCTCAATTTTCAATACTTCTATTCGATTTTCAACCTACCGTACACTGACGGAACTTTCAACACATTCTCTTCATATCTTTCATTCTAGCAAAACATTACTGTCCACTCTTGGTGCCTCATGGTGATGAGCGAACATCTCCTTCTACATCACTGTTATCAATGTTTTGTCATTCCTCTTCGTGTCCATCTAAGGATGGATATGGTTTTTTAACCTTTGCATGTGCAGTTCGCCGAATGATGAATGAATACATGATTTGCATTATTTGCACTCCGAGGCTGAACCAACCCAACAAACATGTAAATGAAAAACTATATTAAAGAGCTTATTCATCAAAAACTAGCCTTCTTCAGCACTTAATCCGCTACCAAAAAAACGAGAAAATCCCAACGGCGCCGACTGGATTTGATACAAGACCGACTGAGATGACCACCGGCGTCGTCAGTACATGGAGTAAAATGGACGTGCGCGTATATCGCCTCAGTTTTGTATTCATATTCGGTATCTTATGCGATCTTGTGTTTACTGGGGATGTGTGCTCCGATGTCAGTGACTTACACTGGATAGACAAAACCATACAATTACAATACAATACCCGATTCCCAATTCAACAACACTGGTGCGTTCATAAATAACTCGTTTTTCTGTTCATTAAAATTTTCCTATATCATGTTTTTTCCGTATTTACTGGTGTTCGATGCTTGCCAAATATCTAGTAGCACTTACTATATTTTGATCGTGTGTAGTTATCGCAAATTAGAGACTTTTCACCAAATACAAAATTATAAAAACTATCTAAATAGACCTAACCTCAATATAAGAATCACACTATGTGTTAATTAGTGTTGTTATTTAGTAGCAAAATAAGATATTTGCAGAAACTGCCACAGATGAAAAAAAAACATTGAATTTTCTGCGTTATCTAATGCACATAAAGGAAATGCTAGATTTGGCAGAAAATAATGAGATGTTTCATGTAAATTTAAGCCAGATAACGTCTGAATCAAGCATGTTGTATGAAATATTGCAAACATTGTTGTATGACGTTTGAAAGATTGCAAACAATTTCGTTGTTTACGTCTTATTTGGCTTGGAATTAAACGAGGGGAAATTTTACGTGCCTTTTAAAATTCATTCTTTTTTTCTGTGTGCGTTAAAGCAAACCCATCCTAAGCCAAGGGCGAGAAATCCAAGAATATAACACCGGTTTAAAAGCCGGCGTCGGTGGTGTAGTGGTAAGCGTGACTGCTACTTTGCACCCCAGTGGGTCTGGGTTCAATCCAAGTCGACGTCGGTGGTTTTTCTGGGGCGAAAAAAATCTGGTCACGTCTTCCTTCGGAGGGGAAGTAAAGCCGTTGGTCCCGGCTCATATTCATGAGTCGTTAGGTAAGGTCCAGGTGGTGGAGTCGTCTTCCTTTTCGTCGGTGATTGTCACCATGTGAGGAAATAGGCCGACGTAAAATAAAAAAGAGAAAAAAAACACCGGTTTAATGGATCTGCTGTGTGCTAAATGGTTTTATTCGATATGTGTCTGAATTTGCGATCACCCAATGCCAAATATACAAAATTATCAGTACAGCAAGGATTTGCTTGTTGCGTGTCGTTAGTTGAGATTCTCGTTAGATAAATGTTCTTTAATTGGGCCAAAAATCACTCCTTAGTCAACATTCAAGGTCAAATTTAAATTTAAATGTCATATTTCTCAAGGCTTTGTTAATGTTTTTCGAGATGTTCATTGCGAAGGAAAAAAAATATTTCAATGTTATTCCCTGGGCACTGGCAAAACCTTGAGGTAGTTTTGCTTCAACTACCAGGTCCTAGTGCTGGTCTAGTTCTTTACTGTTTTGGAAAGAAACACACTAGTGTTGTCAGATCAGTGGTAATGCAGAAGTACCCAAAAGTGCTTCTGAAGTTCCTCCAGTAGTTTTTATCGATGAACATTATAATTCGGAGATGGTGAGCAATGGTCAAGTACAGTATTTTCAAATAGTTAAAATGTTGCATTTGATCATATAAACTCAGTTGAAAAAGCTGAAATAGTTTATTATCACAAATCAGCACACTTATGGAAAGCATTACCACAGAGGGGAGCTGTTCCATTATTCATCTCATGATCCATTATTCATACTAGTCGGAAATGTAGGTTTGATGTATGAATTAATTGATTCCTTTTGTTATTAAGTTTGCTTACTTTCAATAACAAATAAAAATAAGTAATATTAACAATAAATAAAAAGTAAGAAATCAGATGGTTATGCGTCAATCTTTTGTTTTCAAATAGCACGAACTGAAAGGTGATGAGATGAAAATGGGATTGGTAACCCTTGATACTATACTTGTATCGAGATCTTTTATGGTGAGGCGATTTTGCTTATATAATTCTAGCTACAGAGTTTTGAAGTAAAATGCAGTTTTAGAGTACGCATCGGTAATAAATGATGTCATCAAGAAGAAGTTTTGCTGAAGAATTCAAAATGAAACCCGTGAAACTGGATAGAAAATCCTGTCACGAACTTACCAAAAAGTCCACTGAACGGAAGATTAAGTCAACATGCGGAACAAGAGAACAAGCTCTAAACAAAAGTAATTTTAAGCTAAGCAGGTATTTTGATAGATATGATCAGTGCACTATGGTACGAATAGCCAAATTTCACGACAAAAAGCGGTAACTCGAAAACCATTAACTTTAGACATATGATGTCTTTGGAAGATTTAATTTAAAAAAAAAAATATCTATCTTTTGGTTTGGGTGGTGACTAGGGTGGTCCTTTTATGTTCATAATAAAAATTCTAACTTTTTATTCTTATGATTTAGAGGAATTATTGGTCCTACAGAATTGTAGATAATTCAATTTAATGAAACTTTGCTGAAAAAACCTAACTTCTATCTCTTTTATAACAGTTTTTCTAACCGTCCTTAGGGTGAAACTTAAAAAACAGTTTTTTTGCGTTAATTTTTTTTATTTCAATTTGAATTTGAAAACTTTGTTTACATGACTTTTAGGACATAAATGGACGCACATTTTGAAAATACAAGATGATTGCTAGTTATTGTATAAAAAAAAGTTATAGAGGTTGAAGTGTAAAAAAAGACGTTTTTTCAAGACATCTTACTCACTTGTTTGCAAATATTTGCAAACACGGAATACGTGAACAGAAAGTAAACATTTTTAACTACAAGACCTATGCAAAATCGTTTGTCCCTTTTTGTCCCCTTGTTGAAGGTTGTCGGTTGCTCATCCGTCAGTGGTTCCCAACCTTTTTGGGCTCGCGACCCCCTTTTTGAATCAGTAATGGCCCCGCGACCCCCTTGGAAAACTAATGTGATTATGTTGCGATAAAAAATAAAGAAATACATCAATTTACGATCTTTTTGATTTATTACGACATTTTATGTTATAACCAGGGAAAAACACTCTCAGTGTGATTGCTGCGCCTGGATTTGGGACACTAGATTTGAAATTCGGGGCTGTGTTTGAGACAACGCCAATCTCATGTCATCTTCAACGTTCAGTCTGTTTCTTGTCTTCGTTTTGATTTGAAGTAGAGTTGAAAATCCGCTTTCACAAAGGTATGTTGACACGAATGGGATTAGGATCTTCAATGCCTCCATGGAAACTTTGGGGTACGAGCCATACATAGCACACCAGAACTGGCTCAGTTCCTTTTCATGAAACAAATCGCGAGACGAAGAATCGTTTTTCAGGTCCAAGTATTCATCCTGTATCTCATCTGGAAGGCTAGCCACATCCAATGAAGATGAAAACGGGTTGCGTACTAAAGCAGCTACTTCTTGCTTCAACTCGGGGAAATACTTCTCAAATTGCTGCTCCAGTGAATCCAAATGTGCAATAATTTCTGCTTGGAGAGCCGAAGTCAGCTCGCTTGCTCCTTTATCGGTCATATTGCACAGACGATCAAACATGGCAACATTTCCCATCTTAACTTTTCGGCGCCAATTTTTTAGTTTTTCCGCGAATGCATGAAGATGATCTTGGAAGTGAACAAGATTGGATTGTTTGCCCTGAAGTTTCAAATTCAGCAAATTCAGATGCTCAAAAACATCAGCTAAGTAAGCGAGACGCTTCTGAAAGTCTCCTTCATTAAAATGTGCAAGGAAATCATTTTTCCCTTGAGCTTTCAAAAACGTTTGGATCTCATCCTTCAACTCGAAAACACGGTTGAGTACATTACCCTTCGACAACCAGCGTACGGAAGTGTAGAAAAGAAGAACCTCATGATCTGAGTTCATTTCCCTGCAGAGTTCCTTGAATAAACGTGTATTCAGGGCTCCAGACTTAACATAGTTAACAATCTTTATGACCAATTCCAGTACTTTCAATAACCCTTCCGGCAACGTCTTGCTGGCAAGAGCATATCGATGGATCATGCAATGGACACCTGCGGCATGTGGGGCAAGCTCCTTGACCTTCTTCTGAAATCCAGATTTCTTGCCAAGCATTGCAGGAGCTCCATCGGTGCAAACCCCACAAAGTTTTTTCCACTGCAAGTCACCAGATTCAAAAAACGCCTTGATTTTAGCCATGATATCATCACTTTTGGTAGTAGTTTCCAAGTCACAACAGAAAAGAAACTCCTCCTTTAAATCGCCAGCAGAGCATACGTACTTCACAAACACCAACAGCTGCGCACAGGAACTGACGTCCGTGGATTCATCGAGTTGAATTGCGAATAAAGGAGATTGTTTTATTTCTTCCAGAACTTGCTCTTTCACGTCTTCGGACATATGGGCAATTCGTCTTTGCACAGTGTTGTTTGATAATGACACTTGCCGCATTTTCTTTTCACTTGCTTCCCCAAGAACCAAATTCACCATTTTCAGCATGCTAGGTTTGATCAGAGTTTCTCCAATCGTATGAGGTTTTTTGTTTTTAGCGATTTCCAGTGCTGTCTCATATGACGCCTGCACTACTGCTGTGTTTTGTTGTTGAATGCTGCCAGTGCCAGTGGCATCGAATCTCTGCCGTTTCAAGCCAGCTTCATGACGCCGAAAAAAGTCCACATCCTTAGTACTATGCTCGGCATGCTTGGTATCCAAATGCCGTTTCAATTTTGATGGCTTCATTGATTCAACACTCAACACAACGCCACAAAGCACGCACTGTGGCTTATCGACGCCATTAACGATTATAGTTGTGAAACCGAATTTCATATAATCCTCGGAATACTTGCGTTTCTTTTCCATGGTGAGGCCGTCTATAAAGTACAACATAATCTTGTTCTTTTCTGTAACTATTTTAAATTTATTGAATACTTTACCTATTCAAGTTGACAATATTTAGTTTGCAGCGGTAAACCAAAATCTCAGCAAAATTTTAAATGTGGAAGCAACAAATTGGTCGGTTGATTGATTCGGGACTCGACGCGTGAATGGCCAGTTCAGTTGTAAAAGAAGACAAAACAAATGAGCCAACTACTACTGCGCATTCATTGAGTTTTTCTTCACGTTTAACGACGCACCAGGACGCACACTAATACATCAACTCACATCTCAGTAAGAAGGAAAGAGCAAGTAAAAAATGAATCCATTCAATCGCGTGTGCTAGCAAGAAAAAGACAATGGAAGAAGCAACTGTCCTTCGTTGCCTTCCGTTCACCACTACTCTGCTCTACTCGAACGAATTATAAGACGCACGAAGACCAAAATATACTCGTTTATTCTTTAAATTCATGCACTTTATAAGTAGGTTGCAACAAACGTGAATCACACACATTGTTTACAAAAGCGCATTCTGTATTCAAGATGGCGCCGTCTGAACTAGCACGCAGGAAATCTATCTTGCACAAATATTTGGAAAATCCCAATTCTACTGTTCGATTCATCGCAAAATCGTTAAATGTGCCAAAATCAACTGTTGCAGATGTGATTAAACGTTATAAAGAGGGTCTTACTGTCGAAAGGAAAGCTGGAAGTGGTGGTGAACATGGACAAAGCAACACAAGGAAGGAGAAAAGAGTCCTTGCTGCTTTTCAGGCAAACCCGAAGGTGTCAACACGGACAGTTGCGAAAAAAGTGCAAATGTCAACCGGTTTTGTGCAAAAAGTGAAGTCTAAGGCTGGATTGAGATCATTCAAAGCTCAAACATACCCAGATCGTAACGCAAAGCAACAAAAATCGGTAAAAACACGCTCCAGAAAGCTTTATGAACAACTTCTCACAAAATTCCATTGTGTTGTCATGGATGACGAAACATACTGCTTCAAAAAATTCAAATATCTCTCGGGAACGGAATTTTACACTGCAACTAGCCGGAAAGATGCCCCTGAACATCTGAAACGGAAGTATAAAACCAAATTCCCTGAAAAATATCTGGTCTGGCAAGCAATATGTTCCTGTGGGCTAAAATCTCAGATTTTCGTAACCACAGGTACCGTAAACGCTGAGATTTACCGGCAAGAATGCCTCAAAAAGCGGCTCTTACCTTTCCTGAGAAAACATGCGACTCAATCCTTGTTCTGGCCAGATTTGGCCAGCTGTCATTACGCTAAAGATACAATCACTTGGTATGAGCAAAATAACGTTATTTACGTTCCCAAGGATTGTAATCCACCAAATTGTCCACAGCTCCGCCCGATTGAAACATACTGGTCAATGGTCAAGGGAAACCTCAAAAAGCTTGGTGGAGAGGTATCAACGATCCAAGAATTTCGTTCTAAGTGGCTTACTGCTTCGAAGAAAATTGACAAGGACACCGTGCAAAGATTGATGAAAGGAGTGAATAAGAAAGTGCGCGCAACAGCTTATGGAAATAAATCCATATAAATCTATATGCAGTTGTGTTGAGTATCATATTTATCTATAAAATGAAATAAATAATATGAATCAAAAACATGCTGTTGTTTTTCTAAAATATTTGTTGTATGTCCGGATTTTGGGTGTGAGCGGCCTTTAAAAGCTTCATTGAAAATATAAGCTGCGGAGACGAGAAACAGGCACATTGATGTCAACCATCGCCAATAGGTTCGGAGCATCTATTTTGCCATTCCACAGTTTCCCGATGAATAAAGCTTTTGTTTTCTTCCTCCTTTGCTCGAACGTCTGCAAACCGGGCAAGCGACGCCTTACTTCATAAGTAGGCAGATTTACAGGATCGTTCCAGGAAAGGATTTACAGGGTCGTTCCAGGGGCGAAAATTTTTCAGTTGAATCGATTCAATCCGAGCAGAAACGGTCCGGTGATAAGGATCCCACATGACAGAAGTACATTCCAAAATAAATCGGACAACGGAAATGTACAACGATTTAAGGCAAAGAGGATCGTTGAACTCATTTAAATAAACAAATCCAAGTTGGCGTCGCGCATATTAGCAATTATGAAATAATTTTCTTCATAATGGTTGTCATCGAGAACAATTTCGACTCTACTGAGAAATTCTCCGTTGATGCTGTAGTCGAACACCTACGGCCTACGGCTGAAAGTGATCACGTGACACTTTTGGATACTCAATGTCATCCTATCGTTGGTATCAGTCAGTAAATTGATTAAGTAGCCGTTGAAGTGATAAACAATCTTTGATGTTCTTTACGGTGACGTAAATTTTAGTATCGTCAGCATAGTTAATACCCCAATTTTCACCTAAAATTGCGACGACGAAAATTGAAAAAAAAAAAAACCATAGGGCCAAGGTTGCTCAATTGTGGCACGCCAGATGGATTAGAGAACCAGTCTGACACGGAACCAATTTTCACAGCTAGACTTCTATGACGCAGGTATCAATGTAGTCGCTCTACGGAGAAAACTGAAGTGGTAGTTTTTTTCAGGGAAGCATAGTACAGCACAACCAAATCTTCAAATTTGTCATTTGTCATTCTATGTCATTTAAATATATTGGGGTCTGGTTAGATTCTAAGTTCACCTGGAGATCCCACATTTAATATATGAAGCGAAGTGCGAGCAAAGGATCAATTGTCAATTCACGATTACAGGAACCTGATGGGGAGCACATCCGCAAGATCTTCTAACGGTACAATGATACGGACAGAGATATCGATGGTTTTAAAACACGGTAGTTTTTGTTTCCAGTCGACGGTTCGGTCACACATCATTAGACCGGAACGTTTTCAGAATCAATGTTTTCGTATCGCGTTGCATGCACTCGACTCATGACATGAGTCTTGAAGTGCTGGCTGAAAAGTTGCCACTCTCGGATCGGTTTTCAGATTATCTCTTCGGCTCCTCACCTCGTGTGAAGTTATGCACCCCCAGGTGATCGAAAACTTTGAGAAGCTTTTTGAGTTGAATTCTTGACTTTGTACCACTTGTACATAGCACAGGATGTCAGCCCGCTTTCGAATATTCTCAATCGTGTTTGCTTCTCCAATTTCGGCAATTCGGTTCATTTTGAGTTATCCATGCAGCTCAGAGGGTTGGATGTAGGTCGAGACTTCGTTCGTGTGATGTCTCGCCTCATGTCTTATCATGATTCTTTAAACGCTCATTTGTTCCGTGCTGGGCTGGGAGACAGCAATTTTTTTTAATGTGGAAGTTTACCAGGACGCATATCACGTAAATTGCTTATGTGCAGAGCATCGTGGAGTAAGATCAGAGCTTTATGATTCCTTTCGGGCTCGAGGTAACCCAATGTACCGAATTCGAGACATTTGGGATTTTTTTTTATTTGAAAATGTTCAGTTCAAAGTTGTAATTTTAATCTAGGTATAAGAGTTATATTGTTTTGTAAACTGTGTTCGAAGTTACCACCTCAATTTTCACATCCATGAAATTGTAATTCCAAAATTAACCTCGAGGCGAACGTGAGTAATCGGTTTTAATCTTTTAATTGACTTCTAAGATTTTTTTAATGTGTCTACATAACGAAAACTTGGCTCTGTAATGTTAATTCGATTGAGCCTGAGCAAATTAATTAACTTAATAAAAACAAATCATAACTAACCTAATTTGGAATGACATTATATACATCAACTTTCCGAACACCAACAAGTAACGACTTTAGTGCATACCATCCTACAGAGATTATGATTCGCACTTTTGGTAATTTAATATTTATTCTCCCTTTCAGACGGTTTTATGGTGAGAAAGTTGATGCTTGTGTTTGATGCTGATAAATTTGTGCAAATCATTGGCGATGGCGGTAAGTTGATGGTTTAGCCTATAGGTAAGGTAGTGCAGTCACTTCGTTCATGGGAAGATCCTCGAGAGGGTAAAATATCCTTGTGCAATTACGCAAAAGGGAAAGCAAATGTACAGTTTTGATCCTATCGAGAACTTTGTAAATTCAGTAGTGGAAACGTGAGACCACGTTCTCATTCACTTCAAGGAAAGGTAGCGAAAATGGGGTGTGATGTTGTTCAATTATCCAGGGAATTGTGATACAACGCCCGACACACAAGCGAATGCTTAATAAATTCTAGAAAGCGATACACATGCCCGTTAGATGGGTTTTGTGACAACGTTTTTCATTAAACCCTGATAAGCAGTTGTCGGTTCAACAGTGGTAATTAAATTTAGTTAAGTCTTGTCAGCAAGCTTGAATAGTGCCTCATGTTCTGCACCCCGAGAGTAGTCACGATGTCTGCCGGTATGTCTGAAGAATCTAATGAGTCACTAGTCTACGCATTGGCACCTACCGATTCACGAAGCAAAAAGACTAAAACAGTTCTATGAATAATCCTTGTGTTACGCTCACGCTACAATGGAGAATGAGAATGAGTCATAAGAAAATGTTCTCTCAGCAACAAGTGGTATCTCGCTGCTGGCAATTTATTTTCCAAATCGTAAAACTTGAGCATTATTGGCGTAGATTTTAAAATGTGCAACCAAAAATACTTATCATCTTATTCATGAATGCATCCAATAATGTGGGCGAATGTAACAAAAGCGAAAATGCCTTCAGTGAGCGACGACATCCTTCCGATACACTATTGATGAACGTTTGCAAAGTGCTTCTTCCTCCTGCATAACATACGGGCGAACGGAATTAGCCACTATCATCTGAAAAAGCCAGTTGATGAAAATATCCTTTTTCCCAAAACGACAACCGGGGGAATCTAAAACGGATACGCCCAACAATCTGTGCCGATTTGCTCCGATCGATATGACCTGAATGCGTTCCTCTCTAGGGACGTGATTAACGACCCAAGTTCCTTTTCACGTAGGTACATATGGGTGAACCTAACCGATGAAGGCAGGATTGTAATGAAATTGAAATGTAAGCACATGTGCTTAAATGACTTGATGGGATATACAACACAAATATCCCGTGAGGAATGACGTTAGAATCGGATATCAAATAACACGCGGGTCCGGTGTTATGAGTTCCGATGCTGTTGGGATAGGTGGCGTAGGACAAGCATTCCGCAAGTGATTGTATGTACTATTGTCCAAACTAAAATGAAGCTCTATGAACACCTAACTATGCATAACACTCTCAAAGAGCGACGATTGTTTTCCAATTGAGTTATTTTTTTCGTACAGTGTATCAGAGAATTATGATCAAGATTTCGAGTAAAATTCAACACCATAAATTTGTGTGTTAGATCCTTGATTTTTTTTTCGAAAACAATTATAGAATGGTCTTAGTAATCAACCTATACTAATACTTATTGTCTTGAACATGGAACCTCCTAATTGTCGTATTTCGATGCCATATGTCTAAGAATTTTCCAGCGAATAGGTATCAATAGAAAAATAAGATATTTTCTCACGTTCTCCGAAACCAATTCAGTTCCCGCATTCATCCTAATTGCGCAAATCCAGTTTCATTCCTTTCATACCCTCTCGAAAATCTGTCGTCTTTGCCGCAAACGCAATTCTCATTTGCAAACCCATAAGTGTGATATCATTTCCATGGAATCTCCGTGCGATAAAATCTAGTTGAAGTAAGAAATACCCCCGGCGAAGCATTGTTTCCCACATAACGTGTCGCCATACTTCCCGAGGCTATGATTTTACCTTGTGGGCAATTTCGAACATCGACCAAGTGGTATAGTGGTACCACTTGAGAATGTAAAATAGAGTTACAAGTTGAATACAAAAAAAAAACTGTATCAAACTGAGTGCCAATTTTCGCTGCGTGTTGGTCCATTCACCACAAAACTGAACCGATGGAAACTTTTTGATTAATCGTATCCCAACCCCTGCTGTCCTTCTTCGAGCGATTTTGAGACGCCTAATCAAAGAAAAACAAGGAATTAATCAAGATCTCAAGTACCGGAGGGGTCTCGATTGTGCCGGGATGCATGAATGGCACTTGAAAGTGTTTCCTATTGTCGTAGGAAATTTCCCTCTAATTACTGCTGCATACACGCACGTAATCTTGATAATTTCTGTAAAATCATTTTTCTTTTCTTTGTTGCAATCGAGTCCGGTGTGGAACGAGGTTAGCGGGGGTCTGTCATATTGCGTTCGCCTATGTAAAGTGCGGTTGCACAGAAATGTAACCCCTATTCTCGTTCCCTACTTCGCCACAAGACGCCAGGATCATTTCTTTGGTGCCGATGGGCGTATTAAGGAAAACAAATGAGCATATATTCATTTCAAGTGGTCTGTGAATGTGCTGTAGCTGATTGTTATGTTGCTTTTGTATAGTTTTAGGGTTCATTTACACTCGTTTAGCGATACAATGCGAATGGTTTCGAGTGGAGGGCTGTTAGGCATTTGAAAAATCGTTAAAGTTATAGTTTTTTTTTTTTTTATAATTATTGCGTAAATTTTAAATGAATGAAATGAACAGATACCTATGTTTAGATTATTGAAAATAATAATTCAACGAAAAAAGGATTTTTCGAGGTGGTTGTTGGTTTTATATTAGAAGTCTGCCTCTGGAGTGTTTTACAGATTTCAAATTAAAAAATGAAAAGATGTTGAATAAGACTGCAATACATGTAGTTTTTGAAAGTTTCCCTAATCTGGCAAGATCCGGAAGCTCCATAAAGTATGTAACGTAGGATTTTCATGTTTCTTTCATGATTAAAAGTAATGATTTTTCATTTACAGTCAGCTTCATGATTCCGGACTTTGTGTAATCCAGGACAATCCTCAGAACAGTCATCTCATAATTACTCATCCTCCTGCTAAGGCCGAGTCGATCGTTCAGGTGTACAGGTGTATATAAATTGTTTTAAAGACATAACAAAAATTTTGTGTACTTATGTATGCATTGTTTGAACCTTTAACTATATTGTACTGTTCTTAACTCTATATAAGACTTCAGCCTCAAACGCTTTTTTTTTATTTTTGGACACAGAAAAAAATAATTAATTTTAACAAGCGCGTAAAATTTCCCCTCGTTTAGTTCCAAGCCAAAGGAGGCGTAAACAACGAAATTTTTTGCAATCTTTCATGTGCTATACTACAATGTTAGCAATCTTTCATACAACAGGCAAAATCCAGGCGTTATCTGGCTTAAATTCACATGAAATATCCCATTATTTCTGCCAAATTTAGCATTCCCTTTATGTGCATTAGATAACACAGAAAATTCAATGTTTCTTTTTATCAGTGTAGGCCGTGAAACGTACTTTTGCATATAAAAAGTAATAAACGATCCATAAAAAATTGAAAATACTGCCACGAAAAACGCATTTTTGACCCATAAGACTCTAGTGAATATCCATAAAAAAATTGAAATGATCCATAAAACACAGCAATGTGATCCATACTTTATTACAAATTTAGCAATAATATATCAAAAATGTACCGTTTTATATCTAGGGCATGGTCGTTAAAAGTGTACGGATTACCCATAAACATATTGCAAATTATCCATAGAAGGTTCAATAACTTTCCTTAAACTTGTAAAATTGATCCATAGAATGTAACCTTTGTGCAATAATATATATTCGCATGTTCCATAAATTATTTGAAATTTTCCATAATTAAATTGCCAATGATCCATCGAATGATGAATAATGAACCATAAGCTTATAATAATGATACATAGTAAATCAGTTTTGTTCGCTAAACCATATGGTATGATCCATAAATTATGCCTGCATTTCTCCAGGTTGGGGCAATTTTTTTTTAATGTTGATCCTTGAAGATTGTAAAATTTATCTCCAACTGCGTTACTACTCAAATTTAGTTACATGTCCGTTCTTTCAGGTATCCGGATATGGTATTACTGCTAAAGAAGGATTGCGGAGTTTTTGCGTAGCCGTGTTGAGGATTGAAGAACTAAACGGTCGATGTTTCTGTTTCGGGAGACGATAAGTTGACTTGGTGTTTTGGAATGTGTCCCACTTGATTGGACCGTACCGTACACTGCGACACCTGGCGATATTTCGACCGACCGAGCAACGATTAGCGAATTCAAATGTTGTTTCGAACCACTGAAATAAACTTATTTGGCATATGCGTACTTCACGTTTGATAGGATTTATTCAACTGAATTGTGTATAGTGTGCTATCGTGAACAATAATAGCAAAGTGAGTAGGTAAGTGAGGTGTCTACAATTTTCCTGGTTCATATGTATTTAATTTCAGTTTATTGTTTATTAGGTTTAAGTTGTGTTTTTTAGTTATTGCCGTTCACAACAGTTTCCGACATACGAAGTGTTAACATAGCGTAGATTAGATTCCAGGCAAACGGCTGATTCAAGCATTTGCCCGGTATAATGCAAACAGAGGATGTTTTATTTTTAGTTTGGTCCGACGAGCGATAGCGAGTTGGACAGCAAGCGTCTGTCCGGCATAATTTAAATCAAATTTTCTGAAACAACAGTTTAATCAAGTCATAAATTTGACCTGAAGTTCTTTATGTGCAGGAGAGCTCTTTACCAAATTTCTTGACAAACATGTGTTGCAGTTGCGGGGAGATCAAATAATGTTAAGTTCACAAAGTTGGTTTGTTATGAATAATTTTTTGAAGACTATGATTTGTAATACAAACTATCAGGGGTCCCTGGCAATTTATTTATGGAACATTTACAATAATTAATAGATGATACGCACAAATGTTACATTCTGTGGATCATTTTAGCAAGTTTAAGGAAAAATATTGAACCTTTTAAGTATCATTTGCAATGTGTTAATGGGAAATCCGAAATTATTTATATATTCTTCCCTTGATATAAAACGGTTAATTTTTGATATTTTATTGCTAAATTTTGTTAAAAGTATGGATTAAATTGATGAATTTTACGGATCATTTCTATTTTATTTTTTTGTGGGTTTTCACCAGAGTATTATGGGTCATGAATGCGTTTTTTATAGAACGATTTTCAATTTTTCATGGATCATTTCTTCAGTTTTAAAGGTGCAAAAATAGGGCTACCGTAGTTTTTTACGTGCACGAGTGCTCTTTACCAAATTTATTGGGAAATAAATGTCACAGTTGAGGTCGTAAAACAACGTGAGATCGCAAAAGTAAGTCAGCTTTCTGAAAATTAAAAATCTTCTCCAAAGTGATCCTTCTTTTACAGCAATATTTAAGCCTCATATATAAAGGAACGGACATTTTAATAAATTTGAGTAGTAGCACAGTCATGGATCGATTTTCCCGTAGTTAAATTTAAAAAAAATTTAAACCCAAAATTGGAATAATTTCGGCATAATTAATGGATCATTTATATTATTATAAATGCACAAAATTGATTTGCTATGGACCATATTTAGAAGTTTATGGTTCTTTTTCAAACCTATTATGGATCATTGGCGATTTATTTATGGAATATTTTCAATAATTTATTGATCATGTGCATATATTTTAGTTCGCAAACGTTAAATTCTAAGGATAAATTTTACAAGTTTAAGGAAAGTTATTGAACCTTTTATGGATAATTTGCGATATGTTTATGGGTAATCGGTACACTTTTATGGATCCTAGCCTAGATATATAACGGTACATTTTTGGTATTTTATTGCTAAAACTTACATAAAGTATGGATCACATTGCTTTATTTTATGGATCATTTTAATTTTGTTATGGATTTTCATCAGAGCTTTATGGGTCAGAAATACGTTTTTTATGGAACGAATTTCAATTTTTCATGGATCATTCTTTCAGTTTAAAGGTGCAAACTTAGGGCTGCCTGAGAAATCATTGTCTGGCGATGCTAAGCAGCTGCTAGCAGAAGAAGCGGGTGAACCGTTTTCAAGTTCATTGAAAATATAAATGTTTAATAATAATTGAAATTTCAGTATGATTATAATAACAAGAAAAAAATAAAAACATTTTGACAAAACCATAATGCAAATGCAAACTGTAAATAATAAGTTTGATGGTGGGGTTGTCATGATAACGCAATTTTTTTTATACTGTTTGAATCATGAAACATAGTAAAACCATCGATATTTTTTTGGGAGCATAACTCCTCAGCAGACGGTCGTGGACGGAAAAACTTTCCACCAATTGAAAGCTCTTTTAATATACTTTAAGATGCAGCTGATTCTATCTGCTCCAATCTGCTCCTAAGTATGGTACAGATGTTGAAAATACAACAAAAAAGGAAAAAAAGTTCAATAACTCATTCCACTGAAATAACGCAGCTATAGTATGTTCTACAACATTGTGTATTTGATATAACAAATAACTTTGTAGAACTTTCTATTGTCCTTAGAATTGAAAAAAATGACTTTGGAGGTTATTCTTTATATAACGCTCTCTATCTCGAATTGAGTAAAACAAACGATAGCAATGTCTTGAACAAAGTTATTTGTATTGACTTTTCCTACAATTTTGCTCAATTCAATATCAACTGTCTATCTCAACATTATAAAAAGTTGGTTTTTTTCTCACTTTTGAGGGTATTGATCACAAAAGTCATGTCGTTTAAATACAAAGCATGCCATATCCATTAACTTTGCCATCAGTTAAGAGCGTTAAAATCGACTGTTTGACCACTGTGCACCGCCGTGCTTCATGGTCGCTTGGAGATGTTTTTCCTTCAGTCCTTCATCGCTTTTCCAACAAACTCGCAGTCGTCGTTTTCTGTTGAATACTCAAACTTTGATTTGTCTGACGAAACAACCCGTTTCCAGAACTCCATCGTCCATTTATATGGTTTCTTGCAAACCGCAATCGCTTCTCCTTATTCACCTTACTTTGAACGGCTATGGCTTTTCAAACCGTTATCAGAAATGCATCGTCGAGCTGTACGATTGGATATCAAAAGACTTAGCTTTTCTGAGTGCACGGATGGTAACAAACGAATCCTTCTTAATTTCACGGATGATTCTAGTATCTTCTCGATGATTGGCTTACGATTATGTCCTTGTCCAGTGTGATCTGCGAAACCTCCAAGCTTTCGGTGTTTCAAAATGTTCGGCAACTTTGCGCTGATATTCGTTTTTTAAGCAATCACGCACGATAAGATTTCAAACTTGAAGTGTTTTTCTCTTTTCTCCCATGATCGATTCTTAGAAAACTCGTCATTTAAACACAACTCGCTTACTTCTCACAACTGTAGCAGTTATTATTGATGGATGTAAACAAAGGGATGTCAAATGCATGATTAGCAAGGGGTAAGTCAATTGGATGTACACATTGTTTCATCCTAGAGGATCTTTTCTGTTGACATACCGTAAACAAAAGCTTATTTTACTTTTCACAAGAAGTTGGCTAAAATGAAAGTGAATATACAAAGTTTTACACTACATCTAATGAATGACACCCAAATATGTCCAGTGCGTGTAATAAAGTTGTTATTGATACGGATTTGTAAAGATATCGAGGCCTAATTAGTATACTTTTTCTTTTCGCCGATCCCTCTATACTGGAGGCTGTGCTGTGTTGGAGGTAGGTACTAAAATTGGCTATTCTCTTCAAGGCGGTGCATTCAAGAAGTCTTAGGCTGTTGTCGTTTGCCCGCCGGTGAGTGCTGAACTTTCCTGGCCGGCCTAAGCATTCAAGTCGCCCATGATCATTATCAGGGGTTCCGGATTGTGGGCGATGCACGTTGATAGGGCTGAAGTTGAAGAACCGACCCTTAATCCTTAACCCAGACATTCGTTTGTTAATTAGTCACCAACCAATGACGCGTTTCTGCATTTTGCCCATCACTATGAAAGCTGTTCCCAGCTAACGAGTCGTGCCATAGCTCTGGTAGATGATATCCATGTAAGCATAAGCATATGCAGTGAATCAACCCTTAATCTGCATTTCAGATCCTACAAGCATTATATTGGCATTATATCAGCATCTTCAATGCTATCTGTTGCAAAGTTTTATTTCAAATGCGCTATTTAAATGCTTGTAGCCTGTAATAAGCATTTCGAATGCAAAATAGCATTGATGGAGCATTATCATAGCATTGCAGTAAAGCAGATGTATATTGAGCAAAAAGCGGCATTTATGTTGCGTTTAAGGTGACTTAATTGCTTAATAGGTTGCCGCAAAGACACTTTGGAACTGCTTATTGGTTACCTGGGTATGATTACCTCATAACCCAAGCAACACAAAACTGACATTATTGGTTGCAGTAACATGATTGTGACTTAATTGAGTTGCATGCAAGTAACTTTAACTGATTTGCAACAAGTGTGCTGCTAGGGAACGTACGCACCATAGATCCTTTTCAACACTCCTCCTGCAGCGCTACGATGTCAAACTTGCTATCCTTCAGTACATCGGACAGTAAGCGGGATCTGCAGTTCCAAGTACCGAGTTTCCAATCACTAGTCATGTTTCGTTCGCTGATTGTTCTGGTCCGTATTCTACTGTTTACATGGAGAACAGTCGCTCCTGACAAGGAGAACAGACGCTCAGGTGTTATATGATGTGATGTGATAGGAAGCCACCACCAGTGCAGGACTTGCCATGGCGTACAGTTCATACTAATGGCAAGATCAAACTGTACGTACCTGTAATCCTCACTATTCCGTTGTATGAAGGGCCAAAAACGGTGGTGGGTCCAGAAGCAGAAGCACTTACACGAAACCCACGGTAAGGATAAAGAATCTCCTTCCAACGAAACGCTCTTATTACAGGAAATGAACAGTAGGCAATTCACATTTGAGTTTCTATCTGGTGGTTTGTTAAAAATAGGGTTAGCAAACTCACTGTAGACTGTCGGAAGATAATATGACCTTCGCTAATCTCGATCTGATGATTTCCATCAAGGAAGGCATAATTGTCATCCAAGACTTGGGCCAGATAACCATGAATCCCTCATTCAGTCTACACTTTATCTGGCACTCTGTAAGGGGGGAAACCTTTTGTTATTGAATGTATGTATGTAATTTACGTTATAGAATATAATATATGTGTTTACAAAAAAATATATGACATCCACTGGATTGTTACTGCAAAATAAAAATTGGATATGTATTAATATCTTAACAGTCCTGGAGAAGCTGAACATCAGAGTTCATCAGTCCAATCAACGAAGATAAAATTTAAATGAATTTTTTTTAAATTTGTTTTTTTTAAGATCAACAGACTATTCTATAAGTCGAAGAAAGCAGTTTGAGTGATCGAATGAAATAAGTGAAGTATCCAATCATGACACCACTAAACACAAATATTTTAATACGATTCCATACTGCCTATAATCACAAGCCAGTCTTTTATGAAATAGTTGTTGAAGTTCAGAAATAAAATTTTAACACTTTCACTGTTAAGCTGAAATGTTAAATGAGAATGGGATATATACCCTGCTTGTACTCGATTTTCAGTCGCAGTCACTCACTTCGCTATTGTCAAATTGACAACATTGCTCAGGCTATGCCAACCAGCGTCTTCATGCTGAAATGCTGAAAACCCAATTTAGCCTTTATTGTTTACCATGTTGCTTCATGCTAAAATATGTAGATAAATACTGTGTAAAAACTTATTTTGTGATTTAACCACAATCGAACTGACTTTTAGCTTCAGGTCTTGACAAAAAATCCCTACTGAGCCTTTGCACATCAAGCTGGCCAGTTCAGCGCAAGGGAACAGACGCTCGGGTGTTATATTGGCATTTAATCCAAATACACTGCTTAATAGCATGGTTAAGCGGCACTGCTAGCTAATATCGAGATTTAGAGAACCTAATATATCTATATATATCGAGATTCAAGATATACTAGAACATCGAGAATTTATCTGAACCGGAGTAAAAAAAACAATCGAGACAAGTAGGGAAAGAGGTAAAAGAAGAAGTTTTCTGTTCAAAAGTTGATAGAAAGCATTATAAGAAAGGCGATGGTGTATTAGTAAACGTAGTTGCCCATTATAATATAACTTTAACACAAACGATGTACATGTATGTGTAGTATTTTGCGATATCTTCGGATCGACTTAGGGGCAAGTAAAACACGCGTTGTCTCGTTACTAACCAGAGTAATAAAGAAGTATTTATTTGCGAATGTCTTGTAACCCACATAGCTACTCAATGCTTAAGACAGGGTGACCCACACCAAGGTGTGTCAATAGGAGGTGGTTAATTAAGTAGAGTTGCGATACTACAGTATGCAAAAGTTTATCCACCCCCTAAAAAAATTACTGGTGAAAATCAGATTAAATTGATGAGTGTTCCTGCAAGATTTATCAATTTATGTTTATTTATCACATTGTCATTGAAAATACGGCGTTTATATATTTTCTTAAGATTTTATGTGATGAATTATGAAAAAGGGTAAAAAATTACGCAAAAAAGTTTATCCACCCCCAAACGAATACTACGATTTAAGTGTGTTTTACAGAGTTTTAGTGTGTATTCTGCAACTTTCTCGAAAGTAAACATTGTTTCTAGCTCTTATCTAGTGCTCTTGAGCATCTTGCTTTTCGTGATCATAATTTCAGTTTCGTGTTCAAAATTGGAAGTTATTTGTTGCAAAATTCCCAAAAAAGCACAAATTTCGATCAGCATCCGAAACATGATTATTGAACATCACAAAACTGGCAATAGCTACCGTGATATTTCCGATATTGCCCAGCTTCACAAAGATACGGTCTCTAAGATTGTGCAGATGTACAAAAAGCGTGGTTCTCACCAGCTAAGCGATCGGGGCGTGCTTCAAAGACAGCTGGCCAAATTGACAGAACTATCGTGAACAAGGCGGAGATTGACCGGGGATTATCAGTTCCGAAAATTGCGAAACCGATTGAAAGCGAGTTTTCTATTCAACTGACATCACAATCCGTACGAAATCGTCTTCATAAGAAAGGTCTTAAGGGCAGAGTAGCACTTAAGAAGCCATGGTTGTCCGCAAAAAATATCAAAAAAAGATTGAAGTGGGCCCAGGACCACATTTCATGGACCAGTGATGACTGGAATAAGGTGATTTGGTCAGACGGAACGAAAGTAATGCTATTTGGGTCTGATGGTATCACAAGAAAATGGCGGCGAACCGGTGAAAGTTTGAAAAAGGAATGCTTGCGGCCTACAGTCAAGCATGGCGTTGGTGAGTTTCTTTATCAACATTGATTTTCCAACCAACTGGACTTGACTTTGATTTTTTTTGTACAGGTAGAGTCATGGTTTAGGGACATAATTGCTAAGCTTGTTGAGTCGATTCCACGACGATGCCGAGCAGTTATTGAAGCCAAAGGTGGTCACATCAAGTACTTAAACTATGGTGAATATACTTTTTTTACGTTATTTTTCAACTTTTTTTTTAACATCATGTCTCAAATGCAAGAAAATTTGTTGTTTGTTTTAAATTCGCATGAATTGGCTTTTTTTTACGTATATAATAATAAACTGAACAACACTTAACCGTGTTTTAATTTTCTGGTGGATTTTTTGGAAGAAATCTAATTTTTCACTAGGGGTGGATAATTTTTTTTTTTTGCATACTGTAAAACCTTACCTACAAAAGTTCCTAAATATAGTTTTCAATGTGATGTGATCATTAAAGACATAGTGTGGTTGTTCAGTTCAAACAACTTTTAAAAAATGCGTCATATACCTATGATAACTTTTCACGAAAATGATAGTACGCTGTAACAGCAGATAACTACCCCACAAAGAAATTCCGAAACTAAAAAGCTGCATTTGTTCCGTTTTCACGCTCTTCAAGCGCCGTACAATAGATAATGGATGTTTGCGCTCAACATCGCCAGCATCATCGTTTATCCCCGTTGATCTGAGGGTTGCTGTCGTGAGTGTCGTTGTGACGTCCAAAAGTCAGCATGGGACCCGGCAAATGGAGGCAAACGAACAATCCTTTTCCACTATGTTTTATTCGCCCTCTAGCACAAGAGACGGCAGCAGCAGAATGACACCGGGATCAGCCGGAAACAAAAGGGAGGGTGGACCGTTACAGACTGGCAGATGAAAAGCCCATCAAGTCCTGCTATGCGTGGTAGAAACCGTTTATACGGCTGTGTTTGAAGAGAAATATTGAATTACATCAAATTAATTTGGTTCAATGTACGCGGAACGATTTCAGCTGCGCGGTACTTTTAGATGAAAGCATCCGTGGGTGCCGGACACAGAAAGAAGTGATGATGATCTGTTCTGCTTTGTTTCGAATCATCGCTCTATGAAGGAAGCCACCACCATCATCGTCATTCAGGATTTGAACGTTCCGTAATGAAAATGCAGCTGTTTAGAAATTACTGTCCGGTAGCTACAAAAAATGAAAAAAGAGCAAAAGCAGAAAAATATAAATCGATTATTAAACGCCCCGTCGAGATGTAGCACGCGGGTGGGGGTGATGTTCCATATAGAAGTGAGAGTTCCACCGGATCGTCAATAGCCATTAGTAGAAAAACAGTTCGAAACAAGACAGACAAAACCGTGAAAATGAGAAACCTAATGCGCCAGAACGGCATGTATGGGGGATCGGATATTGAACTTTACTGGACCCTCGACGAGGACGATAACACATTGGTGTTTGATGAGCCACAAAACCAGAAATTTAAATGCCTCTCACCTTTTTTTACAGCCGGTGAGTCGCCCCTTTTCTCGATTGGTTATGCATCTGCTCTTTCTCTTCGAAAGATGCGGTGCGATACAGAATAGGTGAAATGTAGCGGAAGGGCAATAACTTTTCCTAGAGGAACACCCAATAAAAGTTACCAATTTCGAGGGCTGTTTCGAAAATATGAATGAAGACCGTATTAACTTAGAGATTTTTTTGTATCCCCGAATGGGAAGCGAACCCTTTGTTACCAGCGTTATCCTTAGTAAGCCGAGTTCATTAAGAACCCTGAAATAGTTTAACATACTTACCAAGCAAACATGAATAAATATGCAAAATATCCATTCCAATTTGGCCGCTGAACTGTAAGAAAACCCACTGTGAATGATACCATCACATGAATCTGTGACACTAGTGTGCTCTCCTTCGAATGTTCAAATTCGCTCTCACCCTTGCAAGGATGACTGAAACTGTGACCGACGCTGCCTGAGAGTAGCGGCCTAAATTCACCCCAACGCTGCCTGGTGCATAGAAACAAAAGGTGGATGTAAACACTCCACGGACCCACTCATGGATTTTCACGTGATGTACCATTTGAACGTGCATGTGCCTATCGGACTGAAGCGAACCTTGTGCCGTGGTGGAATGCTTCTTGAAAATTTTTCCTCCCTACGTAAATCGTGGCCGGCCAGGTCATCATCAATTATGGTAAATGTGTCTATTTTTCCGAACTATTTAGGTAATTGATGTACCGTGTCTAAACCGAAGCGCTGCACTTCATATTTTCGGTTATTGATGATTGCGTGAGAAAGTGCTATTTGCAGGAAGTGTCAGATGGGTGGTTTCAAGGAGTTTTTTTTTATAATGATGCACCCATTTTAACATTGAATTTTCAATGGGGAATCTTTGCGTAGGAATTCAACCAAATGCTGTCAAAATGTAATATACGTAAAACATGTCGGCGTTAGACATTTTCTCTGTGGGAGTATATAAATCAAATATGTCCACCTTATTGTTGACCATTTTAAGTTGAAATACTAAAATCCTACTTGATCTCTACGCAAGATTCTTTTAATTATATTCCCCAGCGTAAACAAGCAATCCTGTGGGTGGTTGTCATTTGATTTATATTGACTTCCAACTTTTATGCTGATTCAAAGAAGTGTAGACGAGTATGTTCAGACAGATGGGAAATTAATTCAAGCTTCAATGCTTACCGTAGTACCAGAAACAGTTGCCCACGACAGAGCTAATATTTGATAAGGATTGCGAGCAATGAGTGCAAAATTCGATTTCACATCGAGGGATGCAACAGGAGATTGGAAACAGCGTTTGGTGAAACAATCATAAGGGAATCTACGGGGTTGGATTTTCGGCAGGGATTAGATGAGGTTTATGTTGCATTGGTTGCCGAATAATTTCAATATTTAAATCTTATAACTGTCATACACAAAGTCTATGAAATTACGTATAATAAATCATTCTTATGAATTGGTTTTGTGGTTAATAAATTTTAATGTTCCAGTTCAATTCACTAAAGACAAGATCATTTAGAAATGGGGCACTTCATTTTAGAGATAGCGTCGCTCCAAGTGGTCGGATATGCAAGTTTTTCACATTGTTTTGTTGTTTGTAAACAGTTGTGTTCGGTCTATTCACAGCTTTAAACTAACGTGGTTCCTAGATATTATGTAGGAGCAGAAAAGAAAAATAATTGTACACAGTTACCTGCAAAATCCATCTGCGTCGGAAACTAGCAAAGCTGCTGGATTATCCTACAAGTACTGAGGCGCGAGTGATTAAAAAGTAAAAGGAAACTTTAACAACTGCCCGCAAAGTGCAAATCAAGCCTCGGAGTGTAACCTTTGACCGTCCACTGCGGGTGAAGGGAAATCAGGGCGAAAAAGCTGAATGCCGACAGTTGTGCTGTGCGGCGAATCCGTCTCCGAGAAGGTTATAAATGTTACTGAGCAAGTAAACAACCCAACCGAAGCCTCAAACAACAAACAGTGGCCAGAAGTTGGGCCCGTAAGTTGTACCACCAAGTTCTGGCGAAACTCGATGGATGTCTCTTGATCGATGATGAAACATATGCTAAAGCAGATTTTAAACAAATTCTATGGCTCAAGTTCTACAAGTCTACTGCTGGCGGCAAGGTTCCTGGCAGATTCAAGTTTATTTTCGCGGATAAGAAAAAAACTGCTCCTGTCACTAGAAAACCAGAGTTTTTGTGACGGATAAAACAATGAACTTGGAAGTGTACAAAAGGGAGTGCCTCAACAATCGGGTTTTACCCTTCGTTAAGACGGATGATGGTCTAGTTACGTTTCGGCCAGACCTATCCAGCTGTCATCACAGCAAGGAAGTGCTACAATATTACAACGATAATGGGTCCAGTTCGTCCCAAAAGAGCTGAATCCACTAAATTGTTCTCAGTTCCATCCAATAGAGAAGGACTGGGCGATAATTAAGCGGAAACTGAGATGAAGGCAGCAGTCACCAGTGTCATTGGCCAGATGAAGAATTGGTGGAATCAGCTAGCCAAAAACCATTACTGAAAGAGGTGTGCACCGGTTGATGAGCGGCATCTACAGAAAAGTGCGAGAATTTCTTCGAAATAACGATGAATGATTTGTTTCAGTTATTTTCACGAAATAAAATAATAGGGTAGGGAATGGCTTAATCAGGGGTGACTGTTTTCATCAGTTTTTAGGAAATAGGTTTAAAATTCCAATATTTTCTAAATTATTTCACATTTTATGATATGAACAAAAACTCTATCTATCGGGCTAATGATTCTATGTATGAATCATGATTGATTACTAATTAATTACTGTCATTTTAAAGATTTAACTTACATCATCCAGAAACCATTAGTCTGCTGAAGAAGTTCGTTTAAATTATGTCTTTACATATTTTGCATGTGGCACCACTGTTGCGTTTGATAGTCCCCTTTTTCCTCTATTCGTTTTTAATCATGGTTATTACACAGAGTCAAATTTGATGGTCAATTTTACCATTGTTGGGGGTTAGGATGACTATGACAGTATAGTGATTTTGAACCAACTATGATCATGGTCAAAAGGACCATTCAAAATAGTTGATTAAACATTTACCATAATGTCGGAATAGTCCTTGTTACCATGATCATACTCAAGAATGCCATGAACGTGGTAAATTCGTCCATTTTCATGGTTATTGTCATCTTGACCATGATTTAATTGACGGTATAACGATAGAATTTTTCTCAGAGTAGGCTTAGTGACGTTTAACGCACACACACTACAGCGCCATTATGATCAAAGGAGTGCAAGTAAGAAGGAAAATCATTTGTAGGAAAACAAACCAGGGAAAGGTTATAAAACTTCAAAAAGCCTAATAGCGTACCGGTTTTGTAACGTGAAGCATCTTTTTATCTTTTGCTCGCATCAAGTTTGTCGCCACAGTCACTTTGCCTAACACTACCGTGAGAGTAAAAGAAATGAATTGCCAATCCAAAGATCAATGACACAGTTTGTACGTCTGTTACAGCGTACGTCTGTTTCATAAACTGTTAGTAAACAAGTTTTTTATCAAAGCAATCGACGTGTTATGGTCGATTGTTTTCGAGAGCGGGTAGGTAAAACGAAAGGGCGGGTTGAGGAAACCGACGTTAGTAGCAATCGTGAACTGGCCTGTTTAATTTCGCCTACTCACACATGTACGGAATCGCACTCATACAATGCATTGAGTTTATGTACGAATTGCGGAGCTGAAGAAAATATTTTCATGATCGGAAAACAATTCGCATGCTTTTAACGTTTGCATTAAAAAAAATGGACAAAATTGCCGATTTTTCATGAGTTTACCTTCATCCGCACTGACACAACTACCCATGCAGCATCAATCATAGTAATCCATGAGTCAGCAGACAAAATTTGACAGCTCTATCAGTCGAACTCTAACCGTGATGGCAAAAACAGTGAAGCAACTCCGTTCAGAAGTGTGCGCGTTCAACGAACGGCACCCCGCCACGTCAAAAACGGACATCGTGCGGCACTTTGTGGACGCCGGATACGCCCGTTTCGGCATCTACAACATCTTGGCACTATTAGACAACAATCAGAGCATCGAAAGAAAGCCCGGTTTCGGACGGCCGACGAGAAGCTCCAAAGGATGCTGAAGAGGAAGACCCAGGGAAAAGTGGCTACATCGCTGCATGCGCTTGGCCGGGAGGTCGGTTCAACAAGCCAAACAGTGAAAAAGTACCTGGCAAACATGAACATACATGTAGTTTGTCAGAAGCAGATAATTTCTCATCTCCATGCGCAGAGCACTAGGAGTGGACGGTAATTTATTGCTAGAACGAATAGACATGAAGAGAAAGTGTATTGATAGTTCCGTTTAGGGCAACGGAAGGCTTTGAAATTGAAAGATACAAGTTTGAAAACGAGCGGAGGGCATTGAACGGTGGTATCTGATCAGGCACATAACCCTTTACCATACTACCCCATGCAGGATAGGCAAGGAGGCATGGGGTAGTATGGTAAAGGGTTATGTGCCTGATCGAATACTACCGTTCGAATACTCCGCTCGTTTTCAAACTTGTATCTTTCAATTTCAAAGCCTGCCGTTGCCCTATACGGAACTATCAATACACTTTCTCTTCATGTCTATTCGTTCTAGCAATAAATTACCGTCCACTCCTAGCGCTCTTCGCATGGAGATGAGAAATTATCTGCTTCTGAAAAACTTCATCAAAGATCGTTACTTCCGCGCATGGGAGAATACAAAAACCAACAATCTATGTGATGAACATACATGTCAGGAAGCGGAAGTCGCGTCCACTGGTTTCGGAGCAATCAGTGGCAGCGGCTGAATAAGATGGTCAACTCGATTTTCCCGGCAAATCGCAACGTGGTGGGGGTGATGGACGACGAGACCTATCTCACCCTGGATGGCAACGACTGGCCGGGCACTTCGTATTTTACGTCCCCCGCGAAGGAAATGAGCTGAGAGGTGAAGTTCATTCCACACACCAAGTTCCCCAAGAAGGTGCTTCTGTGGCTGACAATCAGCGAGAAGGGAATGTCAAAGTCGCTCTTTTTTCGCTTCGAACTGGCCGTGAACGGGAAAATTTATAGTACGAAATGCCTGCCGGAAGTTGCGTCGTCTATCAAGAAAAACCATAACGGCGAATACGAGGTGTTCTGGCCGGATCTGGCGTCGGCCCACTACTCGAAGCGATCGTTGGAGGAGATGGAGCGACGGAATATCGATGTGGTACCCAAGGTGGCGAACCCGCCCAACGTCCCCCAGCTGCATCCCATCGAGAATTTCTGGGCCAACTTGAAGCGTAAGATCTACTCCAACAATTTTGTCGCGAAAACTGAGAAGGAATTGATAAATAAAACGAAAAAAGAACTTAAAAAACATGCCTACACGCATGTTATTGTCCGCCATGGCGAATGTTCCGGTTAACTGCCGCAAGGCCGCTCGCAAAGGCGTAGAATTTTTTTGCAAGTAAGCTTAAATAACTCATAATTTTAATTTAGTGCTACCGTAAGAACTGCAATTCACTCATGAAAACACGACGCGAGACTGGACACAACACTTATGGTTCTTACAAACGAAAAAGAGTAAATTTCTTTATTGTCGACCGGCTTCGGGTCGATGCTGCCCATCTAGGGTCTTGTGATGGGGCCAGCCCGAGCCGGTCGACAATAAAAGGTAAATTTTATGTTCCTTTTTCGTTTGTAAGAACCATAAGTTTTGTGTCCAGTATCGCGTCTTGTTTTCATTAGTGAAGC
Source organism: Aedes koreicus (assembly GCA_024533555.2). Taxonomy (NCBI): domain Eukaryota; kingdom Metazoa; phylum Arthropoda; class Insecta; order Diptera; family Culicidae; genus Aedes; species Aedes koreicus. Next base: position 141,591 of record JAHHFK020004329.1, on the reverse strand, counting down.
TTAAACAATTACTTTCCATGGTAATTTTTTCAAAAGCAATTATCTGTCTTAGCTTTTTTTTATCACCATCCGAAAAAAGTCCATTTTTTTAATGCAAACGTTAATAAGTACATGCGATTGGGAGCTTTATTCTATGGCTGTAGAATTTTCTAATGATAATGCTCGTTTCAAAAGATAGTTTCCTATAGATAAGAAGTAAGCAGAGGTATTAGCGTCCAAATATTGGCAGTTTTAATAACAGATTAAATACAACTTCATCGAATATTCCAGTTGAAGCATGTACTGCTTAAAACCCGTCTCATACACTAGATGAAGGAAGCACTCACCAGTGACATTGGCCAGATGAAGAACTGGTAGAATCAGTAAGCCAAAACCATGGCTGAAGAAGGTGTGCGCTGGCTGATGAGCGGCATCGACAGAAAAGTGTGAGAATTTCTTCGAAATAACGATGCTATCATTCAGTTATTTATATGAAATAAAATATTATTACCTTTGGTTCATTCTTAGAAAGTTGAATGAAATGTTTAAGAAATATACGCATTTGAAAGTACCCCATTTCTACATGATCTAGCTTTAACCAAAACCTTAATTTTCAGGGAAGTTTTATACACCTATTAAGCTCAGCTTACAAATATTGGATCAATTATTGGTCTTTTTTTATCGTCTTCCTACTCATGTCATCTTTTACATTTTCCTTGTTCTTTCTTAGTTCCAGATTCATTATGGCCCAATAAACTTCCATTGGACGTAGTTCAAATAAGTTCGGTGTACTCATGTCCTTGGGGAAAAAGTGCACTGAGTTTGTTCCAAAGATAAATCGCTTAGAACAGTGTGCCAGCTACGATGTCTTACACACTAGAAGAATATATTTTCAATCCATTTTCAATCCATACCACATGTGTGGCACACGGAGGCACACTTTTGACAGTTGAGCTTATAGAAATAAGAAACCAGCAAACTTGCCAATATGCATTGCCTGGTTGCCAGGCTCAGTAGAAAATAACAAGTTAGGCTGTCAACACATCGGCACCTTCGGCGCATTACGGGTACTCCCAGAACATTGCAACCTTTGTAGACACACTCAAAAAAAATAACACAGGAGAAAAGTGTACTGAGCGATCCACCCCTTGGTTCGTTCTCAAGGTGGCGAAGAATTTAAGCGACCTCCATTGCATAAAATCGCTCTATTTTTCTCTCGCGCGTGCTGTACTTAAGTACTGTTCAGCGGTTTGAAGTCCGAGTTATAATAATAGCGCCATGCGAGTCGAGTCTATTCTTCGCCGTTTTCTTCGGTTCGGGCTTCGTAGACTACCTCACTGCCAGTTAGTCAACATGGCACCTCTGCGAGTCTATATAGTTTGCAGAGCCTTAACTGTGGTAGATACTCTACAAAGAAAAATCGACTGCGAAACAATCCTGCATCAAATCAACATCAACTTAGGCTTCGTTCTTCGTGGGCTGAGTAGTTCATCCTCGCTATCCACGGGTTACAGCGAATCTTCAATAGGAATGCAATTTGTCGGAGATTTTCCACCGTTTTTGTATCATTCACTTTGAATCATTCACACTTCCGGTATAAAACTCCTGTCTTGACATTTGTTGGAAGTTAGCTTTGCCGTATGTTTTGTCATCCAACACACAGCAACTATATCTGATCAACATGTGTAGACCTTTCAAGCACGGATCTAGGCAACAGTTTGCTGTCGTTCATCGGGGGCTTGGGAAGTTTTGAACCTTGTATGCATGTAATCCAGCTCTTGATGTGATCTTCTGGACGTAACTTTGCGAAACGCTCACCTTTTTGGCAACATCACGTGTTGAAATGTTGGGATTCCAGGTGAAATTACCCTTAATGTTTCCCTTCGTCTAACTACATGCTGTTCCCGGTTTCTTTTCTGTTCCGCGCTTGTGGTCAAAAGTCAACCGGTTGATGAACCTTTTAAGTACTCTTGAGACGATTTAATTACAGATTTCCAACATTTTTCCCAAAGCTCGATGAGACAGCTCCAGAGTTTCCACTTGACTCACTTTCATCTCAGCAGCAAAAAAAAAACGCATGTTTACACAATTCACATGATATAAACAATACACTTTAAAGAGGAACTGTGCAAAATTTGAATATTTTCTGTTGGTAGGAAAACTTAACAGTCAGTTGTAAGTGTTGCAATAATTTCGTGTTCGCCCTTTCTATAAGTCAGATTTCTGATGACTTCCAAATTTATTCACTTTTTCTTTGGTACATTTAGATTTATTAAAGAGTCAGAAATTGTTGCGATTTTTTCAAAAGCTCAACACTCTTCTAAACTTGATCTAAGTATTCGGTTTTGTTAAAATTCCCGGTAGGCCCTACTTTGGTCTACCAATAATTGATTAACTCGGTTCCCCAGTTTAAGTCCATATGAGTAATCCAAAACCTCAATTTTACATCAAGTGGTGTTTGTAAACGTTAAAATGATTTTATTTCCTTAAATAAGTGTATAATCGCTTAAATAGGGATGTAAAAACCAAATAACAACTGGAGCCAACAGTGGGTTTTCATCCAGCTATAAAGCGCAACGATGAACGAGAAGTGAAATAACCTGCTTCCACTTCCACAGAAGACTGAAATTCAAACGCGGACCATTTAAAATGCCTCCCTTTTAAGGACGACCAATTTGATGTTCCAAGGCACAAAGTACGTTTGATTATACAACATGGTATGGTATGTCCACACATCCTTCCTCTCTGTGGATTCACAGGCCTGGGCGTTTTGACGCTTGGATCATGCACAGCTAAAAAGAAACATTGAATTTTATGCGTTATTTATGAAGCTCAGATGTGTGTTACACTTTGCGGAGCCGATTTTCAAAATTGTTATTTTCTATGGTTTGCTTTATGGTGTTAGTAAATGAGGAAAAGAAACATTGAATTTTCTGCGTTATTTATGAAGCTCAGATGTGTGTTACACTTTGCGGAGCCGATTTTCAAAATTGTTATTTTCTATGGTTTGCTTTATGGTGTTAGTAATTACGCGGGACTGGCTCGAGGTTAATGGGTTATATTATCGTTTGGAAGGGATCAGGCAGGTAACTTATTTAAGTTAATAAATACTACTCATGGCTACGGATGTCATCAAGTCCTCGATTTATAGCCCCTTTCAGGAGCTAGATGCAGATGGTTGACCAATAGCTTGCTGGGCAGGTACAAGTAGCACTGAAACAAGAGGATTAGTATAGCTGAGACACAATGGCTGGAAATTTACTGGGATTGGGGGGTGTGATGACGTTACACATTAAAGTCAGACATACAAACAAATTCGTAGATCGCATGCATGTAGGGAAGATCACGCCTTCCCAACTCTTACCTCGTGGAAGGGTTGTCTACCACGGGCCACTGGGGTAACCAATAGTCGTGCTCTGGAGGCATCATTATCCGCGCAATACAAAACTGCGTGATCGATGTCATCATAACCGGTTCCGCACCTACATATATTGCTTTCGACGAGGTTAATTCTGTAGATATGTGCGTCTAGCGAGTAGTGGTTGGACATAAGTATTGACATCACACGGAATGAGGCGTCGACTTAGATCCCGACTTTTGAACCACGATCTCGGCGAAACATTTGGAATGTAACCACCGCCCAAGAGAATTATGTACTTGTCCAATCGTTTTGCCAACTTTGAAGAGAACTCTGACGTACTAATGGGAAAAATTCAACATGTGAAATTCTTCTATCGAAAAACTCGCCTTCCTGTGTGCCCACCTTTGCTAGAGAGTCCGCCTTTTCATTGCCTGGAATTGAGCAATGTGAGGAGACTCATACATAGGTAATCCTGAATGATCTTTCAACCAACGCACACATCTGCTCCCTTATTGTTGAAAGAAAGTAAGATGAGTGCCTAACTGTTTTCATCGACCGGAGAGCCTCAATTGAACTGAGACTATCCGAGAAGATAAAATAATGGTCTATGGGCATGTCGGAAATCATCTCCAATGCGAAATTGATTGCTGCCAGCTCAGCAACATATACGGAACAAGGTTACTGGAGTTTCCGGTAGGCAGATGAATATACATTGACACCGAAACCAGTGGATCCATCAATGCAATTGAAATTAACATGTTGGTACTTTCTAATAAAAATATGGGGAATTAAAATAGGTCGAAGTTCATCTGGCAGCCTGCTTCATGGAGAGATCATAATCAAAGGAGGAACTGTAATAAGTGAAGCGTACACTAGGAGAATGTTTGACGTATAGTTAATATAGATTCGCAAGAATCTTGACAGAGTACTCAATTCGAGCATTTCTTCGAAGTTTTCAATCACAAGGTTGTTACTGATTCCACACTTGATCAGTATTCTAGATAAGAGCTCCCAGAAACGGTACTATAAGGTTTATACTCCTGCCAGAACTTCCAGGCTCATATTGTGCGTTGAATGGATACAGCCAACGATATTGAATGCGTTCCAATTAAAAGTGGTAGCTGTTTCTTGCCGAGAGGATGCAAAAAGAGCTTTATTCGAGAACTGAAAGAATAGTTGTTTTATAGAGTTTAATTAGGTCTTCCGGGTGAGCACCCCACCATGTTCCGGATTATACGCGTTAGTTAAAATTCATATTATTTTTTTCTGTGTACTTGTTCCGTTCGATAGCACGTGGCCTCCAAAGACGAACACTTCTACCTAAAAAGTTGTGCCTAGCGATGGGCAATACTTTGAATGATTCGTTGGTAATCATTTTTTCATAATAAAAATACATTTTTATCAAAAAAAATGTAAAAGAACTTAGTTGCGCACCTGATAGATTTGGCATAAATTAATAGGATCTTTCATGTAAATTTAAGCCAGCTATCCCTGGAATCAGGGCTGTTGTAAGGAAGATTGCAAACAATTTTGTATGCTGTATGAAAGACTGCAAATAATTACGTTGCTTACGCTTACTTTGGTTTGCAAATAAACGAGGGGAAAGTTAACACGTCTGTTAAAATTCATTATTTTTTTCTGTGTACTCAGAAGCGATTAAGAAATGATACGAGGGTAATAACAACAATCAATATACAACTAGCGATTTGAAATTGGTTCACTGTTGTAGAACCCCTTGGTCCAAAGTACACCTTGAAGCCAGCACCTAACTATACATATTTGCGCCTTTGTTTTGATTTGCTGTGTTATTTTGACAGAATATTTGAGAGTGTGTTCGTGTGAGTTCATTATTAGGGGTGTATTATTAAGCTTGGGACCGAGCTTGGGACCGATGTGCTAGTACTGACTGAGCCAAGAAAAAAATCGTATTTGTTCGGGACATCCTGTCTTAGAGTTAGTCTATGGTAATAAGATCGTTGTGGTGCCGAATGACATAAATTCTTCAAATTGTTCAGAACCTCCACCAATTGAGCAATTTTGGGCAATTGTGAAACCTGATTGTCGAAAAATGAGAGAAGAGAATCAAAATAAGTTCAAAAGTTCAAAAAGAAGTGGACAAAGGCTTAAAAGGCCGGGGGAGAAAAGTTTGTCCAAACATTAATGGTAGGAGTTATATCAAAACCAAGTTTGTAAGTTTCCTATTTGTCAAAAATAAAATTATATACGTTGTGCGAAAGATTCAATACCTTGATCTATAATTCCAGAACAGATAAATGCTGGCTATACCGATACACCATTCCATCTACCGGAATAACTTCCTGATTCAGTCGTGTATTGCTACGATACGTTCGAAACCACGGACCACCTGTATCAGAGGGATCAAATATCACAATCCATTTGAGGCATACATCGTTAAAAATCTCCATAGCACTGTCAGTAAAAATATTACAACCTCTCCAATGATGATCCAAATTTTCGAAAAAAAAATAATTAATAGGTCAACCAGTATTGAAATAAATCAAATTATTTTTCAAATCGCTAAGTTTGTAACTGGCACCAAAAAAATGAAAAAAATTGCAATATAAGTATCATTAATCGAAAGTGTTAAAATCAAACAGTCATTGTTCGTGAATCGATTTCAGTTTTTATTCATCATTTTGAAGTAACAGTATGTTTACGTCTACTAAATTTGTTTGCTTTTACATCGCGAAACGATAGCCTCAAATCGCTAGACAATTGTTTTGCCCATCACTGTACAAACCGAGGCGAATGGAGTTCAAACATTCATGTGCTGCAATTTTTGACGCCACTGAGTTGGTCATGTTCTTGCGTGCCATGGGCTCCACGATGACGAGCTTATGGACAACATGCAAGGTTTCACGCGTATTCATCAGCCACCATATCCCTGTTTGGTACGTGGCGTCGTCTTCGTCGTCGTCGTCGTCATCGTCGTCGTCGTCGGCGGCGCATCCATGGGGGCAATTGTAAAATTAATAGCTGTGCTTTCCATGCACCTGGATAAAAATTAATCCATACTTTCAAATAAAGCAACAGTCATACCGGAGCTGCCGCAACATTGTCGCTAAAATGGACACCGAGTGCAACGGATCGTCCCCCACTAGAGGGTGGTTATCAAGATATTATGTGGCCACACCGGGGTGACGATTCAAATCCTGTGAACTGTGGCGACAATCGGACTAGACACTAGCTACTCACGTATTCATAATACCCGGAAAAAGGTAGAATACACCAGCGCCCCACAAAAGGGTATAATTATGGTTTTGTGTTTTTTTTAAGTATTTGCTACTTTCTGAGTTCTGAACCCCTCCTTTTGATTGGTATGCTCCACGTTGAATCCAGGGTTGGTATTAACTATAACAGAACCGGTTCGGTAAAACGGTAAATGGTGTTATCTCAAAAAATATGTTTCATGGTGCAAACGCTTAGTGATCGTTCTCAAAAGAAGCTAAGCTTCTGCTAAGCAGCATTAAAAGGTATGTTAAAAGCGCATTATGTATATTCCCAAAAATCCATAAGCAGTTTTAGTAAACTCAATTTGTTATTAAGAAAAGTGTTTTTATTTAGAATTAGCGGTAAAATTCAAAATTAAAAACAATATTTACTATAACAAAGTGAGTTTACTAAAACAGCTTATGGATTTTTGGGCATATCCGTATTGCGTTTTTAACATACCTTTTAATGCTGTTTAGCTGATTATATTCTGTTCTCTAGCTGGGTCTGGAAAAGGTGAATTTTTGTTGAATCAATTTCTCGTTTATTGAATTATCAGCTCACAATTTTACAGAGCTTCTGGGTGAACCATTACAATTGAACAAACATCGTACACAGTTAGAAAAAAACAAGTATTTTTTTTTTATCGAGATCATTTATTTGGCGAGCTCAATTGCGTTAGGGATGCTGTGGTCTCATCAGATAGTTGGCGCCAGCACTTAAACATTGTGCGGTATGGTCATGGCTCTTTTTTGGTGTTCGGCCGGTTGTGGTTACCATTGGGCGACGATGACATTCCTCAGATGTCGGAACAAAACAAACACACAAACACAAACTAATAAATAAAACATGTAATTGCATTATTTAATGCATATAAAGGGAATGCTTGATTTGGCAGAAATTAATGGGATATTTCGAGTAAATTTAAGCCAGGTAACGCCTGAATCTAGTTTGTTGTATGAAAGATTGCAATCATTGTTGTATGGCGCATGGAAAATTGCAAACAATATTTATGCTTCCTTTGGCGTGGAATTAAACGAGGGGAAATTTTACGTGCCTGTTTAAAATTCATTATTTTTTTCTGTGTAGGTGGTGAAGACCAAATCTATTGTTATTGAACTAACACATCGGTTTCCGTATTTGTATTCAATAAAAAAAAATGGAACACGGTTTTAAAACTTTAGATAGCAGACATGCAACCTACAATATTTGAAAAACTAGGAAAATTTAAACTAATACTTCACTTGTTCACTTTGAAAAAATCAAAAACGTTTTTTCAAACTATCACTAGCAAATACAAGCAAATGATTTTAAATTCTATTAGAAAAGGCTCATCTTTTGACAGATACACAGTTTGAAGAAAACATTTAATTTTCTGCGTTATCTAATGCCTTCAGAGAAAGGGTAAAGGGAACGCTAGATGTGGCATAAATTAATGGGATCTTTCAAGTAAATTTTAGCCAGATATCGCTGGAATCAGGTCTGTTGTATGGAAGATTCCAACAATGTTGTATGTTGTATGAAAGATTACAAACAATTACGTTGTTTACGCTTGCTTTGGATTGAAATTATACGAGGGAAAATTTTACGGTTTTTGGCTTTGTTCTACCGCGATTGTAAATTTTCAAATCAGAGTTACGTGTCTTCTTCTGGACTTCAATTTAGCTGACCGTCGGAAGGTGGAAAATGTCTTGTGTCGAGAAAAAAACTTGATTTTGAAGCGTAAGAAAATTGTGCAAAGTGATTTTTGTGTATCAGGAAATGAGCCCTGCTTAGTGAGAAACTTGAAAGAGTGGGACTGAATTGGAAAGGATGCTCTCGCAAAAATCCTTATCGCGGAAACCCTTTGATGGACACTACGTGTTCAGGTGCGCTAGATCGTGCATTCCGACAGCACCAATCAGGCATTCCCCAGGAAGTAGCAGAAACATCGGAGTGGTTTGTGCTAGTCGCGTGTGATACCGTTCCCAGTTTGAAACCCAAGTTGGATTGCACCTATTTCCAAGCGGTACAAGCGGTTGAGCGCGAAATGAGTGTTGTTTGAGGAAGGTTTCAAGCGCCAGTACAGTAATGTGCTATATATTGTTCAAAATTCAATTGTTTACAAATATCTATTATATTCAATTTCAAATATGTCGGGGAATAACAATATTTAAAATTTCTATTATATTCAACTTAACAGAACTCGAAGTTGTGTGTATGTGTGTACGCGCGCGTGTGTTTGTGTGTGTGGGGGGGGGGGGGGGGGGTTCACGTGTGTTGGGGGGTGCGCTTGTGTGTGTCAGCGGGACCTTTTTCTCTTTTCAAAAAGCGAGAAATGGCGCTATAACCATGAGCCATAAAAGGCTAGGAGAAGAGTTAGTGCTCATGTCCCAACCGACAGACAAACTCCCACGCAAGAAGAGCCTGGATACATATAGAAAACACCTGTGTTCCAGCCCAGAATAGCGGATAATAAAGGAGAGCATCAACTTTCTAAGCTTCATCTCTCTCAACGACCTATATACATATAAATATGCATACGCTTTCTCGCCAACGAAAGCCTCCCGCTCAATCCCATCTAACTTCCATCTCCAGATGTCTATGAAGGTTGCATGAGTTCTCAGCATCTTCTAAAGTAGACATTTAATCAACACTTCCCTCCCATCCCTTGCTGATCATAAGGACCTGGCCAGGTGTTGTGCAAAGAGATCGATGGATGAAGAGCCTGTCACACCCAAGGCAGCTGTTTTGGCGCTTCCATCGTCTCTACACAGTATGATTTTGTTATGTTATGTTTTTTGTTTGTTTTGTTTTTTGTGTGTGTGTGTGTGTGTGTGTGTGTGTGTGTGTGTGTGTGTGTGTGTGTGTGTGTGTGTGTGTGTGTGTGTGTGTGTGTGTGTGTTTGTTTTTTTTTTTTCCCAAGAGGAGGGCTCAATTTTTTTTTATTTCTCCCCCTTTTTTTTCCCCCCCCGTTTGTTTTTTTCTAACCCTTTCTTTAAAGGGTGTCCCCCCCTCCACCCCCCCCTTTAACACCAGCGACAGCGAGAAGTTTTTTTTTTTTTTTGGTTTTCTTCTTTTTTATTTTTATGCAACGATTGCTGAGTTCGAATATCTTTATTTAGTTTCTTTAGTTTATGTTTTATTTAAAGGGTGTATTCGATAAAAATGGCACACACATATATACTCATCAAAATTAAACTGATTATCGGATTTTCTTGAAATTTTCAGGGAATGAAGAACTACTAATGAGTTTTGATTTACAATATTTGTTTTATTCAATTTCGTCTCCCATCCCGAATGCCCGCACCTTCCTTTTCACTCCACCCATCAAATTTTGTACAACCGATTTTCCCAGTGTTTTTGTTGTTTTTACCCAAATTTTCTTCAATTCTAGCTCTGTTTTTATAGTTTTGGGATGTTTGCGAAGTTCCGTTTTCATAATTGCCCAGAATTTTTCAATTGGACGAAGTTTCGGTGAATTTGGTGGGTTCATATCCTTTGGCACAAAATTGACTCTGTTGGCTCGGTACCACTCCAATACGTTTCGAGCGTAGTGGCAGGATGCTAGATCAGGCCAAAACAGAGTTGATCCTTTGTGCTTCTTAATGAATGGCAAGAGACGCTTCTTAAGGCACTCTTCCGTGTAAATCGCACCGTTTATTGTTCCGGAAGTGATGAAGGGAGCACTTATTTCACCACATCCGCAAATCGCCTGCCAGATTAGAAACTTCTTTGCAAATTTCGATAGTTTCTTCTTTCAAACATCCTCCGGAACATCGAACTTCGACTTGGCAACGAAATATTCTTGCCCAGGAAGTTGACGGAAGTCGGCCTTGACGTATGTTTCGTCATCCATCACGATGCAACCGGATTTGGTGAGCAGCTTCGTGTAAAGTTTCCGGGCGCGGGTTTTCGCAGTGATGTTTTGTTTTCATTCCGGTTTGGGGCTTTTTGCACTTTGTAAACATGTAACCCAGCACGCTTCATGGTTTTCTGCACAAAACCGACTGACACCTTAGACTTTTTAGCGACATCTCGAATTGACATGTTTGGACGGTTCTTGAATTGTTGTACGACTTTCCTGGCTATTTTACTGTCCATTGGACCACTTTTACGACCACTCCCTTCCTTCCTTTGGACACTCAGACGCTCCTTGAAGGTTCTTATTACACGAGACACAGTTGTATTTGCAATTCCAAGCCTTTTAGCAATCCACCGGTGGGACGCCCCTGGATTTTGATTGTGAGTGCACAAAATTTTCTCACGGACAATTTCTTGTTTCGACGACATGACTGGAACTACTGAATGTATAACTATGAAACTTGGCAGATATAAATAATACACTATGGATAAGATCTACTCAAATTTCTAGGTTTTTTACTCATACGATTCAAAAGTTACAGAAGATTTTCTGTGTGCCATTTTTATCGAATACACCCTTTACGGTGCTAACAATTTGGGAAGTAAACACATGCAAAGTATGAAATTGAATTCTTAAATGTATCATCCAGAGTACGCTGAAGCTTCAAATTACTATCGTTGAGATGTTGAGGAGATTTGGCTCAACCTTAACCTTTGTTGACAGACATTTTCATGGTTTTGAGTAGATTCTATTCGAAATAATAATCAGTTTTGCTTTCAAACAAATTATAAAAAAAAAGTTCGTTTCTGAGCATTTTGAAGTAAAATTTGAGCGATGTATCTTAACAGTTTTTATGGATCTAAATGACAAATTTCCAAAAACAAAAATCATATACGAATCAACATGCTTATAAGAGAGCTTCAGAATCTGTGGAAAAAAAAAAGAATTTTCGATCACAAATGAACGCTTTTCATGTTTAAAGTTATATAATGACCTGGAGGCAAGATTCCCAGTAGTTTTTGGTAACTACTAAAGGACCGTTGGTATTCAAATTGGTGTTATGAATAATGAAGTTACCGAAAGTGTAAACCCTGTAAATTTATCCCTTAACTATACTTTTTACATTAAAAATAAACAGACTGCCCCGACAGATATACAAACAATATTCTCTAGAGTAAAATCGTAACATCGTTATGGGAGGGCATTATGCCGCTTTGAGTGGGTCATCCCGCACCCATGTTTCGCTGAAGGCATTTGAGAACGTAAATTTTGTAAAATCATTTTTAAGTAAAAACTCCTAAGGGAGGTGCGAAAACCAGGTTGGACTAATAAGCTTTTTGATCAAATCAGTGGATAAAATGGAATGAGGGCATCCTCTGTTCCCCTTTACGCTTTACGCCTTTACGAGATATTAAAAAATAATAAAACTTCTTCAAATTTCATTCGAACCTCTTAAAGCAATTTCCGCATTAAGCATGAAAACTTCGAGAAAACGTAGTTTTCAGACGGGCTAAAAAAGATCGAGCATCGCTGGGTTACGTGTATCGAGCTAAAAGGAGAATAGCTTGAGAAATATTTTCCAACAAATTTTGTTTTCTTTTGTTGGCAAAGTACTTATCGGACTGCCTTCGTATGTCTACACTGATAAAAAAGCAATGATAATATCTATGTGTCCCACACATGATTTTTTGCAATTTGTTCAACAAATGAAATCTATTTGTAACCACACATACTTTCTATGTGCATAAATAACTACTATGTGTGGCCACACATACTTTTCATTTGCTACATAAACTTCATATGTGTTTCTCGGAGGGTTCTGTTTATGTGTGAACAAATGAATATTATGTAGAATTTTAAATAGATTTTTGCCAATAAATATGTGTAGATTTTTACCCGTGTATGATATGCTGCAAGCATCAATATTGACAAGCAAAATAATTGGATGTTATCTAACCAGCAATATGCAAGAAATATTACTAAGAAAGACGGGCTATTGTATACAATGTATGAAATATCTCAGGCCTATACACGATTTATAATTCTAACTTGTATATTTTGTGACGCTCCGTTTATGTGCATGATATTGAAAAGAAATTTAGACTACTTTTTTGAGATGTGTAGATTAGATAGAGGATGTACAATAAAGAAAAAGGCAGAAAGATAGGGGATTGGCAGCTTCAAATCAATATTTTTTTAATAACCTTACAAGTCTTTGGTAATTGGACAGCTAGTATGATAAAAACCAACACTTTCTTGTTCACTTCTAAAAATCAATTCCTTAAAAAACAATGAATAACTACACGGTTTTAAAAAAATTCAAAATAACCCCCTCTGTGACCTCACAGGTAGGAAATAAAATATACAAACACACATTCAGCTACACCCAACCAACCAACCAACACACACACACACACACACACACACACACATACGCACACTCGCGAGGATCATGCCGAACGCCGGTGGGCCGAGAAGCAGTAAGAGGCGACTTCTGGCGAGTGTGTCAACTTCAATTCTGAGGTATGGAGCTCCTGTCGGGGTCGCGGCGCTGAAAACTGAGCGTAATAGAGGAAATCTGAACAGGGTGTTCCGACTCATGGCCATGTGAGTCGCGAGCGCGTATAGAACAATTTCGTCGAAGGCAGTATGCGTTATCGCTGGTATGATGCCGATTTGCTTCACCCTGGTCGAGGACGTCGAATATTATCAGCGGAGGGATATCAGAAATGCGAGGAGAATCGTCAGAACGGAATCGTTGGCTAAGTGGCAGCAAGAGTGGAACAATGCGGTGACAGGAAGGTGGACCCACCAGCTCATCGCCAATTGTGTCAGCCTGGGTGCATAGGAAGCATGGAGAGGTGAACTTCTATCTGACGCAAATCCTCTCCGGACACGGCTGCTTCCGGAACTATCTGCCTCGGTTTGGTCACGCTTCTCCATCTTTTTGCCCAGAGTGCGCGAACCTGAAGGAGACACCAGAAAACGTCGTCGTCGAATGCCCTAGGTTCAAAGAGGTCCGCAGGGATATGCGCGGCGTGACAGCCGACAATGTTGTCGAAGAGATGTGCCACGAACCGGGTGCTAGGCTCAACTGGAATCGCTGGACTGACTTCGGCACTCTACCGGTCGGTTGGAGTGAGCAGCAACAGCAGAAGAATCAGTTTCGGGGGAAGTTCCACCGCCGAGGAACTCATCGTCAGTGTAGGGTAGCCCACCGTTGGGGGCTACTCGAGTCGATTGCGTCGAGGTGTGGGAGCTAAATGACTCAGGAAGTGGGAGCTAAATGGTTCGACCAAAGTAGCTGGGAGATAAACGGCTCAAGAATGGTAGAAATAGAGAGTAGAGCAGAGGTCCAGCTACGCCAATGCATAGTTAAAAAATAACAAGCGAGTTTCCCACGATGGTGACCGTAAAGGAGAGCACGTCATGACGGTCGGGTACTCAACATCTGTACACGTTGTCGGCGTAGTTTGGCGTGACTCTTTATAGGGACGCTAGTTGAACGTTGGACTTCGAGGTGTTCAGCTTTTTGGCCAAATCGTTAACTGAGGCCTTGAGAAAAGCTCGTCCGATTTTGTTGTCCAATTTGGGGTTCGACGCTCCTTTTTTTCGTCCACTTCGTGGCAGTTGCGCAAGGGAATACTTCTCCCCCGATCTTCCGAATAGCAATACGCTCCGTTTTCCGGTTTCGTCAACTTTCTTAGTGACAATCCTGGAATAGTGGAATTGTGCACAATGCGTTTTTCAACGGAAATCATTCCCATCTCTTGAAATGCGCGTGAAACTTTGCTGTGAGTTGTGTTCGGTTTGACGTTTGGGTGTACACAATGAGATGGAGCCGACAGACTACCCGAATAAAACTGCATGTTCAAATGGCAGCTATAGAAAAGTGTTCCCTAATTTTCTGGGACAGTCTATAGTTTACCAATTACAATCGTGCTACAAATACGCTCGTAAAAGTGTTTTTTTAAGTGAAACCAAAACTCTTTGGTTATTAGGTAGTAATTGGGTATGCGTAGAATACATTGTGAAGCTTGATAAAAATTTAGAAAGCTTTTAGTTTCAAATACGTTCTGCGATTTCGTAAATTTTCTTGATATTCAGAGAGCATATGTGTGAACTGAATGAAAAAAGCATCTTCTGAATTGGAAGAAAAAAAAAAAAACACCCCCCTCAATTTTCCTCAAACCCCCCTTTTTAATAAACCCCCAAAACCCCAAAACCACAAAAAAACTTCAAAATATTATTTTTTTCCCAAAATTTTGGGAAAACTACCCACAAAAACAATTGCTCCACACTTACACCACTCCAAATTTTTGTTCTATGTGAAATATAAACCCACAAAAAAAAAATAATAATTCTACCCATTTTTTCTATTAAATCTTAACTTTCCTGGGGTATTAAAAATAACTCACCAAAGATAACAAGACATTGGGGTCAATATTGACCCGGATTTCAACCCTTTCTAGAATTATGAAATTTCAACCTAGACACAATGTTTGTACTTCATTTGAAAGGTTATAGTCTCAAAAATGCATTGGTGGTAGAAAAACCTGGTTCCAGTAACATTGGCCACCGGGAATCTGCTACAAAGGGAAGGAGGTTTTGATTTCGATGTGTGAACAGAATTGCATACAAAACATTCCAGACTAATTGTAGAGAATTGACGTCTTTGACAAAGTTTCTCAATATGTCATTTGTCGTCTTGTGAGATTATCATACTAGTTTCAGATCATGCCGCAGAAATGGCGCCGCAGTCTATCTTTGCTAAATGAAGCTCTAGAGAGTTGCCGTTTTCTGCAAAGTTTCTTAGAATGTCATTTGTAGTTTTTTGACAACATCACATTAGTTCATGCTCTTGCCGTAGAGATGGCACTGCAGTCTATATTTGTCAAATGAAGCTCTAGAGAGTTGCCATCTTCGGTAAAGTTTCTCATTGTGATATTTGTCGTCTTTTGACGTAATCATGTAAGTCCCAGATCTTTCAGCAGAGATGGAGCTGTAGTCTATGTTTTTCAAATTAAGGTTGAGAGAGTTGCCGTCTTAGGCATAGTTTTTCGGTATGTAATATGCCGTCTTTTGTCATTATCAGTATTTCAACCATATGTAGTTCTAGCGAGATGCCATCTTCAGCAAAGTTATTGAATATGTCGAGGATCGTCTAATGGCATTGTCATATTAGTTCCAGATTTTGCCTCAGAAATGGCACTGCAGTCTATATTAGCCAAGTTCTAAGGAATTGCTGTGTTCGCAAATTTGTTCAGTATGTAATATGGAGGCATTTCACATTATCATATTTGTTGCAGATTGTGCTGCAGAGAAGTAGTCTATATAAGGCAAATGAAGTTCTAGGGAGATACCGTCTTCGGCAAAGTTATTGAATATGTTGAAGACCATGATTTGACATTACAGGAAATCAGAGATCACGCCATAGTCTATTTTTACTGTTTTCAAAGATGTACAAAACGCCATGGACATTTTTTTAAATTATCAGATTTGTTTTAGATCGTACCGCCGAGATGGCGCTGTAATCTATCTGTACCAAATGAAGCTCTAGAGAATTTCGGTCTGGTACAAAGTTGATCAGAATGTTAAATTGTGTCATTTGACATTATGATCTTAATCCATTTCAAAACTACACTTCATACTAATAAGTCATACTGGTTAGGCTCAAATTCACGAAAACTCTTTGCAGGTCCGTCTTAGCGGTCTCGCACGATATTTAGGGCACATAATGCTTCCAATTCATGAACTTCGAAAAGCTTCTTGCTTATATCGCATTTTAACAGTGTTTTTATCAATTTTGTTTGTCCAAAAAACAAGGCAAGCTATTTCGAAGCATTTGCAGGTTGAATTATAATTATAAATATTGTGAAGGAAAACAAAAGTTCATGAAACTTAACTAAAAATTAACCTCAGTGACTTGCAAACAGTTTGCGTAAACTTCTATGCGATAATCACTACAGCTTATAATCTTACCAGTATGACTTGTTAGTATGAAGCGTAGTTTTCATTTGAAGTAGGTATACAGGGTGCGTGCGATATTTTTGCCTTAAATTATATAATTCATTAATGTGTGTTTTCAAAAATTCGTATGTAACATGTGTGTGAAGAATAGCCAACCAGTTTGTTCTGTTTCGATATTTTCAATGCCACTGACAAACGATTTTTCAGTGCAAAAAAATCAGTGTAGCACGGCGCGTGAACTGTTTCCAGATTTACCATGAATAATGGAAATGTTTTGTCCGAACATTTGTTTTTCAATCATTTTCAATACAATACGAAACAATACTATACAACAAAATTTTGCTTGATTCATCCTACAGTAGTCTATTCATCGGGAAATGCGCCAGCGTTGCGAATACGCAACGGGGGGTTAAGGTGGGAAGGTTAAGCGGAAAGTACCGCAATGTAAGAAGGGGAAAATTTGAGAGCTGAAAATTATTCATTTAGACTACAAGTATATATTTTCAAATGCAGGTATATCTCTGAAATCCAAAACGTTTAGGACATTCTTTCAAGGTTGTGTGAACCGGCAAATGAAACTTTCGATAAAGGCTCCACTGATTGCTCTAACCTGATCTGGAAACAGTTTTTCACATCCTTTCCAAATTAATTCAGCAGCACCAGCTGTAATTACGTTGTTTAGCTTGCAATAACAGGAAATAGGCGTAATCGAAATTTGGGGACGGATAGCAATAGCAACCCCTCAGTGTGCTCATATATAGTAGGCTCACCACCCGATAGGGTGAAGCGGTTCGTGGTTGTTTGATAAGCGGAAACCCGTTTAATTGTAAACGACCGACGGCGACGTGACGTTGCGATGGAGATGCTTCTGCTCCGTAATCATAAATTGAGGAAATGCACTTCGTTTCAAAACAGTCCCATAGAAGAGGGAGTATAGTTCCAGCGGTTCGTATAATCTGAAAATAATTTCACTCAACCGTGACCCTCTTCTGTAGTGTGTTCCTCAATGTGTACAAGTAAGCACTCTCAGCCCAGCCGCTGCCACCGCCACCGCGATGTTGGCTACCGTTGCTGACAGGAAAATAACGTATTCCATTGAACTCGGAAAAAGGACTACGAGAGGGCGGAATTGAAGTTTTCCACGTAGTCCAACTACTACGAAAAGAAGAAAAAGTAACAACAATCGCAAGTCCATGCTGAATGCCGGGCGAGCAAGAAGCGTTTGTCGGCTTATTTCCATCGCATACTATAGCATTCGGTCGATCATCATCGCACTCCGGCCATCCACCCTCTTTCATTTTCCCTCCCAGTCAGGGTGCATTTTCAGTTCAGACAAATAGCATCAAGTTCATTGTCTGCTGACAAGAGAGAGGGTGGCAGTAAATGAATTGCTAGGAAGAAAAAAAAATCTCTCATCCCATCAGCCGACCCTAGTTCGACGGGTGGTTTACTTGCAGTTTTTTTACTGTTAGATACGTTTACGTGCTCTAAAATAAACAGTTTCATTATTTTGTTTCCTTGTGTATGGAACGGAAAATGGAAGAAAAGTTGACAGTGGGGGATTGTTAACTAAACAATAGAACAAATAATTACGTACGATAAAGCTAGCAGTAACAGCTTTGTGCATGGAAGACAACATGCCGAGATCTTGGTGAGATTTGGTTCATATCGAACTTCCTGTTCAACTTAATGGCAAAGGAAAATATAAGTGTTTTTTTTTTATTAATTCAGTACATACACACTACCAAAATGTCATGTAAATTTCTGTCCCCTAAGACCGACACATGCAAGCGTCCTTTAGCACTTAAGAATGAGTTGAAAGAGATAAGAAAATAAATTCAATCAAACACATATTTCGTCGAATTGCGTATGTGTCATGTGTATGTGACATAATTTTACACGAAATCTTTGTTTACGTTCCCCGACTTTTTACAAACATGAATTACGTCTCGTGTAAAATTCAAAATTTCTAAGTGTGTAGGTTTCCAACATTCTGAACGTACTTAGCTCAGAATAACTCGGAAAGTTAAAAAAAACATGGGCTTCAAGATTCCATAATATGAAAATTTCTGAAAGGATTGCAGCTGTGTAAAGTTTCTCTAGTTGGACTCAATACTGATGAGAAGTAAGTTTATGTTTAAACGTTCAACTTAATTTGTCTATTCGGAAACGGACAACGTCAATTTCGTGAATACGCCGATGGTTATTTATATGATAAATAAAATTAATGATAAATAATAAAAACAGAAAGTAGTCTATATTGCCTTACATTTCCTTAAGTGTGAGCCTAAGATACGAAATTGAATCACTATTCACTACCTTGATTTTTGATACATAGAACATTATCACTATTCTAAAAATATTAGAAAATCGAATGTTGAGTAAATCAACGGACTACAACGCTGATTAGTACAATTTTTTTGTGCATTAACTTCATTCTGAATGAATAAATCTTTAGTTTATAGAGTGAAATATAGAGTAAATGTTCGCTCAATTTCAATAAAAATCATAAATTAATCAGACGAAACCAAAAATCAGAACCGGATGGCAAAAAAATGCAATTTTACCATAGTGAAATTTTATTTCGTGAATATTAGAGAAATATTCTCAATAATATCATAACCAGAACACATAATAATTTATTCTAGAATGTTCAAAACATACATAAACAACACAACACGAAACTGAATGTATGTATTTTCGCGGAACACAAGTTTTCGCAATCAACAAACCCCTTTATACTGTCAACCAGTCAGCCACCCCTTTTTTTCTAATTACAAATACACATTTCTTACAACATCAAGGTGCGCTATTTATACAAATGCTTTGCGTCCAGCGAGCCAAGGCAGGTGTTTGGGTTTGTTACTGCTGATTATTACCTATCTACCTATGCTAGCGAGCGCCACCCTCGCATGTAAGCCGTGCACCTCGATCACGCTCATATAAATGGAACGGCGTAGTATAAGCGGCAAGTAAGGGGAAAAAAAGCTCTATAAGGGTGACGAATATTTACGAATTTTGCATTTCCAGCACGAAAATTGTTTCACTCGATTAATTTTACTACTTGATGTAAATACACTTTCGCTGCATAATGAAGCACCCACCAGTACCCACAGCACACCAAACGCAACACCCGTGCGACGCGTGCTTGTTTAGTGACAGTAAACAAATGGATTTATGACAGACAGTTTCCAATTGTGGATAAAAAATAATTCTTTTTTCTATTGAATGAACTTTTTTTCGTAGTCAAAGTGTTTTAATGTCATAACACTTTCTGAAACTATCTTTAGGTATGTGCAGTTGTACCGATGCTGAAGAACCCGTTCTTTAATGTGCAGGAGCACGAGCAATTTCAGGATCGAGCTAGGTGCAATGTTGACATAGATTACATCCGGAAACATTTAAATCGAATATTTCTCACGAAGAAAAGATCAATTTCTTAAACTATGACCACAATCGAGCAAAAGAGCTGCTAGCCAACTGTCTTAATTTTGCAAATTGAGCTTTTATTCGCTAATATACGTCGATTCAAATGTTTGTTAACAAAAGCAGGATCGCCCATTCCGCAAATTTCTCCGGATATACAAACATAACAAGAGTATAAAAAGTACAACACAGCTGTTCACTTACCTTGAATAAGAATCTTTCTGTCATTATGGAAAAATCATAATCGTTTGGCTTTCCAGCATCTCACTTTCTGCATGGTACGTAGCGATACATTCAAGGTTTCGTGATTGAAAAGGAGAGCAGGAAAGCGAAGCATGTGCAAAACAAAGATCCCAACAGCAGAACGACGCGTGCCAATCTTTCACAACAAGACAAATCGAAATAAAGGAAACGATCTAGGATTTACAGCGTGTTGGGATGCTCATTTTCAAGGCTTAGATTTGAGTTCATGTCGGTCGGTGTAATCATCGCAGATTTGCCCGTATTCCTCAATTGCTTGGTCCTGTCGAGGATAACTTTCGAGTTGGAGATTTTCTCGATTGACCATCATTGTACTTTCCGCAAAGGATCTACAACATTTGGTCGAAAAACATTTTGTCAAATGACATCCAATCGATTGACATTTAGTCAAATGGACATATCGTCGAAAAGGTATTTTTTCCATTTTGGTGGAACAGATTTATGGTTCTATAATTTCAATCAGGGCAGTGTGTACCTTTAGCATTCGGTTTGTTGATATTCTCTTTCGGA
The DNA here is from genome assembly GCA_024533555.2 of Aedes koreicus. Taxonomy (NCBI): domain Eukaryota; kingdom Metazoa; phylum Arthropoda; class Insecta; order Diptera; family Culicidae; genus Aedes; species Aedes koreicus. Next base: position 121,009 of record JAHHFK020004329.1, on the reverse strand, counting down.
AAATATTTTCTAAGTACATTATGCGTCGAAACATTTTGAGCAGTTATGGTTTTCAAACAGATTAGTGTATTTGAATTTGTTGCGATTAAGGAAAATTTTGCCAAAAATTGTACGACAAGAATGAAATCTTTGGATTACTTCACGCCCAGAAGTCAGTTTCAGATAACATGGCTCTTGTAAAATGTTCAAGAGCTGCTGTATTTCGAGTCATGGCATCGATTGGACTCCCATCAGTACCAAGAAAAGAAATTAACTCGTAATCCCGTTCGGAGCATGAGAAAAAGGCAAAGCAGGCTAATGTATCAGAAGCAAAGGTAAGAAGAATAGTGTAAAGGTTGTACGGAATCAAATTGCACCACTTTTAAATGGCTGTAACTTTTTACCCGTTGGGTATTTTCTATTGAAATTTAAGTTTCACTAGCAGATGTGCAATCGTTGCGAAGATGGAGTCGGAAGAACAGCAGTGGCGCAAAGAAATTTTGCGCACGCACCTCGAAAATCCGGATCTTTCTTATCGTGCCATCAGCAGGAAGCTGGGAATGGTACATTCTACGGTGTCTTCGGTCGTGTTTTAAATCGGTACCACAAACTTTTGACCATCGATCGGAAAGAAAAAAGTGGCAAAAATTGATCTCCGTATAGTGTTAAGAATCACAAGCGGGTAGTTCAAGCTTTCAAGAGGAATCCCAACAGTTCTTCAAAACTTTCGTGCAAGAAGCGAAAAAACGTAAAGGATTACACACGTACTAAGTCCAAAAGGCGCCTAATCACGATGAACGGCAGAATACGGTAGGGAAAACACGTGCACGGAAGCTCTACACCCAGATGTTGACGAAACCACATTGCCTCGTTATGGATGATGAGACGTATGTAAAAGCAGACTTCCGGCAGCTTTCGGGGCTCCAGTTTTTCACTGCTCATCATTAGTTCGATGTCCCTGAGGACGTTAGAAAGCAGAAGATGTCAAAGTTTGCCAAAAATATATACGATTTGGCAAGCAATTTGCTCGTGTGGAAAGCGGAGCACCCCATTCGTATTAACTGGAACGGTCAATAAGCAAAGGAATGCCTCCAAAAGTGTCTATTTTACTCGAAAGAGGTTTTGGAGTAGTACAAGGCTAAGGAGGTCAATTTCGTACCGAAGCATCTCAACCCCCCGAACGCACCGGAACTGCGGCCAATTGAAAAATACTTGGCCATCATGATGCAGGCACTTTGAAAGCATCCTGAGGAAGTGAAATCGGAGGAAGATATGAAGAAAAGATGGATTGCCACGCAAAAAAAAAGTTGGTCCAAATGTTGTACAGGACCTTATGAGTAGTGTAAAGAAGAAGGTTCGTGCATTTGGATATGGAATTGAAATTGAATAAAACAAACATGGGAAAATATTTATAACATGTTTTATTTTACTCCCTGAAAGTTTGAAGATGATTGGTTGAACTGGCGAATTTTGCCGAATATTTGTGTGTGTCGCAATTTGATTCCGTACACCCTTTAATATGCAGTGAACTCCATCACGGTACTGATAGCCTTTATATCTGGATCAACAATAGAAAAGGGCATATCAACTTTTGTAAACAAACACTTTCCCCTTCATGATGATGGTATTGGTTGGTATTGGTTTGCGTGGGTGGCTTACGCTGTGCGAGGAAATAGGCTCAGAAGTGTTTGTTTACAAATGTTGATAGGCCCTTTTCTATTGTTAATCCAGAATTATTATTGACCAGTGAGATATTTTCTGTGCACTAGCAAAGCGACACCAGGGGCCTGGCAACCCTTTCCTATTTACTAGCGTTTGACAGTATGCAAAATATCACGGGCCTTATTTGAATAAGGCCCGTCTGACTATTGCACTAGTGTACGAACGTCAGGTTTGTTTACAAACAATCAATATTTTGACGTTTGGATGTTAGTGATGTTGGCTGCAGGAAAATCTCTGTCCGTCAGTTCCCTGGGCGACACAGAACGCTCTCACTATCAAACTTCTCACCAGCATGAAATAACAGCCGAGAGATAATTTTACCTCAGTTATCTCAATCATTTTCTATATCACTAACAATTGTCAATTGATACGATCATATCATCAAGAAATATTTAATGGTCATTGCTATTGACCATCATGTCAGGGCTTCAAATGGTGAGTTGACAACTTCGAAGGAGGGTGTGACCGACCTCTGGTCCTCACAAGTTCCTGCCTCACGCCTCCACGAGTCATATGATCACAAAAGACTGCCAGCTGAAACATGGAGACGCTGGTTGGCGTAGCCTGGGCAATGTTGTCATTTTGACAATAGCGAAGTGAGGGGTTGTGACTCAAGATCGTGTACCTATAAATCAAATTGTATATCCATACCTGTAATTCATATCATAGTATTTTCCATTCTCATTTAATTAATAAATTCAGCACGCTTTGGAATCATCTTTGCGTTCCAAGAACCTGGAGCAACACGACAAGCATCAAAGGCTCAATTTGTTTTTCAGCATTTCAGCATAACATTTTCTCTAAAATTTCTGAACTTCAACTACTATATTCATAAAATACTGACATCTGCTTATAAGCAGTATAGGATTATAAGCCATTTATTTATTTCTGAAATCATCAAATTCGATCACTCCAATTGATATCTTTGATATGTAACTAAAACAGTATATAGAAAAAAATTCAAAAAAAACAACATGTCTTATAAAATAATATCTTTTTTTGAAATTTTATCATTGATATTTGAAATGATCTATTCTGTTTCCAGCTTTTCCAGGACTAGTAGGATGTTAATACATGTCTAATTTTTATGTTTTTTTCAGTAACAATCCAGTGGATGTCAGATAAATTTTGTACATATGCATATTATGTTCTCGTATTAAATCAAATATCATTTCATTGAAACAGTTGAAAGGATTGATCTACTCTGCTTTTCAACTCTTCCAGGACTATTAGATATTAATACATATCCAATTTTTATTTTGTAGTAACAATTCAGTGGCTGTCAGTTATGTTTTGTAAATTACATAAACATTACATACATTACATACATACAATCATTAACAAAGGGTAAGGGGGGAATACAGGGTGCCAGACGAAGTGTAGGCTGGATGAGCGATTCGTGGTTATCTGGCCCAAGTCATGGATGACAATTATGCCTTCCTTGGTGGAAATCATCAGATCACGATAAGCGAAAGTCTATTTATCTTCCGACAGTCTACAGTGAGTTTGCTAACCCTATTTTCAACAAACCACCAGACGAAAATCCTAATGTGTATTGTTTACTGTTCATTTTCTGTAATAAGAGCGTTTCGTTGGAAGGAGATTCTCTATCCTTTCCGTGGGATTCGTGTAAGTACTTCTGCTTACGGGTCCACACCACTGTTTTTGGCCCTTCATACAACGGAATAGTGAGGATTACAGGTATGTACAGTTTGATCTTGCCATTAGGAGGAACTGTACGCCATGGCAAGTCCTGCACTGGTGGTGGCTTCCTATCACATCACATCACATCACATTGCTATTGACCATCATGTCGCTTCTTCAGCTAACAAACGGTCATGAGATTTTCATGAGCTTGATAACCGTTGAAATATATTCGGCTACTCTAGGTGTCCCTGTACTTTAGGTGTTTTTTGAAGCTGTTATTTTTTTTTGCTATCTAGGTAAACAGTAATTTACAACATCTTCTTCCTTGCATTAAGTCCAAGAAGGACCTGATCAATCAGTTTCAAACACCTCCCATCCTTTTCTAAACAGTCTTATTTGTTTATACCATATAAAAAAAACAAGTTTTGTACTAGGTAAACTGTGACACATTCCATAGCCATGTCACGAATCATCAAATACCTCCCCAGAACTTGAATCCTGATCACCCCTAAAAAATAGCAAAAACGATCCAATGAACCGTAGCGTGCACATAAACGGTGCGTGTGCCAAAAGGTCGATAAATTATTGGTTTTCATTTTCATTGATTTCCAGTCATTCGCAGTTAGCGCTGCGGATTAAATGCTAACTGGCAGTTGGTGGATTGCTATTGTTTCCTTTTCATCCTTTCCAGCATTTCTAGTTAGTTAAAAAAAAAACTAAGGATGCGCTTGGCAAGGGGAATCTAGCAATCATCTGCTCGGAATAGATTTGCCGAAGCGGGAAACTCCAATAGAATCTGTAGTGGCTCCCGAATTGTTATACCCAAAACGTAAATCAAATTGCACTGCAATTTATGCACCGGCATGACACATGTCCTCGTTGGACTCAACATTTCAATGAAATATTTTCGCACAGTCATTCAAAATTCATGACAAACGTGGGAGGATTTCCCCCTTTAAGCCAGCAGGAAGTATCACCACACCAACATCCCTTTGTTTTTCGGTTGCATTGTTGCTTACAGTTCTTTCTCCCACAATTCCGATACCGGTGCAGACGAGACATGATGGGAATCGCATCATCAATGGATAATGGGATCAGTTTACCCCAAGGCACAATTTTCGAGTCCTACTGTTATCGCTAGGAAGGATACGGAAGATCTGTGACAGAAGGCTTTTATGTTTGGTGCTATCCTGTTTTAACTTAGCCAAAGAATTTAACGGAGAAAATTGATTTTTTGCCTCAAGGCGAAGAAAAGTGAGTGACATGTAGGGATTAGACGAAATCAATCACACTAGAATGTACCGTCGTCAGTGGAAAAGCGTGATGAGTAATATATCAACCTCCAAGCTGGCTGTGCTATTCAGCAATGCTCCAATGAGTCATCTTCTGATTTCAAAATTGGATCCAAACAGATCAACAATGCGCAGAATAATGTTTAAAATAAGGTGACAAGAAGGAACAAAGATTCTATCGCTATTTAGATTTCCATGTTGAAAAAATGCAGTCAAACTTGCTTCATGTCAAGTTACTTTAAAGAAGGGGGAGTCGAAGAAGAGAAATCGATGGAATTTTATTCGCCCTTTTTCCTGCTCTATCTTGAAATGTTAGATTATACACAGATAAAAAGAAACATTTAATTTTTGCGTTATCTAATGCACATAAAGGGAATGCTAGGTTTGGCAGAAAATAATGGAATATTTCATGTAAATTTATGTCAGAATCTAGTCTGTTGTATGAAACATTGCAAACATTGTTGTATGGCGCATGAAAGATTGCAAACATTTTTTTTGTTTACGCCTCCTTGGGCTTGGAATTAAACGAGGGTAAATTTTACGCGCCTGTTAAAGTTCGTTATTTTTTTCTGTGTAGGAAACGGAATTGTTCATGTAATAAAAACTTGTAATGTTAAACGCTGGCCGGCCAGTTTAACATGTTATAAGCCTATCTTGATGAGATTTCTCTTGTCGATAATTTTAATAACATGTTACAACTCAGCAGTCTGAAACGAAATAAACTTTAAAATTACACTTTTTCCGATGATCTTGCAAGAAATTACAACTAATGTTTTTTTCATGTAGATATTTTAATATGATAAAACGAATATAGTTACTAAACAAACGGAAATCAAACAAATACGTTGATATCACATTTATTAATATTTATTGATGTACTTGATTTCATAAATGTTGTGTTCATTCGCAATTTTAAACGAAACACTGCTCGCTGGACTTGGCATTGAAAATTGCACCGTACTTTCGACATGGTTGATGTGCATCTTCTTTGATGCAATATTAATTTATTCCTTACTATGGTTGTAGCGCAGATTGTAGGGTTTGGTCTGTATTACGGCATACTCCGTAGGTCCGTACTACATATTAAAATGTAATTGAAACCACTCCGACAATTGACAGTCGGCTCTGGGTCGAAAAAAAAATGGCCTCCTTTAGATTGCTTGTGTTATCTTCAAACTGAGAGAATGTAAACATTCATAAAATGCGTTAATAAAGGCATTGTTCTATCGCAAAACCAGACGTCCCAGTCGCAAAACTTTAGTGACGCACTTCTGTTGCACACAGTACGTAAAGCAAATATATCCACCCCAGTAATTTTACACTAGTTTTTTGGTATTTTGATCGTGAACTTGAAATTATTCAAGTGTTTAATCAATAAAAAATATGTTAGACATTTGTATTGATTGTTTTTTTAAAAGTGACAGGTAGTTGGCCATAATTGCAAAATTTAAATTAAGTAAATTTTGATATTTTATCCCGGTACACTACAAAGCAGTATTGTTTTCATCCTAGTATCTGACTAGCCTAAAGCGTTACACAAATGATAGATTAATACAAAAGAATGAAAACGCTCTCAAAATGGTACTAAAACGCGATTATATGTGGCTGATAATTGTTTTTTACATACTGTATTTCGTGTGTAACGTGGATAATCCCTGCCCGCATAATCATAAACCATTCCTGGATAATTTCCCTTATTGTTGACGACCGTTTCCGTTATTGTTACGACATTTACCCTTATAGTTGACAACTATAAACTAACAATTTCCTATATAGTTTTAACAATATGTCAGATGGTAAAAGGCCAAATAACAATATGCTGAATAGGCGGTTAAGTTAGGTTACAATAAAAAAATGGCATTTTTCACGAACAAAATTTTTGCAGTACTCTATGTCAAAAATTTGGTATAAAATCCAGACCGAGTGCAGACAATAAGAAACGTTTCAATGACAATATGGCATACATTAACAATATGTGTTAATGTAGAGGTTGTATGGTGGAAGCGAGATTAAACTATTTGATAACAATAACATAAAATGTGATAATATATCTTACATTCGAAACATAGTTTTGACTATTTAGCTAATTGTTTTTCATTATGCGGGTGGTCATTAAACCGTACTAGAGAACACGCTCAAAACTGTTTCCAACGGAATACAAAACAAACACTAGCGCATCTGTTCGTGGTTTGCTAAAATCTGACTCAAAAATAGACTATAAGCTTCTTAAATTCTGCAACATAGAACCTCAAAATATTCATCAATTTTCATAGAGTGACCCGGCTGTAATAAGAAATGAGATAACACCTTATTCATATATTAAATTTTTCAATTTTGCCTAAACTGCATCGTTTTTGTTCATAATATTTTCTGGCATATTTTTACTGAGCGTTTTATAAGACAATTTAGAACAGCTTTTGTAGTTGATGACTGAATTTTCAAGGAAGAAATAATGCGTGATTAGCAGCTTAAATATTATCAATTATGTGTACCAGAATGCTATATATTCCCGGCATTTTTACTAATTGATAGTAGATATGAAGGGTGTTGTATTGTCTTAGGCTAAATTTACCTCATGAGGAAATCAAATTACTAAAAAACTTCGTCTCTCCGCTTCTAAGCTGTCACACTTTTCTGCAAGTGATTGTAAACTCAAACCCCGGTTATTGCAGACCACCCCTCTATCTGATTTTGGGATGTTAGCGTGCACTTCGCCAACCCACACCCCACCCTTGCTAGGTGACATACCCTCACATTACCGGACGCCCTTAATAACACACAATTCCCGGTCGTATCCCTTTCCCTTACTTCTATATTATCAAGCACCTAGCGACGCATAGTGGTTCAATTTCTAAAAATAGGCGGTAGGAAATATATGTTTTAACATTTTGAATTAAAAATGACTTTGAAGGACAGGCTGGTAATGTTAGATATCATATTTTCTATAATATAATTAAACAACACTGAAAACATTTGAAAATGTTTCCATTGGTTCGCACTGAAAAAATGGTTTTAAAAAAGGCAGTTCTGCCTGGTTTCAAGTAAGCACAGATTTTTTAGATTTTTAAAGATACATTTGTTAGGAGTTGTATTCTGAAAATCAAAATTCAGGAGTAACATTTTCAGTAATGTAAACGCTTTCCCCAGTTCCCGACTCAAATGGCCACGACAGACCACGTTGGGGAAGGGTGTGTTGAAGAGAAAGCCAAGTAGTATTGTTTCAAGTGTTTTTTTTTTTCTTGTCGCATATTTTTACAATCGAATAGCATTCCATCTAATGACAGTGCTGGTTTTTAAGAAAAACAAAGCATCAGTTCACATTAAAAAACAACGTTGAAGTGTTCAAACAGTATTCAAGTGATGTGCCTTTTAACATCGACAATTGTATGAATGGTTATAAAATTGTTTGTAGTGTTTTATCATTTATTTTCGATGAGCTGACGAATCATGCAAATACAATTTAATTTGTGTTGTCCATCTTAAACGATAAGAAAAACATGTCAATAAAATATAATTTACTGGTTTTAACCAACTTTGCTCACGTATATTATACTAGATGTGTGAAATTTTCTATATTTAACCACATGCAATAAACTTTGTATTTAAAAAAAAGATAGCATTAAATTATCAAACAAATTAATCATAAAATTTATTTCAAATACTCCTATGTATTCATCTATATTACTAAATATTTTCGAAAAAGATAGACTTATTGTGAAAATCATGAAATATATTTTGATTACTTTATACGCAGATTCAGTGTACATTTTCGACATCAATAAACCAATCAAATATGAATTATGATAGACTTTATCACCGTTTTTTCGTCGTTCGTCGTTCAAATATCGTATTGTCTATTATTTTGTAAAATCATTTAATCATAACATTAATGCTTCAGCAATATTATCTCTATCGAGAGCTTCATACGCTGCCGGGTAATAAATGACACCGTTGACTGTTTTCCATATATCCTCGGTAATATACTCCATTCAACACGTGCAAATGTGGCTTGGGTTCGATTCCCGGTCTTGATTCCCGGTCTCGATTCCCGGTCTCGTTTAGAAATTTTTCGTTAAATTTGTTAACTCGCTGGACGGAGATTATGAATGCATTTGCCACACAATAATACTTACGTTACCAATCAGACTAAGGCCGGCGTAGCCTCTGCTGTTGACAGAAGTAGTTTCCATAGTAATCGATCCATGGCTGTAACTCGTGTGCCTCGCTGTCTGCGGAGGGTCCGCAGGTCGCCTTCTACTTGATCGATCCACCTTGCTCGTTGTGCGCCTCTTCTTATTGTACCTGTCAGTTCGTTTTCGAGAACCATTTTCTCCGACATTCTTACGACATGCTCAGCCCATCGTAGTCAACCGATTTTAGCGATGTGTACGATGAGAGGTTCTCCCAGCAACTGGTGCAATTCGTGGCTCATTCGCCTCCTCCACTTTCCGTCTTCCATCTGCACTCCACCGTAGATTGTACGCAGCACCTTCCGTTCAAATACTCCAAGGGCGCATTGGTCCTTCACTAGCAATGCCCATGTTTCGTGGCCGTATAGAACTACCGGTCTAATTAATATCTTGTAGATGGTCAACTTTGTTCGATCTTAGCGTCCTTCGGAATCCAAGTAGGTGTTCGCGATAGCGAAGTTTTCAGAGCCCAACCGTTCACATACCGCATTACAGCCATGGAGTACGCAGTGTTTTGTTTTCGTTTCCTTTCCTTTCCCACTCTTCCTATGAAACACTCACACACCCTTACTAACCGCGTGACGGCCGCGGGAATACGGTCACCTTTTCCTACTAACATTTTGTGTTCTTTTTTTTTGCAACGTCATTCACACCGATTGATGGACCAATCCGGTGAGCCTTTTGGTTTGTATCTCACTCCATAAACAGTATAAAAATGCCTGTAACGACGCAGTTTGGGTGACTGGGACGAATGACCCCTAGGGTTAAAGTCCCGTTAAAATAATAAAGAAGAAGAAGAAGCAGTTTGGGTGAGAAGTTTTGTGTAAGTTATACAGTGAACATCAATAAACACACTTGTTAAAACGTAGTAAAGCGCAGTGAAGATATCATTTCTATACCGAGCCCTGTGGTATGTAGCCAATCCGCTACTCTACTTTATGTTGCTTAATCTCCGCCGTTGTTTGGATGTCGCTGTGTTCCCGTTCTTCGCTGCCGCTCAGAGGACTTTGCTGCCACTGCTGTCTGATGCTGCAATCTTTCGCTACCTCCCTACGTGAAGAGTTGGTTTAGTCCATAGTTCTTTTCAGAACTGGCCATCAGGAAGGTAGACGACTGAGATGCACAGCCAGTTCAGTTCGTCGTTGTGAGTGTTTGGTTCGGCAGCAGGTCTCTTGAGTTGTTCGGCACTGTTGTTGTCGAAAACCGATCGTTGCTGTTTGCTGCTGTCGTTCCCGCTGTAAACGTTGGCATGAGGAGCCAACAGTAGGCACGATTGCCAGCCATATTGCGCCTTTGTATTTCTCTGCTGGCGGTCACCAATGAGCCCAGATATACGAATTCGTCTACTACCTCGATTTCATCACCGGCGATGCTAGGAGGTTAATATTGTCTTCTCGTGAGCTTCTTCCCTTCATGTATTTTGTTTTCAACGCATTAATCACAAGCCCAATCCTACCAGCTTCAGCCTTAAGTCTGATGTACGTTTCCGCCATCGTCTCAAAGTTACGTGCTACGATATCAACGTCGTCGGCGAAGCCAAATAGTTGGACAGACTTCCTGAAGATCGTGCCACTCGTGTCTATCCCAGCTCTTCGAATCACACCCTCCAATGCAATGTTAAACAACAAACACGACAATCCATCACCTTGCCGTAACCCTCTCCGAGATTCGGAGGGACTCGAGAGCGTCCCTGATACTCGGACAACACACATCACTCGATCCATCGTTGCTTTGATTAACCGCGTCAGTTTTTCCGCAAATCCATATTCGTGCATGATTTGCCATAGCTGGTCTCGATCGATTGTATCATACGCTGATTTGAAGTCGATGAAAAGATGATGTGTGGGCACGTTGTATTCGCGACATTTCTGCAGCACTTGCCGAATCGCGAAAATCTGGTCCGTAGTAGCGCGGGCACCCATGAATCCAGCTTAGTATTGCCCCACGAACTCCTTTGCAATTGGTGACAGGCGGTGGCATAACATTTGGGAGAGCAACTTGTAGGCAGCGCTCAGTAGCGTGATCGCACGATAATTGCAGCAATCTAGCTTGTCGCCCTTTTAATAGATGGGACACACTATTCCTTCCATCCCATCCTCCGGTAAACATTCCTCCTCCCAAATCTTGGTAATTACCCAGTGCAGCGCTCTGGCCAGTGCCACCGTATTTTAATAGCTCGCTTGGGAGTTGGTCAACACCCACACAATCCACACCATCATAGTAATGCATGAATGGTAACTATCGTCGAAAGTTCTCAACCAATAACTGTGGAAGTGCATTGATAACACTGAGTAGAGGAGCAGGCTATGAGCTAATTTTGAGATTAATAATAAATGCCAAGAAAGAAGAAGGAATATTCTCGTTTGACTTTTTTTTTTTCCTAAATTTAAAGTTACACTGGGTATTCCTTTTAGTAAATAAGGAGCATAGTTTGTTTAAAAAAAGGTTTTAACTAAATGAAACTTTTAGTTTTTTCAGAATGAAAGAAATTTTAACGAACAGAATAAAAAGTAGAGGTCCAATTTGAAAGACTTGGAGGATACCAGCAGTAACTTTAATTGTTTTAGATTTATTACAAATTGGTCGGCGGTTGGTTCAATGTGATTCAAGCCATTTCTGAAGTGTAGGTTCAATTCCATTTTCTTTACACTTTGTAAGGCAACATTGATAAGCCAACGCGATCGAATGTTTTGCGAAAGTCTGTATGGAATAAAGGGTGTCCACGATGAAATTGCCACACACAAAATTGATTCGCAAAATTCGAGTTTTCATCCGATTGCCATCAAATTTTCAGGGATTGAGAAATAACTATTAAACTTCATTTTACCATTTTACTCGTATTTTATTTACAGTCCATACGCAAATGCCCGCACCTTGGCCTTAACCCCGGCCATAAGATTCTGCACAACCTGTGAATCAACCGTTTTTTGCATGTAAACCCATACTTTCTTCAGTTCCTCGACTGTCTTCACTACCTTAGGTCGTTTAAGAAGGTGCTGCTTCATAATCGCCCAGTACTTCTCGATGGGGTGGAGCTCCGGAGTGTTGGGAGGGTTGAACATTTTCGGCACGAAATTGACCTTATTGTCCGCATACCACTTCAGCACGTCCTTGGAGTAGTGGCATGAGGCCAAATCCGGCCAAAAGATTGTTGGGACGTTGTGGGCCTTCAGGAGAAGAAGCAGCCGCTTCTGGAGGCACTCTTTTATGTACACCTGTCCGTTCATCGTGTCCTGGGTCACGAAAGGTGCACTCCGCTTCCCGCACGTGCAGATGGCTTGCCAAACCAGGAATTTATTCGCAAATTTGGACATCTTCTGAGTGCGGACATGCTCCGGAACGCTGAACTTATCCTTGGCCGTGAAAAACAGGTTGCCGGGGATCTGTTTGAAGTCGGCCTTCACATATGTTTCGTCGTCCATGATGCAGCATTCAACTTTCGTCAGCATGTTGAGGTACAACTTCCTGGCACGGGTTTTGGCGGACTTGTTCTGCTTCTCGTCGCGATTAGGGGCCTTTTGTACCTTGAACGTTCGAAGCCCAGCCTTAGTTTTGGCCTTCTGGACAAAACTTCGGCTTAGGTGCAGCTTCTTAGCCACATCCCGAACGGAGGCGTTCGGATTTCGGTTGAAGGCCCCAACTACGCGGTTGTGATTTTTGGTGTTGTACGGAATACTTTTTCCTTCACTTCTGGGCTTCCGATCGGTGGTAAACCGTTCCTCGAACCGCTTAATCACTCGCGACACCGTGGAATTCGCGATTCCCAACGTTTTAGCGATGGGACGATGCGAGAGATCCTTGTTCTCGTGATGAATGCGCAAGATTTTATCACGCACGAGCTGTTCTTTCGACTCCATTTCCGCGAGTTTTGACTACAGGACTTTAAAACTTGCAGGATGTAAATAATGCACTATTAACTAAATCCACTCAAATTTTCATTAAATTCTACCCAACGGTTAAAAAGTTAGAGCAATTTCATAGTGTGGCAATTTCATCGTGGACACCCTTTAAGCTTCTACATGGTTTCTATTCTATTCAATGAACAGTCTATAAATTCAGGAAAATTTGTCGGGGACGGACGTTCATTTTGCATATCAGTTCTAAAAACTTTTTTCAATAGGACGAATCTAACAATGAGAGATTCTCAGTCCCCCTTTTTCCCCCCCCCCCACCCCACACCCCCCCAAAAAAACACCAAAAAACCCCTAAAAAACCCCCCAACAAAAAACCCCCCCATCCCCCAAACCCCCCCCCAACCCCTTTTTTTTATTTTTTTTTTATTCACGAAAAAACTATAAGGGACAGCCCAATGGGGTTGTACGCAAAGTTGACGTAGGACTACGCAGCAATCGAATTCCCATACACGTCAGGGCCATCCGCTAATTGATTTAAGTCTGTCCTGAAAAGGGCCAAGTCAATTCTATTGTACACTCTCTAGAAAGCATTTGGTGGCTCTTAATTATGATACGGCCCCGGTTGTATTTTCTACGATGGTTGAGAGGGCCACTATCTCTAACGCGTAGAAGATAGTTATGGATCTGTTGGTTCATTGGTTGTTCAACACGCTTTGCTATTTACTCCGGGACGCGGCGTTTAAAGCAATGCCATGTTCAGCCGGGGCGCGTTAATGGAAATTTCAAACAGCACAAGAGAAAAATTCATCCAAACGAACTCTCCAGTTGGCAAACTAATTTGGTCGTCCTGAAAAGGACGGATTTAGTTGACGGGGGAGAAACAGTTCGCGATTGAACTTGGGCTTTCTCTCTTGGTTCATCTCACGGGATGATTGATTCTTGACTCGTTGTCACGGGCGGCTTTTTCCCGCCAACTCGTAGGCTTCAGCAGCCATGTTTCTCGCAGCAAGGTTGACGGGAGCATCGGCAACAAAAGCCAATCGCACCAACGTCTCTCTGGGCAACGACTGCTCGCCGCCGCCTACTGCGATTCAACAGCCACTGCACAGCTTAACGACTGTCGTAAGACTGAATCAAAATGTTCTGCTAAAAGCTGTTAGGTAAAAGTATCGGATGCTAGTGCACAAAAGAAGGCGGTACCAACGAAGGCAATGTGTTACAAATAGCATCAAAGGGGACGAACTTCAATTATTGCGCCACAATAATTAGTTTTAATTATTACACGCAAGACGGATGATTTTCTTAACCGAACCTTTCCTAATTTGCTTGCCACCGCCAGCAACTAATCCGCTATGCATAGCTAGGAACTACAACGAACTCAACCACATGGTCGGTCTGAAGTGACGCAGTTCGGCTCGAATTCCGTTCATTGGTTGTTCAACCTTCTTTGTCATTTACTACGCGACCCAACGTTTAATGAATGCTATGTTCAGCCGGGGCGCGGTAATTGAAATTAATTTCAAACATCACAAGAGAAAATTTCAACCAAATAAACTCATTAGTTGGCAAACTAATTTCAACCTTTTCAGGGACAAAACCCCCAACCAAAGAGAGTCGAGATATGGACATATATTTCGTTTGTTGGTTATTAAACATGTTTAGCCATTTACTCCGAGACGCGACCTTTAAAGCTATGCCATGTTGAGCCAGTGCGTGGGAATGTAAATGTTGATGAACGCAAGAGAAACTTCAAATTAACAAACTCTTTATATAGGCAAATTATGTTGTTCGTCCTGAAAAGGACGGATTTTAGTTGACGGGGAGAACATGGTTCCAATTGAACTTGGGCTTTTCACTCGGTCTTCTTGTACAGCAGGACAGCCTGAAAAATACATCACTCTGTGAAATGTTCACACCGGAAAAGTTTCATCAGCTCTGCGTCGTTGCGGATGGCCAGCTGCATGTGACGTGGTATGATTTTGGTCGACGCGTTGTCACGGGATGGTGTTTCCTGCCATCTCGAGCACTTAATCGGCCAGGTATTTCACCACCGCAGCGAAATAGACGGGGGCTCCAGCAGCAACGCACTCGGTGTGGCGCAGTTACCGTTCCCGAGCAGACGGTGAATGCGACTGGTAACAGCAAACCGGTGCGATTCGTGCGGGACTTTGGCTTGCTCTTGAAGTTTCCTCGAGCTGCTACGTATCACAAATGACTGCTAGCCATGCAAGGGCCTTTTTTATATAATGGCATCGGGTACCATTGAATGGAAGGAAGGTGGCAACACAAAGGCAATGCGAAACAAATTTTACAAAAGGGGACGGGCCTCACTAGTTGCGGCAGACAACAGCGAGGAAATGAAATCATCACGCTGTATGGTTTCGGATGTTAAATTCACATCACCTTATGTAAAAGAAAAATGCCCTTTTCAGGGACAAAACCCCCAACCAAAGAGAGTCGAGATATGGACATATATTTCGTTTGTTGGTTATTAAACATGTTTAGCCATTTACTCCGAGACGCGACTTTTAAAGCAATGCCATGTTGAGCCAGTGCGTGGGAATGTAAATGTTGATGAACGCAAGAGAAACTTCAAATTAACAAACTCTTTAGATAAGCAAATTATGTTGTTCGTCCTGAAAAGGACGGATTTTAGTTGACGGGGAGAACATGGTTCCAATTGAATTTGGGCTTTTCACTCGGTCTTGTACAGCAGGACAGCCTGAAAAATACATCACTCTGTGAAATGTTCACACCGGAAAAGTTTCATCAGCTCTGCGTCGTTGCGGATGGCCAGCTGCATGTGACGTGGTATGATTTTGGTCGACGCGTTGTCACGGGTTGGTATTTCCTGCCATCTCGAGCACTTCATCGGCCAGGTATTTCACCACCGCAGCGAAATAGACGGGGGCTCCAGCACCAACGCACTCGGTGTAGAGCCCTTCCATAGCAGACAGTGAATGCGAACGAGTGGGAGCTGCAATCCGGTGACGGTTCGTAGCCGAGCACCTACTCAACATCTTTGAGATCGCTGAAAGACTGAAGGAAAATTTCAACGTGTCCCCGTTAAATATCTTTTCCTGATGCATAGGAGACGTTCGTTACTTAAATATGAAGTCTGTGCTAGCAAAGTACTGTGTATTTGGTAAATTTACTCTGAAAAATCGGCATTATAAGACATCACCTCATATTTGCGTTAATTTCAATAGTTGAATGTTAAAAATCAATAGTTTTTAATATTTAAATCGAAGCGTAGAAAATGTTCCGATCGATTGGTGCAAACATTTTGAAAATCAATCGTGGAATGACTTAGTTATTAACGTTCAAAACCTATATATTTTTCGTGACGCTCCAAATTTTCGCAATTCGAACGTGTACCCCAGTATTGAAAACACAGACGTAGTCCTACGTCAAAATCCCCCCCCCCCCCCCCCCCCCCACCAATTAAAAAAAAAAAAAAAAAACACAACAAACTCAACCAACAACAAAAAAAAAAAAAAAAAAAAAAAAAAAAAAAAAAAAACAAACAAGCCGGCTTTTTTTTTTTTTTCGCCGAATCCGTCTGTTGTTTTCTCCGCGACAAAAAAAAAATAGGTACACCCGCATTATTACCTACACACTTAGATTTATTAACAGAAATCTGTAAAATTTTACCGAGTTCTCAACAGCTGAACGTTCGGTAATCCAATTTAACGGATTTCGGTGAAATTGTACAGTTATCTGTAAAAAAAAATTACCGGAATTTGTATTTTTTTTACCGAAATACCGAACGTTCAGCTGTTGACAATTCGGTACAATTTTACAGATTTATGTTAAAAAAAACCTAAGTGTGTACATCTGATTTCCAGCCAGGTTTGAAGGTAGGGACTAAAAATGAGTTCTTCCTTATTTTCGGAAAAGTTCCAGCTTCCAATGACATATTTAAAATCCAAAACAATGGAGTGGTAAGCTTTACAACACCCTCTCTCTTCTGGATAAAGACGGGAGCTGAAGAGGAAGAGCGTTCCGCGCCTTAGGCCGAGAGGTTGGTGAATTAAACCAAACAAAGGAGAAGAACCTGAGCAAGAGGAACCGAGGCCGGCCGTGTCTGAGCAGCAGGCATATTCACCCAAAACGCACGTTTCAAGGTACTGGTGAAAAATATCTATACCGCGAACGGGACATCGTGATCATGGATGACGAAACCCACTTGACGCTGGACGACACGACTGGCAGGGTACCGGATACTTTTCGTCCCATACCAAGGAGGAAAGCGTTGGAGGAAAGGAGATATACAGTACGAAGTGCCTGAGAAAGTTGCCGCTTTCATCAAGAAGTATCATGCGAAGAAGAACCTAGTCTTTTGGTAGGACCTGGTATCGGCCCATTGTGCCAAGAGATCACTAAAATAGATGGGTCGGCTTAAGATAAGCTTAAGCAGACCGCCAACTCTCCCAACGTCCCCCAGTTGCAATCGATAGACAATTTTTGGGCGCACTTCAAACGGAAGATCTACTCCGATAACTTCTTGCCCAAAAAGGAAGAACGCCTAATTTTTAAGGCGACAATAGAGCTGAAGAACATGCCGAAAACCAGCTTTTCATCTGCCATGGCTAAGACTCCGGCCAACTGCCCGACAGGGCGTCGAAGCAATTTTATAGAAGGCTCAATAAACGTATGGTATAACCTTCTTTAGGTGTCGGGGTCAATATGACCCGGAATGGATTTTAAAAATGCAACAACTTACTAGAATAAGCACCTAGACGTTTGAATTTCCTTGACTTTTCCTAAACCATAGGAAATTACGTTTCTGCATCGAACCTAAATTTTTTTGACATTTCTGAAGGGCTGCTAAAAAAAGTTACGAATAAGGTGTTTCGGGTCATATTGACCCGGATTTCAAACTCACATTGTCGATACTATATATGCCAAATGTTTAAGTCTTTGCAGTCAAAATGCTTATTAGAGTCCCAATTTTCAGTTTCTGGTGAGTACTGCCCTTTTTGACCCGATTGGCCACAAGGATTTTGTGCCGGAAGAGGGTTCGTTTTGCCACGATCCGTGAGGCGGTGAAAGATACAAATTTTCATCGGAACATGCATTTCGACGGCTCAAACTTCATGATTCTTCATGAATAGTCTACTTCTAGCCTTGAATTGGACCAATGACCATATTGGCCATTCCGGGACAATTCGGATGCCCCGGGGGAACCGTTTAGGAGGGGACAATTACAAATTTTCACCGAAACATGCCTTTCGACGGCTTGAACTTCATGATTTTTTGTATGTAGTCTACTTCTAGCCAAAAAATGGACAAATGATCATATTGACCATTCCAGGACAATCCGGATGCCCCGGGGGAACCGTTTAGAAGGAGACAAATACAGGTTTTCGCCGAAACATGCATTTCGACGGCTCAAACTTTATGATTTTTTATAAGTAGTCTACTTCTAGCCTTGAAATGGATCAATGATAATATTGGCCTTTTTGGGACAAGTAATAAGTAGTCTACTTTTAGCCTTGAAATAGCCCAATGAAGATATTGGCCATTCCAGGACGATCTGGATGCCCAGAGGGAACCGTTTAGGAGGGTGCAAATACAAATTTTTGCCGAAACATGCCTTTCGCCGGCTCAAACTTTATGATTTCTTATAAGTAGTCTTCTTCTAGCCTAGAAATGGACCAATGACCATATTCGCCATTCCGAGACAACCCGGATACTACGGAGGAACCATTCAGGAGGAGACAAATGCGGATTTTCAACGAAGAATGCCTTTCGACGGCTCAAACTTCATGATTTTTTATAAGTAGTCTACTTCTAGCCTAGAAATGGCTACATGACTACAGTGACCGGCAAAAATAAAGATCCACCTTTGATCAATGTATTATTGTTGAGAAAAAAACACGTATTTTTGAAAAAGTAGGGTATTCCAATGCATGTTTCTGAAAAATAAACATTGACGAACCATTACAGTACAAAAATAACGATCACTTTTATTCCTTGCATAAAATAAAAAACAAAATTATTGGAGTTTAGTAAAATACGTATGACATAAAAAAAGATCCACTTCATGTATGAATAAAAAAAAATTATCGAAAGAGTTGGAATCAACGCTTCAATAGCCAATATGACCTCCCTTCGCTTCAATGATGGACTGCAATCGTTTCGGGATGCTTTCGACTAAGTTTCTGAGGTGTTGTGGATCCAACTCATTCCAGGCCAGCTCCAGTGCCTCAAAATATGTTTGCTTGTTTGTTACGTGGGTTTTTTCGACTCTATTGTCGAGAATTACCCAGAGATTTTCAATTTGGTTTAAATCCGGGCAATGGGGAGGCCCTTCCAAGGGTTTATCCGACAGGCACGGAAAAAAGCTTGTGTTTTCTTGGCCGTATGCTTTGGGTCGTTGTCTTGCTGAAAAATGTAATTATCTTCCAGACCCATTTTCAGCAAAGATTCTTCCATATTCTCGTTCAGAATATCTATATACTCATCTGCCGTCATAATACCACTGATTAGAACCAGATTCCCCACTCCAAACCATGAGAAACAGCCCCAGACCATGATATTTCCACCGCCGTGCTTCATGGTCCCTTGTAGATGTTTATCCTTCAGCCCTTCATCGCTTTTCCGACAAACTCGCAGTCGTCGTTTTCTGTCGAACAGCTCAAACTTTGATTCGTTTGACCAAACAACCCCCACTCCGTCTTCACTCTCTCCCCCCCCCCCCTCCTCCCCTCCCACCTCCCCACCTCTCAACCGTCCCTCGCCCCCACCTATCCGCGCTACACACGGTTCAACTCTCTATTTCCGTTCCGTCCCTCCTTGCGCGTCCTCCTCCCCCCACCCGTTTTTTTTTCTGCTTCTCCCCGCCCACACCTACTCCTCTTTTTCCCACCTTTTCTGCCTCGCTCCGCTCTATTTCGGGGGAGGTAGCTCATCAAATCTTCCGGTCCGCCTCTAAGCATATTGCTATGAGGTACCAGGTGGGTCTCCACCGATTGCCTGTCGATCTGCCAAATTTGGAAGACGTCTGCATTGAGTTATCTCAAATTATAATAATCCGTCCACTATATCACAAAACATTGCGATTGGTTGAGCGGATTGGAGATAATGAAATCATTGGGTATAGGACCAAGTCTCGCCCGGGTGGTTCTAAATCGATGAGCTTGTATATAGTGGAAGCACAGTGTATTATTCTGTAAATTTTAAATTTCAATCTAAATTTCAGTGAGCGAGATAAGGCGCTATAACCTTGGCAAATTATTGCCAGACTTTTGGTTCAAATGCCAAAAGTCCACCCACAGGCAAAAGGAGCATAAACTAATCTTTCTAGCATCTATGCTCCCAACGATAAATACAAATTATCACATTATTTAACTCTATATGGAGGCGTTTGGTACGGGAGGTCCACGCTTTCTTCCTTCCCTTGATTCGAAGTAGTAGAGCGATTTCAGACACTCTTTCTGGAATCGCTCTATTTCTTGGAATCCTCTCTGCGGCACACACTACGCAGTTGGCCAAGTTGACAAGAAAAATTATGCATTCCAGAAGACGTCATTTTCCAGGATGCTTTCAAGAATTGGCTGCGTTAGTGTGAGATTAGATTAGACTTTTTTTTCGCCGGTCACTTTATATTGACCATTTCGAAACAATCCGGATGCCCCGGAGGAACCGTTTAGAAGGGGACAAATATAGATTTTCGCCGTAACATGCCTTTCGACGGCTCAAACTTCATAATTTTTGTTGAGTAGTCTACTTCTAGCCTTGAAATGGACCCATGACTATATTGGCCATTCCTGAACAATCCGGATGCCCCGTGGGAACCGTCTAGGAGGAGAGAAATACATATTTTTGCCGAAACATGCCTTTCGAAGGCTCGAACTTCATGATTTTGGTTGAGTATACTTGGTTGAGTATATTTTGGTTGAACATACTTCTAGCCTTGAAATGGATCAATGACCACATTGGCCATTCTGGGACAACCCGGATGCCCTGGAAGAACAAATACAAAGGGGACAAATACAAATTTTCACCGAAACATGACTTTGGACGGCTCCAACTTCATGATTTTCCATAAGTAGTATACGTTCAGCCTTGAAATGGACCAATGGCTACACTCGCCATTCTGGGACAATCCAGATGCCGCGGGGGAACTTTTTAAGCCATTCACCGGCTCAAACTTCATGACTTTTTGTAAACAATCTACTTCTAGTAATTAAATGGTCGAATGACCATATTGACCATTCCTGGACAACCCAGATACTCCGAAGGAACCCTTCAGGAGGAGACAATTACGGTTTTTCGTCGAAACATGCCGATTTCCACCGTGCATGAAGATATTGACAAAGCAGCTATGGTCATTCATTCAAGCAAAGAGTCGTTTTCAAAGGAAACCATGTCAATTTCATATTTACTATCTTGTCAATGTCCAACATGTGCTGTTTTTATTCTTTCGCTACATTGGTAACAAAATTAAGCAAATTTAATTAAATACATCCAAGGAGCCGGCAAAGTGAATATGCATTCACTTTCTCAACTGTCTGGATAACAACCGGGGTGGACCACCACCCTCGCCCGACCACGCTTTTTTTTCACTTCAATAAGTCACATAGGGAAAGGGGGTTTGTTGAAAATTGATAAGGAAAAAAATACATTGTCTCTGGATGGTTCCTATATAGAAAACATAGACGTAGTCTACTTCGACAATCTCTAGAATTTCTTCCCTTCTCTGTTTGCTTAGAAAGATGTTGACAACTATGACTGCTAAAGCTCAAATCACTTAATATCTGGACGCACGGATTCAGCTCTATCTCGGGATTGTTTCGATGATATAAAACATTTGAGCAATCAAAAAAAAGGGTTTTGTTGCACTTTCAGAAAAAAGTTAGAGACGAATCAGCTGCAGGCTGAAAGTCTCTCTTTATAAAGAAATCCAATCTATTGGCAAGATACTTTGAATAATGATAACGCGTGGTAGGGTAGTGTATGATGTCTGATGTAGCACGGAAGCTAAGTTCGACAGCAATGGGACTCTCCGCTCTGTTAGACTTGATCAAGCTGAAATAACCACAGATTATCCTCATAATGCCAGTGTATGAAGGGCCAAAAAACGGGTTGGGTGGATCGATAGGTAACATCACTTATACGTATCCACAGGGATATAAAGACTATCCTTCCAACAACAAGATTGAACAATTGGTCAAAAAAGAGAGCTATTCCCACTCTTCCCATCTAGAGTGCTTCAGTCGGGTGCCCCAGTGGTCCCTCCCATTTCCCGTTTTAGCATTTAATGTTTATATAATAATGTTCATGTTTATACAATAGAAAAGTACTACGACATCCGTATCTACTATATATGTTCTTCAATTTGTTGATTATGAAATGAAGAAGTTGTGGCGAACTAAAAAATGGGTCTAATATTTTCAGATAAGGAACAAAACTATCAATTATTATGAAATTCTGATAGATCGTATATCTTTTTTCTATGGAATTGCTGTATAACTCTACAATACTGAAATAAACAATCGGTTTTGTTGAATTATGTCTAAAAGTTTTTTTGCTTACATTATCTCAGTGTGCAAAATTTAACGTGTACAGACTTTACTTGTGAACAGTAGGTTGCCTATTGATTGTTGCTACTGGATGGAACTCGAGAAATGGTTGTGAGTATTGGCAGAAGCTTGACCTTTTGGTTAATTGGAGACAACCAACTACTAAACTTTAAAAGAAAGAGGAAAATGTTTGACCATCTTTTCCTCGAACTGCACCACTGTGCGTTGGTTGTGATGCACGAGAGTGTGTTACATAGTACTTGCAAGCTCGTCACGCAATCCGCTGACAATCGCGCAAGAACATCATAGGAGAGCAACCCGAACAGAAGAGTCGCCCGTTCTCTTCCAACCACTGAGCATATTTATTTCGCGCCAGGTATTTCAATCCCGGTTCGTGCATAGACTGTACGCCTGTTTATTCAATCTAAGTCGTCCTATACATCCTCGCATCTACATATGTTGGCACCCTCGCATCAGGCAATGCTAGACCAACGTACTGAGGAATTGTTGAGCGCACCGTTGAATTGGGCTATATTGTGCAATCACTAGGGAATGGGTTTTGACTCGGAATAATAAATCTCGCTATTTTATTTGAAATTTGATTAAAAGAATAGCTTAGCAAGGCAGTTCCGTTTGGTTCCAGCGTGATGATTCCGTACACAGAAAAAAATCTTGTAGTAAAAACTACCATTTTACCCGACTATGCCTATTTTCGAAACTACCATGAAAATTTCAGTCAAATTTACTACGTTTATGGTACAATCTTCATCAACCGCACCATGGTTGATCTAATCGCAGGCATGGTAAAAATCAAACGCATTTATAGTCAGGTGAAAATTATTGGTGTTTGCGCTTAATTTAACCCTCGAAAATGGTAGTTTATACCGCGATTTTTTTGTTTGCGTGTAGTGGATTATAGTGATTTATTGTCATAACATAAAGCTATTTTATTTATTTTAAAATCATAATAAACGTTTGCCTAAACCAACGATAGGAAATTCTATTTTACTTTTCTATAGAAGTTATTATAGACAATATGTTATTTTGAAATTGAGTTTCAATTTATGCATATTCATGATTCATAAATCCTAATGAAGCTTTAGTATAAAGTCTTCACATTTGGTTTCGTTTTAAGTTTTGAACAATGAATTCATATGATTTTCTGAACCGACTTTCAAACAAAATTTGATAGTCCGTGTAATTGAAAATGGCCTAATGAATCCAAGATGTCTAATTAAACTATTCCTCAAAACATTTGAAAATTGTTATGTTTTCTATAGTTAATACTTTCAGATTGATCGTTGTTGTTCTATTAAATTATATTGTTTATTACAATAATTTATGGTTTGAAGTAGTTATTGATTCAATTGAAATCAACGACCACGACAAAAATTATAGATTTCTACTAGCATAGTCTAGTGGTCAGCACTTTATGATCTCACACATCTGCCCAAATCTCGCCCAAGTTACGGTGATATGCTTCTCGATTCACGAGTTTCCACCCCACCCAATAAATCGGAAGGCAAAGTGGAAACGCACGGACACAAAAAAGAGCTGCAAGTTCAATATAATGTGAAGAACGGAGAAGAGAAAAGTGAAATAAGAACAGCAAGAAAACATTAATGGTTATCACGTCGGTAAAGTTCCGAACTAGCTGGAAGCGCAAACCGGTCCGAGGGCATTTTGGTGCCCTTTTTTTTTGCTTTGCACTGCAACGTTCTGCCGCTTTCGCGCACCCTTGGCAAATCAAACCAAACTTCAGGAGAAAGAAATCCTACACAAAATATACGGGGATGAACAGGGACGAACGATAGGCGATCTTCAACATTCATGGGTTACGATTTACGGACGACCGAGGGATCACCAACGTCATCGGACCGCATGGCTTGCATTATGCCAGTTCGTTGGTTCAAAAAGCGTTAGGATAGTTTTCTAGTTGGTATCGAGAAAAAAGGGAGCGACGAAATGACGGAGAGCAGTCTATCGCGGCTGTTGAATGTGATCGAACGCACCTGGTCACATTTTGCCGAGCCCCGACTGGCATGACAGATGGGAGTTGGAAAATCTGTATCTTGTGCTTGTATGTTTGACAGTATTTCTGGATACAGTTGAATTTTGAGCTTACGGGAAGTATTGAGATAAGTTGATAAAATATTGATGCGTTGGATTTTCGGAACAGATGCCTATAGAAAAACAAACGTAGCTTTTCAAGTAAACTGTCTATAATTATTTTTTACGTAGTTCAGAAATAGTGATTCGTTGACTCTCGGCATCGTTGAGACATGTGTTAGTCAAAATATTTCTCTAGTTGATAAAATGAATCAATCTAGTATTTATATGATTGGAATCGATGATAAAACGAACACGAAAATCACAACTGCTGATGCTTTCAAAAGACAGCCATTGGCGATTATCGTTTTTCTTGGCACTCACATATGTATGAAATAATACAAATCAATATATGACAAATTGTTTAACTAAATTCCCTCCAAATTCGCAAATGTCAAGGTTACCATAAAACCAACAGAAGCAACAAAAAATCACTTGTTACGTATACCTATATCCCTTTAACAGGTGTGATTTCGATCAGTTGAAAATAGCATTTGGAGAGGTTGATTGGAGCTTTCTCGCGAGGACTGCAACGATCGACGAAACATCTGCAGCATTTTACGACAAGCTCTTCGAAATTTGCAGCATTTTTGTACCGCGCACACGACGTGCGGTTAACTCGACCTTCAACAAACCGTGGTGGACCTCTGAGTTGCGACACCTTCGCAACTTACTCAGGAAGAGCACGTAATCACTATTTCCTCTCGAAATCTGAAGCCGACAAAACCATCCTAAGAGAAGTTGAGGCAACATTCAAATCTGTTTTGCAATCCACTCATGACGACTACTTATCCAGGATTCAAGCAAGCATCAAACAGGAACCAACACGTTTCTGGGGTTTCGTTAGAAAACTGAGATCCTCTGCTAGCATCCCCTGCAACATTACATATGAGAAGGCTCATGCTAGCTCTAACGCAGAAGCCGCTAACCTTTTCGCTGAATTCTTCGAGAATGTATTCAGTAAGTCGTGTCCTGTACCACGCCTCGATTGCTTTGCGCATATTTCTTCGCACAACATTAACTTTCCCGTCATCCAATTCTCTTCTGATGAAGTGCTGAATGTCATACAAGCTCTCGATTCCAAGAAAGGATCCGGAACAGACGGCATACCACCACTATTCCTGAAGAAGTGTGCTGTGGGACTCGCAGCCCCTGTCACGATATTATTCAACCGATCGCTTAGCGAAAAAACATTTCCTTCCGTTTGGAAGACTGCTTCTATCGTTCCCATCCATAAATCAGGAAACGTCAACCGAGTCACAAATTATCGTGGTGTTTCCATTCTGTGTTGTTTGAGCAAAGTTTTCGAAAAGTTGATGCACAATGTCCTCTACACTGTAGCCGCGCCACTCATTTCCGATAATCAACACGGCTTCATGAAACATCGCTCAACAACAACAAACTTGATGTGCTACGTTACCTCTCTGTCACGAGAGATTGAATTGGGAAGGCAAGTGGACGCGGTGTATGTCGATTTTGCTAAAGCATTCGACACAGTTCCTCACATTTTGATAATTGACAAATTCAAACGCATCGGCTATCCTGACTGGCTAACGAAGTGGCTCTTTTCATATCTCTCCGGCCGCACAGCGCACGTAGTGGTCAATTCATCAAGATCTCGTCAGCTCAACATCACGTCAGGAGTACCCCAAGGCAGCGTATTAGGCCCGCTGTTATTTAACATCTTCGTTAACGATTTGTGCTTGTGCCTCTCGTCGTTCAAACTATCGTTCGCCGATGATCTCAAATTTTTTCGTGTAATATGTTCTCCACGCGACTGTGTCGCTTTACAAGAGGATATCAACACATTGTTAATCTGGTGTAGCGACAATGGCATGCGGGTTAATAAAGATAAATGCAAAGTTATATCCTTCACTCGCTCCAACAATCCCGCTCATCACCAGTACAGCATGGGGTCTGCGCATCTGGATCGTGTGGCTTCAATCTGCGACCTGGGAGTTACCATCGATGCCAAGCTACAGTTCAATCAGCATGTGGGAATCACGACTGCTAAAGCCTTCTCAGTGTTAGGGCTAATCCGACGGCACGCCTCTGAGTTCACTGATATCTATGCTTTAAAATCACTCTATTGCAGTTTGGTGCGGAGCATCCTTGAGTATGCGGCCCCCGTTTGGTCTCCTTATTATGTGGCACCCATCGTTTCCATTGAACGCGTACAGAGGAAGTTCGTTCGTTTCGCACTTCGTTCACTTCCTTGGAATGACCCGAACAATCTCCCTCCTTACTCGGACCGTTGCAAACTGATCAATTTGGATCTACTGACTGACAGGCGTGTTAAAATGCAGCGTCTGCTGGTCTTTGACATCCTAATCGGCGTTATTGACTGCCCTGCGCTGCTTGAGCAGATTTCACTGAACGTTCCTCCTCGTCGACTTCGAAATTATCCGATGCTTGCTGTTCCTTATCACCGCACTAACTACGGATATAATAATCCGTTTGATTCCTGTCTTCGAACTTTCAATGCTGTATGTGACGAATTCGACTTTGATATATCCAAAAATGTTTTTAAAAATCGAATAAGTACAACTGTTTAGACTTTAAGTTATTGTAAACTAGTATTAAGTAGTTCAGTCTGTACGATTATTTTAATCGAAGACGGTGATAATAATAATAACTACCCAACATCTAAAAACAAAACAAACACAAAACGCACACACCACCACACCACCACAACACAATAGACTGCAAAAAAAAAAATATTTTCTTTTTTTCTTTTTTTTTCTTGCCACCCGACCCTAATAAAAAAAAACAAGAAAAAAAAACCGCCCCGCCAACACAGCTGTGAGTGCCCCTTATAAATTACTGTTTTTTCTCCTCCTCCACATCTCCCCTCCCCACAAGGGGCCTCGGATACAACGTAAAAAATAAAAAAAACATTTTCAATTATAACCACAAGTGCTTCTCCGCCTCCAGCTCCTCCTTTTTTTTTTTTTTTTTCATCTATGAAGTTTTGAGCGCGTTTTGTTGAAAATTCAAATATTAAACATAAAAAGTAAAGTATGTGTCCCTTACCTCAGCCTAATATGGAGCGGTCGGTTACATTATTTATTGTAACTTATTCAAAAAAAAACTACACGCATTGCATTAGGTCCTAAGTAACAATATGAACAAAATCGAGTTTAATATCGATTTGGATAGAAAGTCATTACTTCTCTATGAATCATTTTGAAATTTTGTTTTAAGATAAAAAAAAATACAATCGATAACAAAACGTCCAATGTCCCTTCCGTCGGATATCGCACAGCTCTATACATGGATCTGTTATCAGTCGATTTGTGCCAATTTCTGTGATTTCCGATTGAATAAATATGTTGCCAACTGTTCGTGAATATGATGAGCTACTTTTTAATTGAATGTTAACTTATTGCAAGGATGAGGCGTTAGAAGAGTACATCTAATTCCCACACTTTTTTTATATGTACTTACCGTAATCAAAATAGTCCAATGTACATTCTAACTTGGCAAAAGACCAATCTAACAGGTCCAATCTACCAATGCAAATGCAATAGGTCCTAGGTAGCAAATGTATCAATTACACGACTTAAATATTCGTAAACTTCAAAAGCAACATTATTTTTATAATCCTGACGATGTTTTACGTTGAAAACCATACAAAAGATTAAGATTAAGAATACACGATTGAGTTGCAATTACGATTTTAAAAACAAATGAAAATGTTTAATCCTATTTTCTCTATTTAAAACAAATGTTACATAGGACCTAATCTAATGTTTGGCTTGAATTGAGAATAAGAATGATAATACAAACTACATTCAACTAATCAAACGGTTGCGTAAATATTTTTGTTATTAGGCTTGCTGTTCTGAACTACGAAAAGTTAAACAACCGACTTTATCAAGACGAAAACTGTCTGACGTCATTTTGGAATTTAAGATGGAGGCTTCTGGTTTAAGAAAAACTGGAAATTTTTTGTTTTTTGGAAATGGTTCAAGAAAAACCCTGCAAAATGGA
The DNA here is from genome assembly GCA_024533555.2 of Aedes koreicus. Lineage (NCBI taxonomy): Eukaryota > Metazoa > Arthropoda > Insecta > Diptera > Culicidae > Aedes > Aedes koreicus. The sequence goes on along the minus strand of JAHHFK020004329.1, from coordinate 92,693 downwards.
TATGTTTGGATTGGAAACAGCGTATAAAGGAATGAATTTGTTATCTGACGCCATTTTGGAATAGAAGATGGTGGCTTATGTTGCGTAAATAGTGAGAAATACTGTTAAATACCCTACAATATGGATGTTAAGGCAGAAAATCTATGTTAGACGCCATTTTGGAAATCAGCATGGCGGCTTCTGTTTCGAAAAAAGTGAGGTATACTGTCAAATACCCTACAATATCGATATTTTTAGATTTGAAGCGGCGTGGAATGGCTAGAAATCGTACACTCAAAAAACAATGCACCTGATATTTAAGTGCAATCACCTATAGATTTGGGCAAAGTGCAAAGTTAGGGTATGATTGTACTTGGCACACAATCATACTAATGCAAAAATGGTACTTGGCATCAAAAGCTCTCAATTAATAACTGTGGAAGTGCAATTAGAACACTAAGTCGAGAGCAAGCAATAAGCTAATTGTGAAAGCAATAAGCTTGAAATGCTAACGAAGAAGAAGAAGAAGAAGAAGAAGCAAAGTTATTGCTCTGTGTTTTTTAAGCTATCGCGTTCAGCAGCTCTTCTGCGGGAGTGGCAAAAATGCTCGGCAGATCGGAAATATTCACAATATACACCGTTAACATGGCAAAGAAGAACATCTTTAGTCATTTATTACCTTCAAAAAATTCAGTGACTTCCGCTGGCAAACCAAGTACCTAAACCACCACACGGTAAACTTCAATATGCTTCTCCATTTTGCAGTTTTTTTTTTTCTTCTTAAACGATAAAGCAGCTGATTGTTTTTCGCGCACGGTTTTTTATTTCGTTTTAAGTGCGAATATGGATAGAATAGGGCAAAGTGAAAACACACTTGAATGATTTCCCCCCCCATTAAAATTATGTGCGGATCATATCAGTCTCATTGGAAACGAACCTGTGTACTAAGTGATGGGTGTTAAAAATTATGAGCATGAGCATGAGCATGAGCATGATTGACCGCCCGAGGTTGCTACTCCGTTATTGCCAGATCAGCTGTAATTACACAGAGAACCAACAGATGATGCTTGGGACCAACATACATCCTCAATGTGTAAAAACTGGTGATCCCAAACCAAGGCAATACCAGCGCCGGCCTCGCCCGAATGCAGGTCAAGTAGGGAATGGGTAGGAATATGTTGACATGATACTCGTTTTATTGGAAGCCGAGATCACCTCTGCACTTCCACGAGAAATCACTGGGATGTTGGATAAAATGGTTGGGTTTGCAGCGGGATTCGTTTTGGTAAACGGTGTGCTGAATTCAACTGACGTCGGCAGCGAATAAGATATTTAACTATGTTCCCGATTTATTCTCTGTACAGAGATGCACATTAAAGTTATTCAAATTTTGGAACCGATTTAAACCAATAGTAAGGATGCTGTTGGGGCCACTCACAGGTGTGGGTGGTTTATTTCAGTAGCCTACAAAAATATGTTAGAACATCGAGTTTGAGGACCGATTTAAACTAACAGTAAGGATGCTGTTAGGGCCACTCACAAGTGTGGGTGGGTTATTTGAGTAAAATACAAAAATATTTAAAAACATCGAGCTGAAGACCGATTTAAACCAACAGTAAGGATGCTGTTGGGGCCACTCACAAGTGTGGGTGGTTTATTTGAGTAAAATACAAAAATATGTTAAATCATGGAGTTTGAGAACCGATTTAAACCAACAGTAGGGATGCTGTTGAGGCCACTCACAAGTGTGGGTGGATTATTTCAGTAAAATACAAAACTATGTTAAACATCGAGTTTGAGAACCGATTTAAACTAACAGTAAAGATGCTGTTGGGGCCACTCACAAGTGTGGGTGGTTGATTTCAGTACAATACAAAAATATGTTAAAACATTGAATTTGAGAACCGATTTAAACCAACAGTAAGGATGCTGTTGAGGCTACTCACAAGTGTTTGTGGTTGATTTCAGTACAATACAAAATATGTTAAAACGTCGAGTTTGAGAACCGATTTAAACCAACAGTAAGGATGCTGTTGGGGCCACTTACAAGTGTAGGTGGTTTATTTGAGTAAAATACAAATGTTTGATAAAATATCGAGTATGAGGACCGATTTAAACCAACAGTAAGGATGCTGTTGGGGCCACTCACAAGTGTGGGTGGTTTATTTCAGTAAAATACAAAAATATGTTGAGACATCGAATTTGAGAACCGATTTAAACCAACAGTAAGAATGCTGTTGGGGCCACTCACAAGTGTGGGTGGTTTATTTCAGTACAATACAGAAATATGTTAAAACATTGAGTTTGAGGACCGATTTAGACCAACAGTAAGGAGGCTGTTGGGGCCACTCACAAGTGTGGGTGGTTTATTTGAGTAAACTACAAAAGCATGTTAAAATATCAAGTTTGAGGACCGATTAAAACCAACAGTAAGGATGCTGTTGGGGCCACTCACAAGTGTGGGTGGTTTATGTCAGTACAATACAGAAATATGATAAGACATCGAGTTTGAGAACCGATTTAAACCAACAGTAAGGATGCTGTTGGGGCCACTCACAAGTGTGGGTGGTTTATTTGAGTAAAATACAAAAATATGTAGAAACATCGAGTTTGTGGACTGATTTAAACCAACAATAAGGATGCTGTTAGGGCCACTCACAAGTGTGGGTGGTTTATTTGAGTACAATACAAAAATATGTTAAAACATCGAGTTTGAGAACCGATTTAAACCAACAGTAAGGATACTTTTGGGGCCACTCACAAGAATGAATGGTTTATATCTGGTTTATACATAATGTTGAAATATCGTGTTTGTGGACCATTTAAATACCTTTAAACAAAAGTATTTAAATACAATCATATACTACTTATAAGCGGAATGGAACCCTTTATTATGGAAAAATACTTGAAGTTTAGAAATACAATTGCAAAAAAAAAAATCAAAAATGTTATTCTGAAATTCTGCAAAACAAATTGGCATAGCATAGAAATTAATCCAACACATACTCAAGAGAGATGCAAAGAACTCCATGACCCCTCACACGTGTCACAGGAAACGAAGTGTCAAGAGGAAGAGCACCATCAATGAGAACCGCCCGGCAAGTGTTACGGGTGATCAAAAATGTTGAAAAACGATCACACTTGACACGCAGCAAACTAGCGTCGGAGATCTGCTTAAAATCAACATTTATATGAACAAATTCAACAAGAACAAACACATGAAAGTTAACAATCACATGAAAGTTAACTGACTCAAAATGACGATCGGACGTAAAAAAAAATCACCAAACAATAGATGTCACCTATAAAATAAAAATTAAACCACAACAGCACATGGATTGATTGTAAAACAAGTGATAGAAATGATAGTAGTAACAAACAACGTAAACCCAGCAACAACATACACAACACATAGCGTGGGTTAGGTGGGCCAAAACCTAAAAAAGTCGCGCAAATGCGAAGCCGAAGATGAAAAACATTACCAAGCCGAGGAAAGGCAAAACCAACACATATATCAATTACACCCAGATAAACCAAAAATACTGAAAAAAAAAACATCGAACGGTGCACAAGAGTGCACCGAATAAACGTCAAAATGTAAAATACCACAGATAACATGCAAGAATAACAAGAGAAGGGGAAGGTGTTTTAGATAGGAGAATGTATGAGAGGTGTTGTTGAATTCAGTTTGCCCTTCCTCAGAAAGAAATTGTTTCATATATTTCTCTGCCCTTTCGACGCAACTCCCTGCCTGGGCACTAAACCAACTTATTCATCGCAAGGATTATACATATCGAACAGCAAAAACGCACAAAACTCTTAGTAGAAGAAAAGGGAAACAGACAGAAAAAGATAAGGAAAAAAACAAAAACGATATGTATACACGTCTGTGTATACAGCGCATTCGCATTCCAATGAACAATTCAATTTTTCAATATTTCATACTACCGGAGCCGTAATATTCAAATACAATACTTAGCTGAATGTTTGATCCGGTATCCAATTGCAGAAATAGGCAATCATTCACACAACAAAACTCCCGGCCAGTGTGTTGGTGCCATCACAAAACGACCCCGCGGCGATTGTATTGGTGCCGACCAGCCGCCAATCGTTGGTCGCGCAAAAATTTAACATCACCACCACAACGACAGCAAAGAAGCCATCCAAGATAAATGACCTCCCCGGAAAGATTCAAACATGATTCTCGTCCCGGATCTGGCACTTTCCCCGAAAATTTCAACACTTTCCACTGCACCGGTTAAAGCACATCACTTTACCGCCGCTGCCGAACTGGTTGAAAATTATTTTCTTCAAATTATGTGAAAACTAGCGAAAAAAAACTGACAGTAGAGAAAACACGTCCGCTCGCGGCAAAAGCACACTTCGATCCTCAAAAAACCAAAAATAATCCCCTCCTCACAAAAAACCTATTACGTTATTCCAATAAAATATAAAATTTATTTCCTTCTATAATACTCAAACACAAATATATAAATATTTTTACCCCCACCCGTTTTTCCCACCATCCCCCCTTTAAACCAAAAATGGTTTGCTCCCATTATCTAAAATGGCGCATTGTTGTTATCTTTAATTTGGCTCCAAATTTTTATATATCCCTCTATATATATATTTTTTTATCGAGAATGGGCATTTAAACACACACAAAAATAAAAAAAACGGTACACAAAAAAAAAACACAAAAAAAATGCCACACAAGGTGCTAAAAAAAAAATAAACGGTACACCACACAATCAATATGCAACTAGCGATTAGAAATTGGTTCACTGTTGTAGAACCCCTTGGTCCGAAGTAAACCTTGCAGTCTGCACCTTGCAATAATTCTTGCGCTTTTCGGTACCTTCCGGTACTAGTATCTTGGTTGTTGTTTTGATTCACTATGTTATTTTGACACAACATTTGAGAATGTGTTGGTGTGAGCTACGTTGTTAGGGGCGAATCATTGAGCTTGGGACCGAGCTTGGGACCGATGTGCTAGTACTGACTGAGCCAAGAAAAATATCGTATTTGTTCGGGACCTACTGGTCTTAGAGTTAGTCTATGGTACAACTTTACAAGACCTGATTGACTTCAGCAAGGCCGATGAACCTCCGCTGGCTGACACTCGGGCTCAATCAAAAAGAAATCTTCAATGATGATAGTGCCGGATTTTCCATCCCACGGACAATTCCTTGAACGTTGCGTAAAACAAGTTACCGAAGCAGTGACAGTATTAATTCGAAAAACGTGACAGTCGTGTGAAAGTGCAACAAATAGGACGGAGCTTGATGTCCAAAAATTAGTCGAAAATCGATTTAGAGGATTTCATTAAGTTTTTAAATTTTCACTAATTTAAATATCACGGAAAAAAAACAGTCCCGTTTGAAACAACAAACTTGTTTGTTGAAATCTAAACTAAAAAAATTGTTGTTTTAAAAATCCGTTTTGTTTTTTTAAAACAACGATTCTGTTTTGAAACAAACAAGCACGATTGTTGTTTCTACCTAAGATATTACCAAAAAACAACACAAATTATGGTTGTTCTAAACTAACATATTTGTTGTTTTTACCTTGCAAGAGGTTTATTATTACCAAAACACAGGTTAGAAACAAATTTTTAGATTGATTCAACCAAAGCGGCGGTTAAATCAAACATATATATATATATATTTTTAGAAAAAACAACTAAAAGTTTAGTTTGAAACAAACTATTTTTTTGGATTATTCCATTTTCTGTCCGGTCCCGCTGCATGCTCTATTCACGTAAGTTTTCAACGCAGGTGAAAATTTAATGTAATGAATTTAATTAAAACCTGAAAATAGTATAAAGGCTCGCATTAACATTTTTAGATTTCTTTTAGACTGAGAGAGGTCTATAAATGTAAATGTGCGCTTTTCTAATGTTTGTTGGCCTTTTATTCAAATAAATATTATTGAAATGATTACAAGAGAAATGTTGGTGAAACTAAATGTTTGTTGTTTCCACCGTTTCGATCGTTTGTTTCAAACCGCAATTCAGTTTAAATCATACTCAAATTTGTTTGAAACAAACCATAAGCGGTGGTAGAACCAACTAACAAATCGGTTTGTTTTCGTAGCTGTCATAATGAAACAACCAACATAATGGTAAATTCAAACGGATGTCAGTTGAACTTAACTGCTTAATTCCCGTAGGTAGTCAAATAAAACTAATATGATGTTTGTGCCCAATTCAACGTGAAATTCCGGTTAAATGAAACTAGAATATGTTTGCGTTTACCAATCTTTTTTCTCAGTATCTTAATAAAGATTGACAGATCAAATGTATGGGATATCACGTAATATAGCACATGATATAGCTGCTATATCACGAATCGCACTATATCACGTAATATAGGCCGTAGTGTGAACGTACTATAAAACACTCTTTTCGTTTGGATTCCTGGCAACTGTGGTATCCACGACAATTAGAAGCCAGACCAGCTTGCCGGGTTAGGTAGTGACTCACAGCTACTGACAACACGGGTACCCTTCCAGGATGCCAAAACCAGGGTCAAAAATATAATCTCGGACGCATGGGTGATGCTCCAATAGAAGCAGCCTTGATCGGCTTTTTAAAAGGCACTAAAATTTACGATCAAATTTAGCTAATTAGAACCAAATGGGAAAACGCTCCACAACAGGATCCACAACGGGTTTGAGCTTAATAACTACTCCTATTCACACAAGGCAAAATACCGGCCATGATTTATGGAGCTTGATTTTTTTTATTAATCATTTATTTGTACAGGCTCAATCGAATCAACTTTACAGAGCCAAGTATTCATATTTTTATACATCATTTATCTTAAAACTAAAGTTAAGGGGATAGAACCGATTTCTCGCGGCCGTCTCGAGGTTAATAGAAATTACAAATTACGAATGGGAAAGAGGATGGGAATTTAAAGTATGGTTTACATAACACATTAATTTTAAATTCTAAATTGTCTAAACACTTATAACTATACAATTTATGGTTTTCTTTTGACTTGAACATTTTTTTAAAAAGAAAAAAAAACACATACACCGATACAAAAAAAACTTACAGTAAACATACAGGTTAAACTAACTACAATCTAAGGCTAATGTTAGTTAAAAACACATAAATGAATTTCATGTACTCCAAATCACGCACAGCCAAAATATCTCGAATTGGCACATTGGTTTGTCTACCTCGAGCCCGAAGGGAATCATAAAGCTCAGATCTGACTCTACGATGCACAGCACAAGACCAAATAACGTGATCTGCGTCCTGATAGCCTTGTCCACACTCACAGAGATTGCTGTCGCTCAGCCCAACCCGGTATAAATGAACGTTCAAAGAATAATGATTGGACATGAGGCGAGACATCACACGAATGAAGTCTCGACCCACATCCATCTCCCTAAACCAAGATTTCTTCGACACCTTTGGGATGATAGAATGTTGCCATCGCCCCAAATCTCCTTTACTCCATTTATACTGCCAGCTGACGAGTGACTGTTGACGAAAAATAGGAAAAATAATCGTTGAAGGCGATTTGTTGATCATAAATATCGCCTTCCATAGCGCCTTCCTTTGCAAGCGAGTCCGCTTTCTCATTGCCCGGAATTGAACAATGAGATGGGACCCATACAAAGGTGATGATAAAATAACGCGAAGATAAAGCGCTTAGAAGTTCCTGTATTTTCATGAGAAAATACAAGGAGTGCTTTACCGGCCTCAATGAGCGAATAGCCTCTATAGATCGAAGACTATCCGTGAAAATGAAGTACTGATCCGGTGTTAATGAGGCAACAATTTCTAGCGTAGAGTGTATTGCCGCTAACATATACGGAACAAGGAGCTTGAAGTTTACGATTGGCGCTATAAATTTCATTAAATATACCAATTAGTGGAATCAACTTGGCCAAACTTTGCAGCAAATATTACCGGAGTAATCATAGGACGATGATGCTCTGGGATTCCATGAAGCTCCTGCTTCGTGGATAAATCAAAATGAACCGAATTGTCGAAATCGGAGAAGCAAACACGATTGGAAATGTTCGGCGAAGGGCTGACATCCTGTGTTATGTACAAATGGTACAAAGTCATGAAGCGAGTTTGAGAATTCAACTCGAGAAGCTCCTCAAAGTTTACGATTACCTGGGGGTTCATAGCTTCACACCTGGTGAGGAGCCGGAGAGGTAATTCTAAAAACCGATCCGAGAGTTGCTACATGCCAGCCAGCACTTCAAGACTCATCGTATGAGTCGAATGCATGCAACCTACACACTTAGATTTTTTTACAGAAATCTGTAAAAGTTTACCGAATTCTCAACAGCTGAACGTTCGGTAATCCGCTTTAACGGAATTCGGTAAAAAAATTACAGTTATCTGTAAAAAAATTACCGGATTTCGGTAAAATTTTACCGAAATCCGTTAAATTGGATTACCGAACGTTCAGCTGTTGAGAATTTGGTAAACTTTTACAGATTTCTGTAAAAAAATCTAAGTGTGTAACGCGATACGAAGACACCTATACTAAATACGTTCCAGTTTAATGATGTGAGACCGAGCCGCTGACTGAAAACAAAAACTACCGTATTCTAAAACGTTAGAAGATCTTGCGGATGCGCTCCCCACCAGGTTCCGGTAATTGTTCGAAGAAAGTTGATCCTTTGTTGGCATTTTCGCTTCTGATACTCAATGTGGGATCTCCAGGTGCACTTTGTATCGAACCAGACCCCAAGTTATTTAAATGACATGGAATGAGTTATCGGCTTACCCCACATTTGAAGCATCGGTTGTGCTGGGTTATGCTTCCTAGAAAAAACTACCAACTCAGTTTCCTCCGTAGAGTTATGGAACTTGATATTATTTGTTATTTTGCTATTGACACTATTTATGTAATGAACCATGACTCTGTATGACGCCTTAAAAATATTGTTGTATAGTCTTTAAAAAATCATCCTTAGTAGACTCCTCTGCAACCTCTTTGTATTCTATGGTGAATTCGTCAGAAAAATTCAAGTTTTTTACGTACTTGCTAATTCCTTGGGATCTACTTGCGGAAGTCGAAATCTTGAGCCGAAATCCGCATTTCCTAATTTAGAAGAAGGGCGATAGATTATCTCATAAATGGCTAATCCCATAGTATGGCTAGTATGGCTAATTCACATAGTAATGCTAATTTACATATCGTTGTAATCGCGTGACTGAAATAGGTTGTTTTCCTTCCTTCCCAAAAAATACCTATAAGTGGTTTGTGGTCAGTATTTATCCTAAACCTCATTCCATACAAAAACTTGCGTAATTTTCTTGCAGTACTGACTACTGCAAGAGCTTCCAAGTGTAGAATAGGGTATTTTTTCTGGGCACCATTGAGCGAGAAAGAAACAAAATTTATAGGTTTTTCATCACCACCTACTATACAACATGTGCAATCACTCCTCGCAATCCATAATTACACGCACCGGTGACGGCCACTACTGGTTTATATGGGTCTAACAGGGTTGGTTTTAATAAAATGTGTTTACACTCGTTGAAAACATTGTTACATTCCTCCATTACTCCATAAATATTTCACATTCTTTCGCAGGAGATAATAGAGACAACTTATGCCGGATGATAAATTTGGGATAAACTTGGCATAAAATGTAAGCAATCCCAAAAAAGCTTTAAGTTCTGATACATACCCTGAATTTTTAGCTTGTCGGATTGTTTTCACCTTTCAAGAAAGTAAGCCTTGGTCCGTCGAAAACCAAAATAATATTATACATAAAAAACAAAATATAATTTTTAAATTTTTTTTTTTTTTTTTATTATAAAACAAACCAAAAAAAAAAAAAAATTTAAACTCACATTTTAATCTCATCCCCCCCCAACACCCACCCCCCACAAAAAAAAAAAAATATCAAACAAACAAAAAAAAAACAACCACCCAGCCGGGGGGGTTATAAAACAAACACTTCCTCCTTCTTACTCACGACCCAACCCCGCCCAGAAAAAAAAAAAAAACTATTTTTTTCTCCCCCCCCCCCCGTTGTTGTCTATTGATGATATTATGCCCCCCCCGTGATATACCCCCCAACAAACCCCCCACCATTATTGATGCAGGAGATGTCCCCCCCCCACCACGACCCCCCAATAGAGAACCGTATTTTTTCCAAAAACAAAAAAAAATAAAAAAAAAGTGTTCATATCTTCATCAGTTCTAGCAAACATCATAGGCGTAGCCAGGATTTCGAATAGGGGGGGGGGGAAAGCTTAGTTTTTTATAGTGACAGAGAGAGAAGAGATAGAGAGTTATAGAGAGAAAGAGAGAGAGAGAGAGAGAGAGAGAGAGAGAGAGAGAGAGAGAATTACACCGGCTTCAACCAGTTACTGCACAGACTGAACACTTAACATTATACAACGGACAACACAACGCCCGGTGGACCCATATAGTAGGGACATTATCGAGTTCCGTCGGCTGGAGCGGGAATCGAGCCCTCACTTTGTGACAATCCACCTGAACGACGGGTGGATTAACTTTTCTGCTCTCACCCAAAGTATTTTACAATACCCGTCCGATTTTGGCAACAAGATTAAACTATTCTAGACTTGATCTGGAATGAAAAAAAAAGGTTTTAAAAACTCTCGATTTTCCCCAAGTTTCAAAATCGAATCCCATTAAATAGGAACCATGCTGAAATCTAACGGGTACTGTAATGTGTCAAAATATTCATTTTACAGTCATGTTGGATTTTTGTATACGACAACAACGGAGTTTGTTAACAGTTTTTACTGAAAATGTACTTTTCCTCGCGACCCGCTTACCCACACTAAAAATTAAATTTCGTTTTTATTTCGAAATCGAATGTAGAACTAACAACTCTATTCGTTGTTTTGTACACCGAAATTGATTTGTACTTTTCAACTACCTTCGTATTCAATGCCACAATGCTTGTTAAAATCACGAAGCATTAGTTGACACAGAGAGAACACTCCTTCATTGTACGAAAACAATACAAAATGCTACGAATATTTTGTTATCAATAAGAATGCATGGTTACATGATTGACTGACAGAACTTCTATATCGACTCAGTATGTAATTGAAAAAAAAAGCGCAAACCACGAGGAGTTGTTAAGATTTTTTTTTAATATTTCTGAAATGATGTTCGAACCTGTATTTTTGGGAAGACTTGTTATCGAATCCGTGGCTGATCTCACTAAGCCATGGTGACTCGTTAGAAATTACTTGATTAATGATAAATCAATGATTCCAGCCCACCCAAGCAGCAATAACAGCATGTATGAGTACGATACAAGAAAAGCAGTTATAGGTTGGTCTCCACAAAATTAATTTTATGCATTGTACAAAAAGGTGTAATGACAGTATTTCACCAGATGACAAGCATAAGAAATGTTTCATTCAAATTACGAGGAATTTATTCTATGAACAAAATTCATGTTTACGAAACAAGGGAAAGCTAATTCACGAAAATAAATTTTCAGTGCATATACTGACAAAGCAACACCGCAAAAACATCGTTTTTTTACTCACCGTGCTCACACCGTTTCAATAGACTTTTTCTTAATGTTTGTTCAAATAAAAAGTGGTTAGCTTTTTAACAAACATACATTTTGAGTTTTGGTGGTTTATAGCTTATGGTTTGTGTAATCTTAACTTACCTTCAGTTTAATTATTTTCTCTGTTTTATCTAAACAGGAAAATCATGCATAACTTTACAAACCGACGTAAGTTGCAATTGTAAGCAAGCTGTGATTTTTGTGATAAATTGTTGCTACTTGTATTCTTAATACACGAGTAATAAGAAATAATTTAGGAAGTTTTATTCATCAATGACGAAAAGGAATTCATATGCGTTCTATCTGCTACTCCTCAATATTTTTAAAATAGTTCAGATACACTGGTGCATCTGCGTTTTGAAATTTGAACCGATTTATCTGATATGATCCAAGTGAAACACGATTTGTCGAAACGATATAGTGTCGATGGTATAGTGTCGTCGTATCAAGTGGAGTGTATCTGAGTAGTATTAAACAAAAACGGTGTATTATTGAATGTTATTAAAATTGTTGTTCAAATTCGAGAAAAACCATCATTTTGCATAATTTTCTCTTCGTGGTTATTGCAGCAGCATTTATTTAGTTTTGTTCGTTTGTTTCTTTTAATTAGCCTGGACATCAATAGAAGCATAAAGTTGCCAGAAGGCACGAAATGCATCTACGCACTCTTATTTTTTACCAAATCCCTCAATCACAAATTTAAATAGATTAGCATAGATTGTTCTTAAGAAGCCTCTACTTAATTGATACAGTTGTAAAAATTGAAAGTTTATGAAAAGGAGTATGCTTCGAGCATCGGCTGTGAAAGGTCGTGTCGATGCTTAATTACTCACTATTTTGCTATCGGGCATGGCGCGTTTCGTATTTTTTCGGTTATCTTTAATTCAGCGATGCAAGTGATCGAGTGAGCATAGAAAAAAAAAACTACAAAAATGCCTCATGGTGAGATGTGGTGGTTCGCCGGGCTGGTGGACCGGTGGTGAGGATCACAATTAATTTTCATCCATAATATTGGTTATGATGGGATTTCCAGCATTATATAGAATCTTTTTGTTTTTCCAATGAAAAACCATCACCACACTTTGTGAGTGGCCCCAATAGCATCCTCACTGTTGGTTTCATCAGAAATCGGTACTAATATTTAAATATTTCACTAAACGCCGCGTGAATTCAGCTTATCGTTTACCAAAAAGAATCCGGCTGCGACCCAATCCTGTTATCCAACCTCCCAGTGAAAGTGCAGAGGCGGTCTCGGCTTCCAATAAAACGAGTATCACGTCGACACATTCCTACCTTTGTCTTATTTGACATGCATTCGGGTGAAGCAGGTGCAAGTATTGCCTTAGTTTGGGATGACCAGTTTTTACATATTGAGGATGTATGCTAGTCTCAACCATCTTCTGTTGGTTCTCTGTGTTATAACAGCTGATCTGGCAGCAACGGAGTAGCAACCTTGGGAGGTCAATCATGCTCATTATCTTGCTCATGCTCATAGAAAGGGATGAAATCTTTGAATATGATAAGACCACGGCAACTTCTCGCACTGATTAGCATGTTGTCTTGCTTTCTCACACGCTTATCAAATTACTGGTCTGAAAATCGGATACGATTCATCTCGTTTCACTTGGATTATATCGTAGCATGTGTTCCATTAATATCTCTTGGATACAGAAACAATATTTCATAATACTGAATCAAACTGTAAGATATGATTAACATATATTCTCAATAATACGAAACTATAGTACCGTAAAACGGGATAATATTGATCAGCGGGGTAACATTGATCGGTTTGGCCCATATCATGAATAGTTCAAATATAATTTTTTTGTTGATACACTTTCTAACTATGATTTATGAATTATGTTTCAAAATCTGGTGTTATTTGACTTCCGAAAGCTATAAAATTGGTTAAAATATTACGTTTTTTGATTGCCAAGAACTGAAAATTGAACTGAGCATAGCTTTTTCCACTTTCAGCTAGCGGGAAAAAACCAATCAATGCTTGAATCATAGTTAACATTACTAGAGATATTTTTTTAGATACGCTACGTTACCTAGGGTCCTCCCTTAGCTCAGTCGGTAAAGGCGCAGCTACAAAGCAACACCATGCTGGAGGTGGCTGGGTTCGATTCCCGGTCTGGTCTAGGAATTTTTCGTTAAGGAAAATTTCTCGACTCCCTGGGCATAGCGTATGATTGTACTTGCCACACAATCATACTTGTGTTGTTGTGTGTGTTTACAATCTAATTCCCACTGTCTGGCAGCGGTATTATGGATAGAATCTTCCTGCAACTGTTTCATATTTGCTGTTTACAGTTGCAAAAAGCTTAAATCCGGGGATTAGAAGGTGACAGCTCTACCGCGACTCCAATAGCCCATTTCAAGAACGCAAGCATTCCGAAGCTATCTTCGTACTCAATAAGCCCCGCTCCAGTAGTGACATACTGAAACTTTCAATCAAGCGTATGTGCAATGCTTGATTGACGCGTATTTAGTGATTCACAATATCATAGATGTTATATAAATATAGTGAGGCATGATCGGAAATTACAAATAAAAACAGTTTCTTCCAGCAGCTACCTGGCAACTCACCTTGAGAAGTATGGACCCGGAAGTCCTTACTTACGGAATAAAATCCTAGTACATTCCACGCACCAGAGAAAGGGATTGTTTAACACACAGCACTGTCGTAATCAGCTCTGGTCAAATATGAATAATTATCCATGTAGCTCACATAGACACAGTTTAGTGAAGAAAAACATAACATGTTACAGTGCGACTATCTCGTCATTGACCTTCGCGTTTACGTGCGGCCATGGGATCAAAACAATTAGTGGATACTTTGAAAACACGCAGTTAACGTACCAGTGTATGTGGACACTACAATAAAAAGCATTCTTAATTTATTGAATATGCTAGAAACTGGAAAAATCGCGACGATAACAAAGAAACATAAAACATACCGCCTAGTGGAAGTTACGAACGAAGTAACAAAAATAGAACTGTGCTGTGCATTATCTTTCATCATCTACATTAGAAACCAAATACGTTACAGTACGCTTAAGTATCAAATTCTCACCCTAAATTCTAACATGACAATAAACAGAATATTTCCCAAGCACTTGAGGTGACAAACCTTACAACATCCTTTGCACCCATATCGCTCGCACATCATAAATAACATGCACCGTGGGAAGTATTAATCGTTGAAACATTTAAGTGAAACCGTCAACAAGCATAAGCGAAGAAGTGCAACGATTCTTCTTTCCCACAGCATTACTGACCTACATTCTATTTCCCACTTAAGACACTCACTATACTTAAACATCCAGGCGCACAACGCTCGCTACCTATACAACGAAACTATATTTTTCTCTCTTACATCTTATTTGTTTACGAAACTCAATTCTTATTGAGTTATAAATGAGAATAGAACATAATGCATAGATAAGTTTCTTGTTGTAATAAGACGTTAAAATAAATCAGATTGAAACCAACTTTCGTCGAGTGAAGTTATTACAGAGAACCTGCCAAAAGGAAAACCCTACAGAAGTATTCCCACAGTTCATCCACTCAAAAGCAAACAAGTTAAACAAATACGCTAAAGAATTCTGAACGGTAAAAATGGACAATTAATAGTTTCAACTAGCCAAGGCTTTATATCGCATGAAAAAGCAGTGAGGAAGAAAATTGGTGGACAAATTATAGCATATATCTGGAGAAAATTGTGATTAGCGTATCGTAAATCGCGAGTTCGTCGATCATCATCAGCAGTTTGTCGTACAACAGTAGCAGAACTTTGCCAATGACAACGGACATTGTAGACTATGTACACAACCGGATGATGTACAACATATGGTCGAATGCGATAATTGCGACAGATGGTTTCACTACGTTTGTGTGGGATTATCACAATTACCAAAGCCAAAAGAATCTTGGTTTTGTATTAAATGCGCGAAGGCAGCAATTGAACGCGATTTGTTGAAAGATCAATTAACGAAACTAACGAAATGTTTGGAAGAACAGTCGCTCGAAATAGAAGCGAGAGCTAAGCATCAGAAAAACGACGAATTTTATGCAAGTTTTATAGAAGACGAACTTGCACATTATAAACAAATAATTAATAAACAAACTCAGGAAGAGACATCTAAAGACGATTTGGGCGAGTGTCAAATGTGTAAAAAAACGGAACTGAACCAGACGCGCTATGCCGCGAGTATCGTATGGCGAGTTCGAATAAAGGTAAATAATAATGAAAACTATTGAGGCGATAATTACGACTGTAGTGCTAATTGGAGCATTCGCGCTCACGCTCTTATTCTATACCTTTGTGAGCGAGTTCAAAGACTATACATGCATAATGAAGCATGCGAAATTGGCAATTTTATCCAGTTAAACACAAAAGATGCCCCAGGAGAAAACATTAAAGGTGGACAGTGATACCCTAACGAGCGAGTGCAAAAGTGCAAACGAAGAAGAAAATCAGCAATACCCTAATATGAGCAGTTATCGCAAATATGAAGGTCAACAACAACAGCACAAAGAGACGAGGAGCGCCGTACCGGAGGAACGAGGAGCTGTACCGGAGGACAACCCAAGCAGACATCATTCAACCAGATAAGTGAATTATATAATGACAGTGCTAATTATAGTAAAATGAGTGATGAAAATTAACAAAATTTTACAAAATTTAGATCATTTAATTAGATTTGAGCAAAATTTAAGAAATTCTGTTAATAGACACATTACACAAAGCACTTTAGAAGCAAATTTGAAATTAGCTTTCGAACTTTATTCAGAGCTAGACGAGGATCTTATTAAATCTCAAAATAGTATTCCAGATAAAGAGTTCTTTTTATATATGAAGCAGGCAAGAAATGCTATAGAATACATAAAGCAGACCGTAGGAGCCAGGTGCATACGTTTTGCGCAAACAGTGAAAAGTAACAATAACAAAACAATGCCTAACCCAGCGCCCGCGTTTAATATCAAAACGGCAACAGCACTGGTACAACCCTATAACGGTGTACCAGAAGGATTAGACGCCTTTGAGGATTCAGTCAATCTGCTAGCAGAACTGACCACAACACCGGCACATATAGTTGTAGCCGTAAAATTTATCAAAACAAGACTTATCGGCAGAGCTCGTTCAGCTCTACCAGCTAACGTTGAAAAAACAATCAATAAAATAAAACCAGCAAAAAAACAACGCCGACCACATGCAGTATTCCCGCTATTAAAATAGCCGAATCTGATCTTTGCGCATCCCTACGGGCCCGAGGGAAACCAGAGAAGGAAGATATCAGAGACGTGCTGGGTAAGCTGGACTTGGACTATATGGGGCTAATTTACAAGTTCTTGAAACAAATAGATGTATTCGTTTGATCCTCTCTTAGCTGTCGCTAACATGTCCACCTCGTCCCCTCCCCCGTAATACCCCTTCTATTGTATCGTTACAGCTTAACGCAATGCAACATCTACGCCAGACCAACAGCAACAATATCGCATCGCCATCTGCTGTTGAAAGCCAACGTTAAGATTCCTACTTCCCCATTCCTACCCGAATCATTGTAATCCCTAACCTCGACCAAGCCGCGAGTTTTTCGGCTTTCCAAAACTAACCTAGTTAATAAGTTATTATCGTTGTAAAAATGAAAAAGAACTCGGCTCCGTTATGCCTATGGCACTTGAGCCTTATAAATAAACAACTAAGTTAAAAAAAAAAAAACACCGAGCACCGAAACTCCAGATTCGGTTGTCGCAAAAATTAAAGCGTTGAAAATAAACGGTGACTCAGATAATTTTCTACAAAATGTAGAACAATTAACTACAAAACTGACTTCATTGTATGTTAAAAATAACATACCATTAGATGTTGCTACTAAGATGGCCACAAAAACAGTTGAAGAGTCATTAGTCAATAAAGCTCAAGACTCAGACACGAGAATAGTAATGAAAGCCGCTGAATTTTCATCGATACAAGTGGCTATCCAAAAATTTAACGAGTCAACTAGTGTGCTGTGTTAGCTATTATCCTTTCCCACGATAAGTTTACATGTTTCATATTAACATTCATTATTTGTAAAACCCGACCTTTCCTCTTTACCCAAACCAATTCCACTTCCCAACGAACATGAGTCTTAGTCATAAAACACCCTACAACATTTTCCAGACAACTTTCCCATCCTCATTTCAATACGACTTCAAGCAATACATTTCACAAGCACTTGAAGTGACAAACCTTACAACATCTTTCCATGTCATAAATAACATGCACCGTGAGAAGCATAAGTCGATGCAACTCTCAAGCCGAACGTAAACATTGAGCAGGCCAAGAAGTGCAACGTCTCGCATATCGTTACTAACCTACATCCTAATTCTTACAAGCAGCACTCACCACGCTCAGGAACTCAAGCGCGCAACTATATCTTTCTCACATACAAATATATCTTTCTCTTTCTTGTAACGTAGACTAACTATAATCGATTCCTATTGGAACGAGAGCTTAAGCGTAATTAGAATAGAACCGATATATGTTTAAGAAGATAAAGGAAAACCAACCCGAAGGTTTCATTAATGTAAACTTAAAACGAAATAAACAGATTTGGTATTAACCATCATCCGAGTATGACTGTTTTTCACGAAGACTGCCGAAACCCATCATAAAACCATAATGCTTCAATAATATATGTATTCTTGTTACAACTTTCAAATGATTAGTTTCCGTCAATTTCAAAATAGTTTCCTTTTCCGCTATTGATTTGTCCTAGCTGTTGTTTTTATCTTTTGTGTTTGTATTGCTGTTCCATACACGAACGAAATATAAATTTAGAATTTGTTTCTTACTATCCATACTAGGTTTCCAAAATGCATTGTTCTTACACTCCTATTTTTTGGTATGCGTTCGCATTGTTTTAGCGATTTTTATAATCACTATTTTATCTGTATAATATGTGATACTTACTTTCTGAGTAATGCTTGAATAAATCTAAAATTATCTATACTATGTGGCTTACCTAAAATTTGTAAGTTTTTGTATGTTTGATTTGAACCATCACATTGTCTGGAAAAAATTAATCCCGCTCTCGACTTGGCCTACATATCTCTTCAATACCTAAAAAAAGCCGATTGAATTTCGTGTACTTTACTGTTTCACCGTGTTACGCTGAATAAATGCTTCCAATTTTGTCAAAGTGATACAAGTCGCGCCTGCTGCAGCATCAATTTATCAGCTTAGTTTTTTAAGCTCCTTTGTTAGGTCCTTCAGGTAAGCGATATTGCATCAAGGAAATCATCCTCTATCTGTAAAATATTACGAATTGTGTTGAACGAATTGTTGTGCAGCTCGACCGTTTATGCGGTGTAGATAAATCTAAGACGCTGTGGAACACATTCTCACAGAGAGAACCGAGTTCAATCGGTAATTTGGTTCAACTGAAAAGTAAAAAAAAATGAAAGGAAAATTGAGATACGGAGAGAAAAATGGATCTCAAATCTAAGGAAACCTTTATTAGTGAACCTTAGTAATGAAATAAATTGTACCAATAATTCAACACCACATGTATACATTTGAATTAATTCGAATTAATACAACTTTGAAACATAGCAAAAGTCAAAATAAACAATGTTTTCCTCAATCGACCATGATCTCCAGTGATGTACACCTTGCAGCAGTTTGTCTTTGATGAACTAATGCTTGCTTTTAAAAAAAAGATAAACTTCTCTTATGTTTCATGCGATTATACTGCCAGCTGGTGATGGGTCCACCGGTGAATCGTCCATGAATACAAGTAGGTTATATACAGGAAAAAAATGACAGCTCTGTCAGTTCGTTTACGGCAGCCATGGCGAAAGCAGTGAAGCAACCACGTTCCATGGTTTGTAATTACTGCCGACTCCACTCTAGAACAAACAAGTCCGTCATCGTGGCGCACTTTGTGTCGGGCAGACGGTTTTACGTGACCGGAAAGTGCAGCAAGCGCTGAAGCGAAAGACGGAAAGAAAGGTGGGTAAATCCTTCCGCGCCGTGGGCCGTGAGGTAAGTGCGACCGGCCAGACGGTCAACAAGTATTTGGCCAACATAGACATCGGCATGAGAAAGCGGAAGTCGAAGCCGACTGTGTCGGAAGCACAAGCGGCGACACAAAAGCCGCGGCTCATGGTGCTCGTCAAGGATGCCTTCCTTGCGGTATCTGACGCTCGATGGCAATGACTGGCAAGGGACCGGCTACTTCACGTTCCCCAGAAACGAGGTTAGCAGCAACGTGAAGAACATCTCGCATACGAAGTTCTCGAAGCAGGTCCACTTGTGGCTGACAATCAGTGAGAAGGGGATGTCAAAGCTGCTCGTCTTTCCTTTGTTACACGAAGTGCATACCGGAAATTGCGGCGTTCATCAAGAACAACCATCTGAAGGACGATGTCGTGTTCTGGCTGGATCTGGCCTCGGCACATTTTGCGAACCAATCGCTAGATGAGATGGTGCATTTGAAGATCGTTGTCGTCCCCAGGAACGCCCAACTTTAGATAATTTAGCATTCGTGTTGCTCCTCTGTATTTGCCAGGGCGTTGCGTTGGCTAATCCAAATCTCATTTTCTGCCTTTCATTTACACATTTCCGGCATTCAAGAATTAAATGCCGGACATCCATTACTGTAACGCAACATTCACAATTGGGCGGCGGCTCCTTATTCAAAAGGAACGTGTGTGTATGCCGCGTATGGTAAGAACACGATGGTCGGCCGTGCTTCCGCGTTGCGCGCACCTTCAGGTCTCTTCCTTCACTTCCCTCAATTTTTACTCCCTAGCCAATGATTACCGTAACGACGGCGTATCGATTACTACACTTTCCTCAAAGCATCTTCTCCTGGAATTGGCACATCGATGGCCTGTTTCCTCCTGGCCTCATCGGCTTCAGTTCAGGATCGTGACAGCCATCTTTATGGCACAAGCACCCACTAAGAAGACAATGTATTCTTTTGGAAGACTGTAGGTTCCAGCAATTCCTCCGTTGCAGAATGCAGCGCCTACCGTATCTACACACTTAGAGCCGTCGGTGCAGACAACGGTCGATCGATAGTAGCAGTGCTCAGCAACTGTTGCGGGATCGGGCGGACTTTCTCCGGTTGGTAATCGGCTTGTATGCTTTTCTTCACATCCCACACCATCGTAGGCTTTCTTGCGTACCCCATGCGGTCACTCTGCCTCACAAGTTGACGAACAGCGGAGAGCGCTGTACCTGTCAGTTCTTCGAGGCGACTCGAGGCTCGTTGAGTCAGTGGACGACTGATGTTGCCACGATTCGTCGCAACTATTCGGATAGCAGTCCGCGCTTTGAACTGTGCTGCAGCAGTTCAAATGGTAGAATTCCCACTTCGGCCATGATCAAAAGTATTGGACTGGTCATGAAAGCTCCGGAAGCATACCGAACCATTGAGTTGTACGCAGGAGCGAGAGTGTGCAAAGTGCCTGGTCCTCCTCGAATCACTAAGTCTATTCCGTAGGTCAGCTTGGCACCGATCATCTTCAAACTTCGCAATCGAGACTCACACCCCAAGCAACTCCAAACCATCATAATTAATTGTAACCACTTGATTGTGACCTAATTAAGTGCAGTTACTTCAACCGATTTGCAACAAGTATGCTGCTAGGGACGCATTCTTCGCCATCTGACAGTGGGGCTTGAATGTCAAAGTTCGATCTAGGGTAATACCCAAAACCCTCAGCCGGTTGATCCTTGAAACGGCGATTCGGGCTGCAGCAGAATATGTGCGACCTTATTGCTGAAATGGCGAATCCCACGCTCTTTGCTCATTTGTCCACGCCCTTGATGGCAGTCTGCAGCTTGCGAAGAAGGGCTGCACTTTTTGCTCCTCGTACCACGAGAAGGATGTGACAATCCATTTTCCAACTCATGTTTACGAGACATGTATCCCCCTACGACACCTGGAACGTCCGTTCTGAGAGAATGCTCCGCAACACGCGACCACGTATCCACCACGACTTCAACGTGCGCAGTATACCGTGTCGCCAAGTGGAATCGTTTGCCTTCGTCAAATCTAAGCAGGCTATCAGGGAGTGTTCGCCTGGGGTTGGCAGCGATTTCTCCAGCTCTGCAAAGGAGATTTCGGTACCGCGTCCTGCTCGAAACGTGCGTTGGCGTTTGTCAAGCCGTCCACCCTAGCTCTAGCTCTAGCTCGGCAATTAGCCGACGGTTGATGATCCGCTCAAACAGCTTCGCCATGGAACTCGTGAGCGAGCTTGGTCGAGAGGCATCAGATTCGGAATCATGACGCGGGACTTGGCGAAAAACTTGATATTGCGCCGAGTGTCGTTCAAAGAGCCAAGAAACGAAATACCGATGCTGCATCATTGATGATCAAAGCGGAATCTAAGCAGTTTCCGCGACAAGAATATTTCACGGGTAAGGACAAGTTTGCTGTGGACAGCTTTTGCCTTTTTTAAAACAGCACAAAAATAACTGAGAAAAACTTACCAGACACGACTGTACAGGCTCTGATGGAAGGCGTCAATCGCAAATGTCTAGCATTTTACTCAAGCTCATCCTAAAATTTAACCGACGTATGCAAACTGAAAAAAAGATAAATATACTGAATTACTGTAAAATTTTGTTTCATCTTGATAATTTTAGCCGATTTTCCAATCAATTTAAAGTGTCGCAATAATTATCGGCTCACCTTCTAAGCAGTTTGCTCAATGCTTAAGAGTGCATGGAACTTATTTCTAACTTTAAGATGCTAGGAGTACTTGGCTACTCTTTGAAGCCTGAAGTTCCTTTTTCACTTTTAAGCTTCTTAAGCAGGGTAGTTTATTTGAGCTTGATGGAAACGATTGATTTTTTTCTATCGAGAAATGCCGAGCTTCTGGCTTGGGATACGGACGTGTCAGTTTCTCGAAGCCACCAATCCCAGAATAGAGGTCATCGGTTCAATCGATGCGTCATGTCGATCTGGGAGCGACAATCAGACATCATTTTCCTGATGATGCATCGACTTGGCATGGACCGAGCGTAACTGCAATAAAAGAGATTATTCAGGATTAGCCATTATCTATCTATGAGGTAACCAAACTCTACCACTTAATATTTCTTCAATACAACCAAGAAATTCTACCATTTATCTTGATGAGCAAGATGGATATTCTGATGCCTTACCACCCTTGCTGCGCCCCTGGCTACGGTCTTCAATTTGTCATTAACTTCAGGTGTATTTCCTTAATGCTGGGAAGGGTCGTTCGTTTTCCCGATACACAAAAAGGGATGCAAACGATCCGTCACCAACTATCGTGGGATTGCTGTACTAAGTGCTGTATTCAAGCTATTCGGACTAATTTTTCTCCAAAGGCTGGCCCATGACTATTCATAGACTATTTCTCCTGACCAACACGGTTTAATACCCAAGCGCTCGACGGCGACCAACCCTACCGTATTTACATCGTTCGTCATCCGTGAAATGGAACGCGGTCATCAAGTAGACGCCATATACACAGATCTATCTGCGGCCTTCGATGAAATGAACCATCAGATTGCAACTTCAAAATACGACAAAATGGGGGTTCACGATCAATTGTTGAACTTGCTCCGCTCATACCTGACTGGTAGAACTATGTCTGTGAAAACATGCCTCGTCCAGCTTTTCAATTACATCTGGCATTCCGCGAGGCAGCCACCTTGGTCCATTTTTTTATGAACGACATGAACTTGGTCCTCAGATGCCTGAAATTATACTACGCGGAAAACCTAAAGCTGTACTACGTCATAAAATGTCCAGAAGACGCCCATTTTCTTCAGCAGGAATTACAAGTGTTCGACGCTTGGTGCCGCATCAACAGAATGTTCTTAAATGTATCCAAATGCTCGGCTATCTCCTTTGGCCGAAAACTTGCGATGTATCTCCACGACTACATGCTTCGAGGAACGCGCTTGAAACGTGAAACAACAGTCAAGGATCTGGGAGTAATCCTCGACTCCAAACTGTCATTCGAGAACCACATTGCCTATATTGTTTCTAAAGCCTCATCGCCGCATCCGAGGCAGACCCGTGCCTCCACGTCCGGGGTGCGTCAATGTGGTGATGTCATTCATTCTTTTGTTTGTCGACGATATGCTCGTGACAAGTCTTGACAACAACGACTATGAAACGATCTTAGAACGTGAAATGTGTTTAGGAGACATTTCCAACTACCTTGGTATACCTTGGTAGAGATCGTGTTCCGACAGTTTCACACTGAATCAAACGACTTATATCCGTAAGATTGCTGATAGATTCAGCTTGAGCGACACGATGCCACCAAAAAACCCTGCGCATCCTAACATGCAGCAAAAGGAGGAGGAAAGCATGCTTAGAAAGGAGCGCTACAAAAGCTTAGTTGGTGCTATGCTGTACGTTGCGGCGTGCGCCAGACCCGACATTGCGATTGTTGCGTCCATCCTGGGGCGCAAGGTCAGCCAACTGAAGCAGATTGGACCGAAGCAAAGAGAACCGTGCGGTACCTCAGCGCAACAGCTAATTCGAAGCTACATATTGGTGGAACTTGGTGGTCTTCAAGGTTTCGTCGATGCAGACTGGGTGTATCGCAGGTGGATCGCAAATCCAACTCCGAGTTTATGTGGTACAATCAACTGGGCCGCAAGGAAGCAGGAACATGTCAGTTTGTCTTCCACAGTGGCTGAGTATGCTGCGCCTCTTGAGTCTAGCCAGGAACTTCTTTGGTTGTTGAAGCTGATGCAACCAATGCTGTCAACCGCGGGAGGAGCCGACGAACCAAACATATCGACACACGGTTCAACTTCGTGAAGGAAGAAGTAGAATCACGATTTATCGAGAGTAGGCTGTGCGTTTGACCGGTGCAGACGTTTTTTCTTCAGTCTTGTCAAATTATAGAAAATTAATAATTGTTATGTTAGCTTTTCGAACGATTGAGGTCGAATCAGTGGTAAGATGTGAGTGAAATCAGTGTAAACACTTTGCGGTGCCAATATTCTAACATCAGTTATGAAAAGTTGCTGTGTGGTTGCACCACGAAGAGCTTCGCTGGAACATCGTCTCTCCCGGCGCTCTATTGCCAATATTTCAAGTTGAACATGTTTACGGGATACGGAACTTTAGTCAAGTACAGTTTGGACCCTGAATTCACCGGATTGGACATGCTAAACTCAAGGATTGTCTATCAATTGTCCTTTAAATGGTATTCAGGGGGACTTCTGGCAGTAGTAAAAACAAAGTCACGAAGCTGGAGGAATCCTCATTCATCCGGAGGCAGAATGGTTATCAAGAGCATACAAAACCAGGACGAGATCGATAAGGACTTAAACAAGAAGGAAAGTAAACAGAAAAGGGAAGAAACAACGAAGATTGGTAAGAATGTTACAGTTTTACTTATTATATATATAAAACCATAACTAAATACGCGCCAGAATAAAAAAAAAACTGAATTTTGATTCTGGAAGTGTGATTGCATCTCATATATCCATTTGATAAATGGGGGTATTCATGCGGTGCTTATTGCATATCATAGCGACCTCAGAATGTACGTGTAGAAACAGGCATTCTCGAAATGGGTCGTTGGAACTGCAATAGAGTTATCACCTTTTATCTCCAGGGCTAAAAGTGTTTGCACCTATAGATAGCGTAATGTCAAAAATAGGTGCAGACAAATTTCTTCCATAAAAGCACTGCCGGTTCAACTTCGTGAAGGAACTGTCAATTGGCGTTTTAGAGGTTCGGTACTGTCCGACGGAGTCGATGGTACGAATTAAACTGGAGGGATTCCGAAACATGATTGGTCTACAGTTATTTGAAGTTGAGGAGTTAAGCGATGCATTTAGCAACGTTAAAAACTGCAACGAAATATTATTAGCATCTAAGTTAGCCATGAAAACTTTCAGATAAAAACTGTATCTTCTTTGTCGTCGCTCAAACGGACCGGTTGTCTTTTCACTTCGCTCTATTCCTTCCAAGATAGATGTGAAAATGTGTCCGCCTTACCCATCCATCCCCATAAGATTGATGATTACTATACACTTAGAAAATTTTACAGTATTCGGTAATTTTTTACCGAACTTTCAACAGCTGGACGTACGGTAATCCGATTTAACGGATTTCGGTAAAATTTGACAAGTTCCGGTAATTTTTTTTACCGGAATACTGTAAAATTTCACCGAAATCCGGTAAATCGGATTACCGAACGTCCAAAAACGACTTTTTTGACACATGTTATCAAAACATCAAATTTATAAATCTTATCAACATGAAATTTTGGCACATACATTAGTTATAGCTGTGTCAAAAATTCAGCCAAAAATATTGATAATTGACAAAGTTACAGAAGGTTGAATATGACGGCTTATGGAAGCAAAATTTTGCTCGGCTTTTTTTGCTACTGAGTGTATACTGATATTAAATTGCATCAATAATGAAAATCCAGATCCTCAAATTCGAACATCCTTTATGGAAATCAAAAAGTGGTCTTATTGTTTTGTCGTATGCGGTGTCTGTAACTTTTATAGTGGTGAATGAAAAATGATGGATTCCCGGATAAAAATAACCATACAATTACAATACAATAATATAAAATTACATTGAAATCTATTTCCGACCATGAATCTTATTGTTCATGAATCAGATAAATTAAAAATGCATATTGTCATTACAATAGATTTACTATTCACTCCATACGCTAGGATTTTCAACAATTGTGAAACAGTACAGTTAATAGTAGTTGGCTCAAATTTGTTCGGAAAAAAAATGATTTTTTCTATAGTTAAGATACATAACAACCCCTCTTTTCTATTGTCGATGTCTAAATTTACATTAGATTCTATTGTGGAAACAGTAACTCCTATTGTCATCTTATCGTTGTGAACAATACTATTAATTGTAGATACTAAAGATTCTATTGTATGGTTACAATACATTTAATTGTAAACCTATGAAAAATAAAAACTTTAAAAATCTCACCCCCCCATTCTCCAAAGACCCAACCCTAACCCCAAACTAACTATCTCTTCCCTTGTCTTTCGTCACCCCACTACCCCAAATACCACTCCCACAGTCCCATTCTTCATTCTACACACTTTGTTTTTTAACACATTTACGTGTGAACACATATATTTATTGGCTACCTTTCTTTTTCATTAATATTATTAAATTTAAAAAAATCCATGTAAAGTTCCACATAATATTCATTTATTCACACATAAAAAGAACCCTCCGTGATACACACATGAAGTTTATGTGGCAAATGAAAAGTATGTGTGGCTACACATAGTGGTTATTTGTACACATCGGAAGTATGTGTGGTTACAAATAGATATCATTTGTTTATCAAATTGCAAAAAATCATGTGTGGGTCACATAAATATTATCATTGCTTTTTTATCAGTGACCCCTCATTCTAATTATCTTAAACAGGGAATTGTACGTGAAAAATCATGTAACATTCATGTGATTTCCACGTAGAATGTGAATTTACGTGGAAATCACGTAGCTCTTACGTGAATTCCAGGTGTTTATCACCGGTTTCGGCAGTGGAAAAAAATTACCAGTAGTTCTACGTAAAAAAAACAATAACAATAATAATAAAATAAATCTACCTTTACCTTTCAACAACTTAGTCTTGATTAGAGATGATCTGGCCATAGTACCGCTGGAACCTCCAATACAGCAACTTCTTTTTACTTCACCAAAAGTACACAACACACTAATCTGAATCCACACCGTAATTGCAACTCATTTGTGCATCCAAAACAATCACATTCGCCGTGATGTGGCAACAACAAAAAGCCTCGATATGCAATGTGGATCTTGGCAAAGGAATGTTGCTTCTTAGAACTAAAAGATACTAAATCAACCAAAATGAACCACAAGGCCGGCAGCCAGCGTAACACCAAGGATTTGTTTTCACAGTCGAGACCACTCAACCAAATAACCTTAGGATAATCATAAGTTTAACCTTATGAAATATAGAAGAATGATCAATTTTCATTTTCATTAAGTATCTTATGAAATTTGGATGCACTATTATGAGATTCATTCGAAAGTGTCCAAAAGGTCGAAAATGAAAAGCCGCGCAAAACACGGCTGGAACAGGTAAGTTTTCGTTTGGCGAGAGTGTTTTATTTGATAACAATTTTATCGATTCAACCATCTAACATACAGGTCCGACAATAATCAAAACAGCTGATGGCGAAAGCAGCTCAGAAGGAACTGGTGAATGTGGGTAAGCTGAAGCAAGCGAAGTAGAAAAACTTGAAGCAGAAGTAGCTAAGGGAATTGCAAGCAGACTACCGAAATACACACATTTCCTCCAGGATGTTGGTGAAGCTCATAAAAATGCGGAAGCATCAGAACAATGCGTAAAAAAAGAAAAAGGCTGCTCTCATTTTCCACAATCACAGTACTGGATCGTTCCATTCTGGAATCGCCCCGAAAACCAGCGGTAAAGTTGGTGGATCAACCAAGGAGACTCCTCAAATAAACTCAGCCGAAAGGCAGCTCTTTAAAGCAGTCGATTACGATTCCAAGTTCTGTAAACAGTCGAACAGATCCGGGAACATCCAAAGTACAGTACTACAAATACAATACCAAGCACCGAAAGGAATACGACCAACCGATTTCGTTTGTTTAGCGTAATGATATAATATAGGAATAATAATTGAATTCAAGAAGTTGCTCGGTTGGAGAGACTTCAGAACGATATGTTGCTTGCAAGGAGGTAAGAATTATGAGTCATTTCGGATCGGAGGAGTTTTTCCTCAACTCTGTCTAATTTCAGACACACTTCCGCAGGAATGGATCGATGTCAAGTCGCTTTGGAAAAGCTATAGATTTCTATAGACTACCAGAACCGTACACGAGCCCAATCAGATCCACCACCCGTCTACCGACAGCTACCGAACAAAATCGACAATCGCATTGGTCAACTGTTGAAACATCTAACTCAATCGAATGTTTCTAAAATCCCAAACCTACCGCCACCAACACATCGTGTGGAATATTGAATATTGAGTAGTTTAAATAATTTTTAAGGCGTGTTAAGACGTTTGTTTACATTCCATTTGTTTTAATGCATATATAATAAATCTTATGTGTATTATTTGCAAAATGCTTCAGAAATTATCATCCCGAGCCCGTGAGGGAGCACAAGCTAAATAAAATTCATATTGAACCATGTATGATTTTCTTATGTGAACGCATATGCTTTTCATAAGGTTAACCAACGAATTTCTCCATGGTCTTTGCGTTTCTCATAAGGTTGGTTGTTGAAATTTATTCTGGTTCAAACAGCAAATAAATCATAAGATAATCGAGGAAAGATTACAAAGAGTTCTTATAGCAAAAAATCATAAGGTATTATTATGGTTTTTGCTATATTTCTTGGCTCGGTTTATGTACTTTATTGGATTAGATGAAATTTCCTACAGTGCTTGTAATGCCGTACGGGACCATCAGAATGATTGAAATGCAGGAAATCCAACAAATGCATGATGGAACAAAGAAAAAAGGGAAAACAACCATCCACCCGCCGCACGACCACCAACCACCGTCGCCGGACCCATTATACCAAAAAATGATTAAAAAAAAAAAAAATACAGCGCGTTTTTTTCTACGCAAAAAAAAAAAAAAACATACCCAGAGCACAGGGAGGAGACACGGCTTTTTTTTGCAACAACAAGCCCGGTTGTGGCAAAAGCGGGAAAATGCATCTTGAGAATGCTTGCCAACAGGAAGCAACAAAGTGTGCTTACTGTGGCAAAGAGCCTCTCCTCGACTGCCCTGTGTACAAGAAGCGCGCTGGTAATGTGAAGCGTTCCATAACAGAACGCTCCAAATGCTCCTAGATTGGATCCATTCCTGTCAAAAATTGGCACATATGTAGTGAAAGGTTGGCTGCGAAAGGTTGAATCGTCATGGCAAGCATTTTATACATTGAAGGATGACTTGGAACATTCGCAAGGATGCGTTCTATATAAAGATAGAGTTTTCGTACCAACAAAACTACGATACAAAATACTTAAACCAACTTACTTAATGCCAACCATAACGGTATCGTAAAAATGAAGCAAATGGCCAGGCGTTGCATTTTTTGGCTAGTGATTGATACAGATATTGAGAATTTCGTAAAATAATGTGAGCCATGTATTAAAACGTCAACTTGTCCCCAAAAAGTTACAACGACACCTTGGACTTCTAAAACTCGCCCTTTTAGCAAACTGTTTTTGATCAGAAGACACTTCTTTTGATGGTCAACAGCTATTCTTAGTGGCTAGAGATCTTGGTAACGAGATACGGTACTGTAATTAGCAAATTCATCTACTATTTTTGCCAGATTTGGATTACCTGACGTTCTTGAAACGGATAGTGGTCCTCCTTTTAATGCAATAGCTTTTACTTCGTTTAAGGAACGCCAGGGAATAGTTGTAATGAACAGCTCTCCATATAATCCAAATAGTAATGGACAAGCGGCAAGGATGGTGAGAACGATCAAGAATGTTTAAAAAATGTTTATTTTAGATTCGCAGACAAGATCTTTAGATATTGAAGAGAAGCAGAATTAGTTATTTTTAAATTAATTATCGTAATACCAGCTCTTCTTTGGATGATAAATATCTTTCGGAAAAGCTTTTGTCAAATAAACCAAAGACTCTAATGGACCTTTTACACCCAAAAAGAGAATTTAAAAATTATTTGAAGAAACCGGCAGAAAACATATGAAAAAACAAATTAAAAAAATATATAATATATAATTTTTTTGTAATTGTAATTGTAATTGTTCAGTGTATAGTCCGTGCTTTCCTGCTAAGATTGCGTATCCGGGGACTCACCCCCAGGTCTATACACCTACAGTCCTTCCCGTTGCACTCGTCAGCTCGTGCGATACTCTAGACTCACATGGGTGGTCGTATCCGGGTCCTCCACTGGGTAGGCACAAGTGTCCGTCCAGTTTCTGGTACATTAATTATCTATTTTTTATGCCTCAATGAAGTACTAATGCTTAAAAAGTTATAAGAAAACCCGTGTGAAAACAACTAACTAGTAGTAATTGGTATTGCGCTCAATTGGCCATTATAATGAAGATTTTATTCCGACCTCTTGAAAAATTTTCAAACTTTTGAGAGTGGGACTAATGTCCATATTTGTACCTTTTAGATTTTGGATTATTAGTAACATTACATGAAGCTTTCTCATTAAATGTCTCTCTCAACAACCAGATGGCAGCGTGGAAGGTGCCCTGTATTGGCCAACAAATTCTCTGTACAACTCTTCCCTTATACATCCAAACCCAACACTTCATCACATCCAAATGCTTTCAAAAGGTCGGTATCGGATGCTTTCATGTCTCGTTGGCTGGCGATTCCCTTCCTGGTTCCCTCGGCTGGACAGCTGATATTTTTTCCAGTGAATATTTTCCTGAGCTCCTTTACAAGTGGAGATCATGCATATAGAGACTAAACAAACCGGACTACTCCTCGGATTGGTGGCCCGTTATATCATTAATAGCTGATATATCTAAATATAATTAAAAAGGCATTTCATGCTTATATTAATGTGTTGAGATGTGTGATTATTATCGACCCCTGTGATCGTATTAAGATGTATTCCAAATACTCTGATTTAGCTAAATTGTTCTCAGAGTCAAAAATATTAACGTTATGAGTTTTATTGACCTTTTGACCTACAAGTTAAGTATTTATTGCTCTATGATAGTAATTTTTATGCCTAACTGAATTATTATTACCTAAAAAATCTGAGGAAACCCGTGTGTAAAACGGTAACATTTAGTAGCATTCCATAAACCCATATTACTAAACATTTATTCCAACAACCAAACAAAAACGTAGAAGGCCAACAATAAATTCTCCTTCAAGCACTCCCCTTAACCATCCAAACCCAAACCTTTTTAATGAAAAGCTATATCTGATGACCTCAGTCGGCTGTTCTACTCCTTAATCTTGTAATGTTACTGGTCTATACTGTTACTGTCACCCTTTATTGTTAGTGAGTACATATAATGTTTGAAGATTAATTATTGGTTTGATCTATAAACAAATCATCTGAAAACTCATTTCTATTTATCTCTTCCACTCGGCTACTCTCAATGTATACTTCCCTAATCAGTCCCTCCGCATAACCTAACTCACAATCCACCGATTCCAAAGTACGAGAGGAATTCCCACCGCCTAACACGCAAATGGGCGGAATGTTACAACTTGGAATTGTAACAGAAATCGAAGAATAAACCCTCTCAGGTTTAACGCTAATATGCTATTATGATAAATTTAGAAGCTCATAACTGCATGCTAGGACTTTGCAAAAACTTAGGATTTGGAAATTTGTGTCGCTTAACAAATTCTCAAACAAATGTGCAAAAGCACGTTGGCCAATATTTAGTGTCAACCGGTGGGTACGTGTGCTCTACTCCAAGTTCCCCTTCTTTCAAACTCACCTTCAGTTCAATTTACCCATTGAGTTGGACACATCACAATAGAAAATATTGTGATGGAGCACGGACGTTAGGTTACTAGATGTATGCAACATACTCTATAGCCTATTTAGGATTATATCTGAAAAATCCAAATTTGGCCAACACCCACCATACATACTCTCTATATAAATATTAAAATAAAATAATATGAGATGATATACAATCGGAACTCTCCAAAAATTTATTTAAAAAGAGAGAGATTTTTTGCCCATTTCCCCGGAATTTTAAATAAATTCAAAAAATTCCCAAGTAACCAAAAGCATTATATTATTGCTCTTATTCAACACAAAATCAACATCTTTAATGCGGGAACGCATCAATTCAACAGTTGTCAAGTAATGAAGCGTTAGATTAGCTTTAAAAAAAAAAAAAAAAAATTAATAAAATAAAAATCAAAATAACCACAACATACCATTCATTTTTTAGAATATAATGATGCATTACCAATGCAATGATACATTACCAATGCAATAATGCTACTTTAGCAATGTCTTATGGCATTACAAAAGATATAGCATTAGTTCGATCTTAGTGGGGCCCTTTTCAGCTTTAATCCAACATCAATGATGCACTAGACGTAATGCATATGCCCTATATATGCAAGCTATTATAGCCTCGTGGTTACTTGGGTTATGTAATATAGAAATTGTTTGCTTAACGGGGCAGAACTGTTATGTCTGAGTTATTCGACCTTAAGCCTGAATCCACTCATGCACGATAAGTACGAAGACATGCAAAATGATAAATATTGTAAACCTACGATTCGACATGTATAAAAGAGTAAATACATTTTAGCTGAGCGTTCAGTCTTTTGATCAAAGTATAACAAGGTGCTTTTACAATACAAGAAAGAAAATTAATTAGTTTTTAGGGGTGATTCATTAAGATTGGGACCGGAGTTTGTTTGCTGTGACCTTTGGGAGCCTTATCACCAACACCTGCGTACCGACTTTCGCAACCGGATTGTCATCGATTCCTCCCCGTAATGCTCCATATGAGCACGTTTCACATCAGCTGCCGTTGTGATCTCGTCCAGATTTCTGCACTCGATCACTGTCCCCTGGGATAAAGCCCTGACGTTTGCCTAATCGCTCAGGGACTTCACAATCAGTGTCTTAAAGACTGACCTTTCAACATCAGGATTCTTCTTCAGCTCGAAGAGCATATAACCTTTCTGGGCGCGTCTTGTTTTCACCTCATTCTCCCCTATTCTTTTAGCTCCGGATCAGTTCTCATTATGCGGAGGAGATCGGCATATGATGTTTATCCCTTCACCTCGATTATCAAAGCGTGGCCCCTCTTCCTCTCCCGGCGTAGCTTGGGCTCCACCTTTTTCCTGCATTCCTTATTTTGCCTTTCTTCTGATTCGGGCAGTAGAAAAGAGTAGCGGAGATGGAAAATGGCGCGTTTGCGAACCATATTAACCACAGAAGAAACTAAACCAGTTCGACAGTGGCGGTAAAGTGAAGTTCTATAACCTGTGCAATGGAGAGTGTTGAAATTTCCGGGAAAAGTGGCCGATCCGGGACGAAAGTCTTGGTTGAGTTTTTCCAGGGAGGTCACTTCTCTTGTACGGCTTCTTTGCTGTCGTTTTCCTGTTGTTGTTGCCTTTTTTGCGCGACCTACGATTGGTGGCTAGTCAGCACCAATACTATCGCTGCGGGGTGCGATGGCACCAACACACTGTCGGGGTGTTTCGTTGTGAAAACCCAAGATGATAAACAGACAGACATACAACGTACAGCGTTGCACCAACAGTTGTACTCCTTTAGTATAGTACCTGTTTTTATGTACTGGATTAAAGTATTTGACAGTTCGTACAACGCTGTTCGTCTACCATTGAAATTCTGGAATGTAAACAATTGCATGCAGGATCAATGGTAGATGGAAAAAACACGTATTCACCGTCGGACCTCCCCATTCCCTTTTTAATAATTCATCCTTTCCCCGCTTTTCCTTCCCAAGTGGTCCCTGGGCTGCTTTTCGCATTTTTCCCCTTTTTGATTCCGTCTTTCTCCTTTGTTTCCCCCGCCCCCCCCCCTCCGTTTTGTGTTCCGGCTCCTCCCGCCGTTTTCCGCCCCTCCCTCTCCCGCGCCCGCTGCGTGTGTGCGCTTCCCCCGGCCGCCCCCTCTCCTTGTGTCTTCTTGCCCTCTCGCCCCTTTCTCTTTGTGTGCGGCGGGTGTGTTCTGCCGGCACTATTCTTTCTATTCCTCTTGGTTGGCTCCCCGCGGGGGGGGGGGGGGGGTGTTTCGTTGTGAAAACGGATGACACCTCCCAAGATGATAAACAGAAGTTTCTTTTAGGTGTTTTGTAAACATGCAATTAGAAAAAAAGTGCAGTATTTAGGTCTGATAGGCATTGTCTTAGGGAAGGTCCATTAATTATGTCACGCAGTAAGGGGGGAAGGGGGGTTTGGGAAAACGTGACAATGCATACAAAAAAATTTTAAGATTCATACAAAAAACGTGACAAGAGGCGGGGGGGGGGGGGGGGTAAAAAGTCACTTTTTGCGTGACATAATTAATGGAGCCTTGTCCAAGGGTGTGTTATTTCTTGGGGGGGAAGAAAAGTTTGGCGGGATGGTGTTGGTTATATATTTTGGGCGGGCGGTTACCAAAACGAACCCTGCTTGGCAGGAACGGGAGACAACCAGGGGTGTTCCCCTAGTCTGTTTTTTTTTCTGTTTGTCGTTTTTCCCTTCGGTTCCTGTTCCCCCTCCCCCCCCCGGGGCGGGGCGTGCCATCGCCCGGATGCTCGGGACTTGATGGTTCGTACCTGCCGGGGGTGAAGGACCAAAATGTCAGGAACGGGAGACAACCAGGGATGCTGCTCGGGACTTGACGGTTCGTACGGTATCAGATGGCGACCAAGGGGTTCCGCAGCAGTCTTGATGGTCGGCAGGCAACCAGGAATGATGCACTGGACGGTTGGTTCTTTGCTGCTTCTTGCCACTAAGGAAAAGGGCTACGAAAACTGCAACATAGTTCTTCCGTGGGGGGGGGGGGGATTTCAGGACTTCAGAGGATTAATTTAGCTTGGGGTTTTAGAGTTTGAAGTTTGTATCTTTATTCTTTCAATGTTGTACATGGAATGAAATTTTCACTTGTTTGTTTCGCACCGGCCACCTACACTCGCTCGTTCGTTCCGTTGCTAGCGGTAACATTCTCCGGGAAGGAACAGCATTGGCCTTGAGTAGAACAATCTTACTGATCCGTCTGGAAACTTTATTTTTTTGTTGCCCCCACACGGGTGGGTTTTTTTCCCCCCGCGGTCCGCGACCCCCCCCCCCCAGAACCCCTTGCCCGCAGCCCCCAATTATAGTTTTCCCCCAAACCCAAACCAAGTCTTCGGCCCTTCGATAACAGATCATTCAGAGAGAATCCATGTGACTTCGCCTTGGCATCCATTACCAATCGAAACTTGTTCGCGCTGACTACACTGAAGTGCGGCAAGTAACAGGTGCATCCAGTTTCCTTGCGTATCCTTTATCCAGATAATCTTGAATTTTCTGGCAGTACTGCTCCGCGAATTTCGGATCAGCATCCATATTTTTCTCCATAATCTGCAGTCGACGAAGGGCCTGAGGTTTGCTATCAGGAAATGTGAAGTTGTTGAGCTTGTATATTTGACCAATTTCAAAATGGTCACCGCAACGTTTCAGTGTTCTCCGCATGATCCAAAGCTCGTTCATCTTCATCCGAAATTTTTGGATCCAGTCGAGTGATCCCAAAGTCTTCAATTTTGTACATCTGCTTAATCAACCATGTTAATCCGACGTCCTCGCTATCCGAACACAAAAAGGCATGTTGCTGTTCGGCAGGTTCATCAACGGTAGGCTCAATTTCACCGTGAATTGTCCATTCAAGATGACAACGTGTGAGCTGCAAACACCGTCTTTAATGGAACTATCAGGCCAGCATTGTTTGACCCAATCAGCAGAACCGGTGCGACGTCCTTGATGGTATTCAGCTTGTCTTCATCCAGTAACGGGTAAAGGCTTCTTATTCTGTCCACGTCCAATTTGACAGTCGACAGATTAATGTTGTTGATTGTTCGAACGTTCTTGAGTTCGAACCACTCCGCGTCGATAGCTTAACCAGAGATATGTAGATTGAGCAGCATCGATTTGTCGTCCCTATGAGTAATTCCATTCGTCCAGCGGTAAGTGACTGGTTAGATTGGTCCAGACAATCCCATCTTCCTAGCAAATGAAGGATCCATCATCGAGATAGAGGAACTTTCATCGAACAGAGCAAAAACATGGTGAACTTCCCTCTCACTACAGACTCGAACTTTGCAGACATGAAGCATAGTGTTTGATCTTCTCGAGTTGATGTTGCACAAATCTTCGGAAGAAGCAGGTACCGGTTTGGACTCACGGAAAGATCTTCTTGGAACTTCATCAGCATGCACAAGCTCATGGTGGTTCTTCTTTCAAATGGCACAGGATCTATTCGACTTGCATCTTCCACGGTTGTGGTCTCCTTCCAAACAAATATAGCAGACCTTGCAATTCCTTGCGATCGAACGGCGTTGCTCTACAGATGACTTGACAAATTTTCCACATTTTGCGAGGCTCTTGTGCTCAGAGGAACCACACACAGGACATTTCCTCCTATGTTGGTCTTCTTCTCGGGCGTTGATGTTGAGAACCGGTGGCCTTGGTTTAGCACCTATCACAAGTTGTCAGCATTACTCAATTTCAGTTCTTTTGTCGAAGTTTCGAACTCGTTCAGGAAAATCGGCCAATCCATAACGTTGCTGGAAAATGATGGCAATTCTTTCACATTCCGGCCTTGCAACGCTTTTAAAGCTTGGGACAGGACCTCAACCATTCCATTAGGAGCAGCAAAGGATTCAGGAACAGGTTGACGCCGAGGTTGGCGCTCTAGCTAACTAATCGGTCCGACGTTGGATTGCAAATCGTCATTCTGGTTTACCCAGGCTTGAATATGACCTAATGAATTGCAGCTAGAGGCCCCAGAACGCGATCGCAGCTCGCCTATTTGAATTTCACGTTCTCTGCGCTTCTTCAGATATTCGGCTTTTTTCTGCTCCCTTTTCAGTTCTGGCTCCTTTTGAATTCTGAGCTCTTCCAAACGTTGCTCGGCTAAAATCCGGTCTTTCTCCAAAGAGGCTTCCAGTTCTTCTTCCTCGATGAGATTGGCTAATTCCAACGCTCTGAGCTGGCTCTGCGTCTTACTTACTTCAGATGCTCTTGACAATCTTGACCGTTGACCAACGGTACGGGCGGACACCACGCTTCTAGCTTCCGTTTGCCGGTTGTTGGCACCCGTAACCGACGTAGGAGCATGTTGACCAGGTTCGTTGGACTCAGTTATTTTGCAAACACTTGCCGGAGGCGTACGTAACATTTTACTGTGCCCCGAACCAGGGAATTCACAGACGAAATTTTCAAAACGTTTAGGCACAGTACTTGTATTACAGCGTCTTGGGCGATGTGGACTTTTTCCCATATAAACTGGGTGGTGGTTTTCAAAGGATCAAAATGTCAAGAACGGGAGACAACCAGGGATGTTGCTCGGGACTTGACGGTTCGTACCTGCCGGGGGTGAAGGACCAAAATGTCAGGAACGGGAGACACTACGGATGACATTGCTCGGGACTTGACGGTTCATACCTGCCGGGGAAGTTTTCCTGCTTTTAACAAAGCAATAACTGCACTGCCTTTTTCTTCTAGTTCCATTTTAAGGTTCAAACACGATTACGAAAGCAAGTTGCACACCAGCTTACAGCTATAAGAATACAAAGCGACAAGAGGAGGCCCGATTCCATTTTATGTGCTACATTGTAATAGCACTTATTGTTTGTAGCAATTCAATTGTCGGACTCTACATATAGATGGAGTAAGGATATGTTTTGAAGAATGTGAAGAGCCAGAATAGTTATTATTTGATCGATTTTCATGCATTTTATTTACTGCTTTTCACATGATATTTTTTACTCTATTCACGAATACCGTCCGTGAACTTTTTTGTTTGTTTTTTTTTTTTGAACCGGCTCATTTAATTTTCATTTCCTTAAATAGAGGATTTTAGGTGTTTGTAATTTATAATTAGGATAAATTCATAAATTAAACATAACATATTACTAGTAAATATTATCACACAAATTTTACAGAACGTTTCTCTGTCTATGTTTTCTTCCTCCACATTTTGTTCTTTCCGATTTTCCCTTCCACATAACATACCTGTAATCTGTTATTTCTCACCACTCTCTCTTACATTTACTTACAATAAACGCATTACAAAATCAAGAAACCCAGCCCGAAACGTTTATTATGGTCTCTCGAAGAACCAACGCGCTAGGGGCCAAAAACTGCTTTCCGGGATCCGAAGAAGACATCCGTAAATTGGATTTACAAAAAGAACTAAATTTCACTCATCTGTTTTCGCGTAATCACAGTTCGATAAGAAGATGAAAAGAAATATTAAATTGTGATTTTTTTTTCTCAGAGAAATGATAGTATTTTTCGTACGGCGTTAGCATACGCTCGTTCTTGTGGGAATATTATGCCCAAATACAAAGCAACCCGTGGTGGTAGGGAACAGGTAAGGGGTTTTGATTTTAAACAGAAAAGTCGGTGGTAATTTGATGAAATGCTCAGCAGAGTATTGTTCAAAAGATTGAAAAATTCGACAAACGCTCGTCTTTCCTGTTTTTTTGCGCGTTTAAAACGTCGTCTCGACATAGTTTCATTCAGTTATCTAAAAATGTACAGTTTGTCACGTCACTTCCTTCTAGAGAACCATCATTTTGTACAGATTAGTATAACTTCATCTGAATAAAAAAATCTGTTTTCATGGGATCGAAGGGTTAATATTTGGTACAATCAAGACATGGCTTTTTTTCATCAGGCAAAGGATTTGAAACAGATCAAACGATTTAAATTTTACTAACTTTAAAAAATCTACTTTTTTACAAAACTGATAATGGACACACTCAAAAAAAAAAAAAAGGAATTCTTAAACAAGATAATACTGTAACATTTCTATGCTCACGTAGATGCTGCTGAATCCCACGAAATTTTGCAGCAACCGTGTTTTTGTTTACATACTCAGCTTAAACAAAGTTGAAATGCTACGATTTCCTTTTGCATAGAAAAAGGACGCTTGTTGAGTGTTTCACAACATGTGTGAATGGAGGAGGGCAACGCTGGAGAATGTTGATGCATCAAAGGCAAAACCGTTAGCCTCCAGCGATGTTTAGTACCTGATAAGTAATGCATTTAACTAAAATAAGTTTGTTTTAGATTCGTTAGAGGAAACTTTTTAAAACTTCTGTCCTTACAGGAAAGCAAATGAAAGCTTCCTAAGTGATCTTTACTGCGTTGCTGGTGCTGCCTTGGAAAAGATTCATGTCTGTTTATAAAGTAATGGGACGAAATCCAATCAGTACTATAGTTCAAAATGATCGAAAAATATGTTCTTCTTTTCTTTTCTACCATTTGCGTGTGTATGTGTTTGCCTTTTCTTTATACGTGATAATCGATTTGGTAAGGTTTCCTTTTCTCTTATTCTATATTACTGTGGTTTGTTTTAGTTTGTTTTGCTCTTGGTATTCACATTTTTTTTTATGTTCTGCATATAGTAAAGTTAATAAAATATATTTTGTTACCCACGTTTGATAGTTTCCTTTTCTGCTGCTGAATTATCCTAGCTGTTGTTGTTTCTTTTGTATTTGTTTTGCTGTTCCATACACGAATGTAATATAAATGTAGAATTTCTTTCATATTATCCATATTATGTTTCACATATGCGTTGTTCACAAACCATTATTTTTTGGTAAGCATTCCCATTTTGTTTAGTTGTGTGTAATTTTGATAATCACTTTTTGTCTGTATATTGATGTTTGTCGCAATAATTTGTCATACTTGTTTTCTGTATAATGTAGCTTCAATAATTACAAATTATCCATACTTTGTGGCTTACCTAAAATTTGTAAGTTGTTGTTGTTGTTGTTCGTAAAATTTGATTTAAACCTTCACATTGCCTGGAAAATGTGTGCTTTCTCCGCTCTTTCGGACTTAGCGGGAAGCTTATATAAAACCAAACCGTTTGAAACTCGTGTACTTTACCGTTTTACCGGGTCGTTCTAGATGTTCTGCGTTATCTTCCGCTGAATGTTGTAAATAGATGCTTTTGCTTCACTTAAACAGAGAAAGTCACGCTTGCAGTAGCATTAATTTATGTATGTTTTTTTTTTGTTAAGAGTTTTTTAAGAGTCCTTTGTTAGCTCCTTCTGGTAGGCGATAGGACTTTGTATTGCTTTTAGAAAGTCATTCTGCGTCTGCAGAATGTTACGAATTGTGTTGAGCCACTCGTTGTGCAGCTCGACCGTTGGCGCGGTGCAAATAAAGCTAAGACTGGAGCGCTGCGGATCGATTGAGCAAAGCGAGAACCGATTTCCATTGGTTTGGTCGGATAAGTCTTGCAGGGTCATCTTGTTCACCTGAAAAGTAAAAAAAAAAAACAAATAAAAATGGATGATAGATTGGACTCAAACCTTTAAAAATGTATAGGGGAGCTGGGGGCATTATGAACACCCGGGGCAAATTGGACATCCCTTGTATCTGTTGAAATGTATGAAAAATAATATTTTCAATGCCATTGGTATTTTATTTATCTTATTAGAACTTAATTTATCCCATTTTGTTATTAAAATTTGTCACTAATCATTTAAATTTGTTGGAAAGATCCACAGGTTTGCTTTGATACTACAAAATTATAATTTTAACCACTCACTAAATAAGATCTAGTAAATAAATGACGCTGATTTAGCTGTAAATATCTAGCTTAGTGGAACCTTCAATTCTACTATTCTGAAATATATAACATCGTTTTTAAATACACTATATATAATTTTGAAAAAGAGCAAAAAACCTTTCCAATCTATAACCTATGTAAAGTCGTTCTGCGCGGCCATCCTATGTTTTAATGTGTTTTCCAGCTTTATAATTAAAAAAAAAAGGCAAACTATAATATGTGTTCACTTTGGGGTATATCGGGTAGATTGAACACTCTACGATGGAGTAGAGCTGACACCTTTATAGTTGACAACCATAACCTCAAATACAAAACAAACCAGACGAATTCAGTGTTTTGGTTCACAAGTTAAATTGATTAGTTATGGACCGGAACTATAAATCTGTTCAAAAACGCCGGACCAACATTGCATTGGAAGCCGCAGTATGCGGTCAAAAATTAAGCTGCGTCAAAAAAGGAGCTGCTCGAGCATATGGAATTCCCCGTGCAACTTTGATTTGAAACCTTCAGCGGGGGAGGAAATACAGGCACTGGGTGCTTTTGGACCTGTTTTCACAAACGAAGAAATCAAAAGCTCGCTCACAAGGGATGGAGTCAAGTGGGTTGTATTATTTTCGCGGATCCAGGGGACGCATGTATGTGCGTTTCAGCTACGGGGCATTTACTCCCACCGTGGTCAAAAAGTCGATTTTAACGCTCTCAACTGATAGCTCCCTAAATAGTGGAGCTAGAGCGATGGCGTCTTTGGCAAAGTTGATGGATATGACAAGCTTCATATTTTGACAGCATGATTTTTGTGATCAATCCCTCTAAAAGTGGGATAAAAATTCAACTTGTTTAGGATTTTAAGATAGAGAGTTGATGTCTTCAGCAAAATTGTAGAAAAAGTCAATACAAACAACTTTGCTAAAGACACATGAATCGTATGTTTCACCCAATTGGATATATATAGAGCGTTTTACAAAAACTAACCTCCAAAAACACATTTTTCACCGAAACATTTTGTTTTTAATTTTAATAACAATAAAGTTGTACAAAGTTATTTGCAATATCAAAATACAAAACTGTCTAGAACATATCATACCTGCATTATTTCAGTGGGGTGAGTTATTGAACTTTGTTCCGTATTTTCGACGGCTGTACCACACTTAGGAGCAGGTAGGAGCAGCAGATAGGGTTGAAATGGCTCGTAATAACAACGTTCCCATACTCTGTTTCCCGTCTCACTGCAGTCACAAGCTGCACAAAAAAACGTTGAACAAAATCAGTTGTTTGGTTGGAAATGCTTTTTCACATATAGCTGTTCATATTAATGCACTGGTAGGTACTTATTTACACCCATGGGGGTGTCCATGTTACCCCGATGACTTCACGACGTCATTGAAAACTGGGAAATTTTCTGTTGAGGACTTGCGAGCACTCGGGGTTTTTGAGCGAAGGATGAACCATTTTTGGTGGAGTGCAGGAGAATGGTGTCTGGAGGCGGAGAATGAACCATGAGCTCGCGCAACTTTCTGACGAACCCAGTATTCGTAAGGTGGTCAAATACGCTAGGCAGGACATGTTGCGAGAATACCGGACAACTATCTTGCAAAAATGGTGTTCGATGGGAATTCGGTTGGCACAAGACGACTAGGAGCGTAGCGAGCAAAATGGTTAGACCAGGTGGGCAAGATCTAAGGGGTACAAGGTGCCCACAGGATTGGAGGAGAGCAGCCATTAACCGAGAACATTCGAGGAATATTGTGCATCAGGTAATGTTATAATGACGGTTACGTTTCAAAATATACATACACAACATTTGGTCCATAATCCGGTCGATAAATTCCAGGTTTCCCGTGTCTGAAGCAGCCATACAAACCCACTATATAACACAGCCACCACCATGTTTCACTGTTTGCCTTCCATTTTTTAATTTGACCTCTGTATTCGGCTCTCTCCAAACAATCTGTCTACCATCAGATCCAAAACCAATATTGTTTTGCCTCATCAGTGAATTGTTTGTTCGTTTGTTTTATCTTTATTTAGGAGCCTTTCAGCTACAGCTGGTTCGGCTCCACTTGAACACTTGAACATAAATAAACAGGGGAGGGGGGACCAGAAGGTGCCCCTCCGTGAATTTGACGACCTGAAGTGACTCCCCTACAGAGTGGTTTATATCAGAGTTTTCTTTATCTACAATTTTTTTTTATTTAACAATTGTTTACAATACAAAAGTTTTAACAATTTTGTTTTAGAGTTGTCCTTTTCATGCATGGGTCGTCATCAGTCTGTCAGTTAGTGTTTGTGTTTGGGGTAGGTCCTTTTTGTGCGTGGTTCTGGTATTGTATTGACTGTTAATTAATGGAAGCACTGTACCGTGCTAACGACACTCGCAAATTCTACGAGAAGTCGAACAGCTCGGGCAAAGGCTACGTACTACAAGTCGGTA
Organism: Aedes koreicus; assembly: GCA_024533555.2. NCBI lineage: Eukaryota > Metazoa > Arthropoda > Insecta > Diptera > Culicidae > Aedes > Aedes koreicus. The sequence continues at coordinate 49,439 of JAHHFK020004329.1, read as the reverse complement.
TGTGCAGATACTTGGAAGGTGAACTTCTCACAGATGAGTGTGAGGTGAATGAAAGGTGGAAGCAGTACTTTGACGAGAACCACGTAACGACGTAGCACGTAACTTTGAGACGATGGTGGAAACGTACATCAGTCTTAGGGCTGAAGCTAGAAGGATTGGACTCGTGATTAATGCATTGAAAACAAAATACATGAAGGGGCTCACGAGAAGATAATGATAGCCTCCCACTACAAGTACTGATCGATTGTGATGAAATCGAGGTGGTAGACAAATTCGTGTATTTGGGCTTATTGGTGGCCGCCGATAACGACACCAGCAGAGAAATACAAAGGCGCATTATGGCTGGAAATCCTGCCTACTTCGGACTCCGAAAAATGCTAAGGGAAGGTCCATTGATTATGTAACGTAGTAAGGTGGGAGGGGGTTGGAGTGGTTTGGGAAAACGTGAATATCCATACACAAATTTTTGAAGGTCCATACAAAAAACGTGACAAGGGGTGGGGGGAGCTGGTCTAAAAAAAAACACTCATGGTCATGTCGTAAAATTTGTGAATGAAAGCCCAGTTACAATGAACCGAAAGCGAACCGACGGGCAGAAGAAGAAGAGTAGAAGGCGACCTGCGGATCCTTCGTAGATAGCGAAGCTGACGAGCTGCAGCCATGGACCGAATAGAATGAAGACAACTTCTATGTACAGCAGAGGTCACACCGGCCTTGGTCTGATTGGTAAGTAAGATAAGTTTGTTGGTCACGATGCTGCATAAGGCTTGTTCGCGACAAAATCTGAACACCCCTAATTACGTATATCTTTGGAAATACTTCATTAACGCGTGAAATATTTCGCAAACTGATGAATTGTGTAAAATCAATTTTTGGTGATACTACAAGCTTTCGATCGAAGGTGGCGTCGAAAGAAGTGCAAGTGCAAAAAGCAATTGTGTGCGATAGCAATGAAAATCCGGATCTGTCAGTAAGAAAACTTGCAAAGAAGCTTGGTTTTCCAGCAAGCACTGTCCATAAAGTTCGTAAATCTTTCGATACACGGTTTGCAGAAGAGACCAGATCTTGCGGAACGTACTGTGGATAGAAAAATAAAAATGTCCTCAACTTTCGTGTTTACTTCCAAGCACCGACTAGGTATGAAGTCGATCGAGGTGAAAACTGTACCAAACCGTAATGATAAACAGAATATGCCGGCTAAACCCGGGCTCGCAAGTTGTATCGCGAAAATTTAACGAAGTTTTCCTGCGTGATAATGGACGATGAAACTTATGTGCTGGAAGACTTAAAGCAGCTTCCCGGAATGTCTTATTATACTGCCATGCAACGGAACGGCATAGAGGAGCATTTCAGGACGAAGAAAAAGGCCAAGTTTCCCAAAAAATATTTGGCTTGGCAGGCAATATGAGCAAGCCGGAACGGTAAATAAGGAAATATACCGTGAAGAATGCCTAAAGAAGCGATTGTTACCATTCCTACGCAGCCATGACGCTCTCTCGCTATTCTGGCCTGATTTGGCATCTTGTCACTACGCCAAAGATGTTTTGGAATGGTATAAAGCGAATGGAGTCCATATTGTACCGAAAGAGGCAAATCCACCTAACTGCCCGGAGTTGCGGCCTATCGAGCGGTATTGGGCTATCGTGAAGAAAGAACTCTCTCAATATAAACAACAAGCGACAACTATACACAAATTTCGAAAGTCTTGGAGTAAAGCAGCTAAATCGGTTGCAGAGAAGTCTGCACAGACCATAATGGCTGGAGTAAACTCAAAAGTAGTTTCTGCATGCAGCCTAATTAAGTAACAGCAAACAACAAATTTGTTATTCCAAATTTAATCTGATTTTGTTGCGAACAAGCCGTATGTTTTGGAATTATTGCTTTATAAAGATGACTTTCAACCACCTGGACTGGTTCTTCCCTACTGTAAAATTTAACAAGAATGTTTTTGAGCCAACTGGAGACCAACCTGTATGTGTGCCTTGTAGATGTAGCTCGGGCTCGTGAATTGCGTCTTCTTGCCGACGATCTCCGCAAAGATGATATTTTGCTCGAACAGGAACACGTGCAGTTCTTTCGGCTTCTGAGTGTTGTACGAATTCTTATCACTACTACTGGCACCTTCGACACAGTAAAGTGGACCGTGCAGAAGTAGCTTACCCTGTGCCGTTATCTTACCCTAATGAAGATGAAAAATTGTTTAGACTGAGTAAAGTAGCACTCGATGCCTTACTTACCTCAAATTTCTGCAACCTACCGACATCCATCATGTCATTGGCTGCCTTAGGAACTACTCGCATTATATGCATTGCGTCTTTCAATCCTGGAATTTCCTCGATGAGACCGGCCCTCTGAGTATGCTTCAGGATATCTTTCAACAGTAACTCGTACTTCATTATTCTTTGGACAGGTTTAATGAGCATATCTCCTAACTGAAAGTCGAAAAAATGATTGATTTTCGAGAATGAAAATAGGAGCATTATCTGATACTTACACATAATTTATATTTTAATTTTAAGCGTAATTCATCGAAGTAACTCATATGCTCCTGCACAATGTGTTCCGACACCGGTTTGTTCTGACAATACACCACATACATGTGCAGCTTTCGCTCACTTCGCTTTATTAATGGTCCGAGCTCGTGTGGGTTTTGCTGACACCTTTGTAGCGCCCTCAAAAAGTGGCTGTTCGATAGAATAAGGAAAAGTAAATTAATTATAGCAAAAAAACGCGGACACGTGGTGCAAATTAAGGATCGCTGGATCGCCATTATAAAAATACTCAATTTCTTGCTTTAACTTACTCTCGATGCCACTCGTAGATTGCTTCCATATTACCAAACACCATTCGCTCTTTACCACCCTTCAGGTCATCTGGGATCGGCACAGTGCTGTTTGGATTTCGAATCTCGGCAATGTAGCTGTAGAAATTGGAGACGGGTAAAAAAAAGGAAAAACAATTATGAGTGGGAAAAGCAACACCGTTTTCCATTGGCCCCTCTTTTTTTTCAAAGAGAGAATCATAGAGATGGATAAACCTAAAAGAAGGAATCATTGCCAATTCAGAACGCTTGCCTCATGCATCATTTAAGTATGTATCTATATGGTGTGGAAGTGGGAAGACTAGAAGAGAGTTTGTTGTTGTATAGCTTACGGGCAGCAACTTTCCCCGACAAATTGCTTGGTGATTGCGTGACATTGTATGTTAATGAAGCTGTTCTAAGTGTTGTCACAACTTGTTGCAAACTGGGAAGAGCAATAAAACATGGCGAAGGTAACTAGAGCGTGAGGCAGGTATCTAGGTAGTTATGGCGATGTTGGGATACAACATGTAGTAGGCGGGTATATAGAAGCTAGCAGTGCAGTTGAATATCGAACAAGGTGCCACCTAGCAATGTTAGGAGAGTTAAGCAAATGAAACAGCCGAGCATCATCACGCTAGACAGGACCAGTTTCCTTGCACATTATAGGTTGGTTTGTGTTTCAACTCAACCGTGCTGCTAACTGTTGTGTTGTGCCAATAGCAATTTTAAAGTATGATGATAATAATCACGTCCATATTTTCGTTTAGAATAAAGGAAATCTTACACTCAAAAAAAATCGAAACGTTGTTTCCACGTGAAATGCACGTAATTTTCGTCCACTGCCAAAACCAGTAATAAACAGGTGGAATTCACGTAAGAGCTATGTGATTTCCACGTAAATTCACATTCTAAGTGAAAATCACATACATGTTACGTGATTTTTAGCGTACAATTCACTAACACGTAATGTTCACCTGATTTTACTGAAGAAGATTTGGTTACGTGTTTAGGTGAAAGTAACTCGAAATTTCACGTGGAAACAACGTGTCGATTTTTTTGAGTGTACTTATGTCGAAGTTTGAAAGTTGCCACATTCACTTACCCATTGACGATCTGCGACAGGTCATTCACGTACGCATCCTCAGTGGTAACGAGTTCCTTAAGAGCGAACATTCGCTTCCGCAGAATATCCTCGATACCTTGCTCGTCGGTCAGGTTCTCGTCAATATTCTCGCTTTCGAAATACTGTGGCGATATGGGTGGTTTGATAAGGGCCGTTTCGCTGCCGCCAACATAGCTAGCCGCGCTACCGCTTCCTCCCCCGTTACTTACCGATGGCACCCCAATGGCGGAATCGTTCAGTCCAGTACCGACGACTCCCATACTACTACTGCTTCCTCCTTCTGCAATACTGTTGCTTGTGATGGCTGTGTCATTTTCAAGATATTTGAAACTTTGCATCTTTTCTTTAACTATCCGTTCAATTTCCGCTACATCAGCTGTTTGGTTCACCGCCGCTGGTGGTTCCTCCAGCGACTTGAGTGATAAAGCTTTCGTTATCTTAGCACTAGTACAGGTTTGGTCCTCGGTCGAGGACAAGGTGGACGATGGCGTGCCGGACAAGGCCGTGGTTGCATCTTGGATCGGTTTCATGGGCGGTGGCAGCTCGATGGTGGGTTCCTCTTCGGCTTCCAGCTCGATCTGCGCGGCGGTCGTGGATGGTTCCACTTCCTCCAGTGGTTTGTCCTGGGGTTTTAGATTGGGATTGATATGCATGAGAAATACTTTCAAGTGTGGGATTGTGTGCGCTGTACTAACCTTTGCTTTTTTATCTGATCCCTTTTTACTGATGAGTGTTTTCTCCACAGGAGGCAATTTGTCCGACTTACCGTGCGATAGTTTACGGAATTGAGTCGGAAGCCATTTTTTCCTGAAAGATAGAAGAAGAAAAAGAATGTTGTGAGGAATAGAGTCTCTTGATATGTGCAGTATTTTCAAAATTAAAATTAGGGCTGAAGCATTACGGAATGAATCGAAGTTCTATGTCCAAGTTGAACTTGAACTTTGAACTTTTGGTTCAAATTTCCACATTCCAGGTTCCTCATTCAGGTAGAATTCTAACAAAGTTTGTCGAAAATGGGCGAATTTTGAAAGAAATTTAGGAAACTTTAAAATCACTTGTGTTTCAACTAAGACCCCTACAAAATCTATAATTCAGTACCTCTTTATTAGAAATTCCGCATCTAAAATCTTAAAATTCATTAAATATTATATAATTCACCACGTTATAGTTTACATAACAGACAGCAGTTTATTATCAATTGAAACCATTTTATAACAGAATTATAAAGAATGTACTTAATATTTGTTTTATCAACTCCTAAAATCTCCTAAACCATGGAAAAATTGCTTGGACAACATGCGAGGAACTGATTTTTATTTCCTGGAAATTATAGTAATTTCTGAAAATTTTAATTATAAATTACAAGAAATCTAAGAAATAATTTTCTTTTTCGTCAATTTAGAGAACTTCTAAGATTGAAATAAGGTTTGGTTTTATTGTTTTGTTACAATTGCATAATCTCTGGGAGCTGCCGAGAAGTTGACAGGTTAAAAACCGTTATTCAAGTTCTGAAACTTTTGTAGAGTAACGATATTGTTCATAGAATGGTAGAAAATTATGCTAGATTTTCCAAAAGACTTTATTTAACAATATTTAACCCTATAATTTTTACAAACGAATCAAAGATGGAAAAAATCAGCTCAGTGTTTCTTCGTGTTTACTCTGGAAATCGCGAATTAATCAAAAGTTCTACAAGGTGAGTCAGTGTGTCCTGTCAGTGTTTTTTTGAACATGTGTAACTTTGGATGGGCTAATCACAGACATGTTTGCACATTTTGTCGCGAAAAGGGAGCTCGTGAAAAGTCTGTTTTCGAAACATTTTAGACCGTGTACTATTTAAAAGAAATTGAAACCACTCCTACCTCCCACGCCGCACTGTCAGATGTCCGGAAGCTATCAAACGAATGAGAGAGCAAATTCGGCTGAATCCTGGTAAGTCTAGTCGAAAGATGGCCAAAGAACTGATAATGTCGCATTCAACGATCAGGAATATTTTGAAAGACGACCTTGGACTGAATCCATACAACAAACGACGGGTTTTTGGGTTGACTGAATAGCAGATCGGTTGTTTGCAGCACATCTTTCTGATATTCCTCGTCATAAAGTAGCTGTTCAAAGGTTCCAGAATGTATCAAGGCTGAGGATGTTTCTCCAAAACTTTAAAGGTTCCATTTATGTTCATTGAATCAAACATTATTGACGTTTAATTTACCTAATTTAGATTAAAAATAGTTTCCCCATTCCGACAATAGTTTGTGTTTCTATATCGACTGAGGTTCACGTCTTTGCTATATATAACTAATCCATGGCCCCGTTACACAGACAAAAATTTGATAGTCAATTATACCTCTATTGGGGGTTAGGATAACCATGGCAGTTTAGTGATTTTGAACCGACAATGATCGTGGTCAAAATGACCATTGAAAAAAGTTGATTCAAAATTTACTATAATGTCTTGACCATAGTCAAGAATGCCATTCTTCGACCACTCTCATGGTTATTGTAACCATTATATGTAATAGTCATCTTGACCATGATTTACTTTTCGGTACCACCATGGAATTATTCTCAGGTTAGTAACAAACTATTTTGCTTATTACAGCGTTTATAGTAGACGTTTTAGGAAGCTTTTGGTGTCTAGTTGTTGACAATAACAATAGTTTTATTCCCAACGTCAGGTCCATGGATAAGTTGAGAGGTCCATCAGAAGCAATGTCCGATCGCAATTAAAGTAAAAAGTATGATGCCACCCATAGTGAGGACTGTATCGAAAAAACCTGCAACACTTTTTTCCTCATAGCATGGGGAAAAAAATTAAAAACAACTGTATCATTTAATTCATGTTTTGCTCTATAAGTTTAAACAAACAAAAAATGAATGAAGGTAACTTTATTTACAAGATTTTTTGATTTTGGATTTGACTTCACTCATGAGGTTTTGGATAGTGGTTGTGTCGCATTTTCTGAAAGCCGCAGACCAATTCTTTTTAAACTCTTCCATGGTCTTGCACTTCTTACTACTCTTCTTGAAGTTGCGCATAACGATAGCCCAGTAGTTTTCAATTGAGCGATGCTTTTGATAATTGGGAGGATTCAAGTCTTTCTCAACGAACTTCATTTTCTTGTATCCATTGTACTTTGGTTTTGGCGTAATGGGCTGACGCCAAATCAGGCCAAAACAAAAGAGAGACCAAGGTATAACTGCTTGTATAAAGGAAGCATCCTTTTCTGCAAACACTCAGTACGGAAATCGATGACTTGCAGCCACAGGAACAAATTGCCTGCCATACGAGAAAATACGCATTTTATTTAGAGCATAAAATCTTTTTTTCTTTTTTATATAGAAAATTAAAATGTTTTATTCGTTTCCTTTTTTCTAAAATTATAATGGGCAAAAAGAAGAAGAAATAAAAAAAAAAAAAAATATTACACAAATACACCCAAAACACAAAAATTGGGGATTTATATATTTTTTATATTTTGGTATATTTTAATTTAAATTGGCAATTACCAAAAAAATTTATTTTTAATATTTTTTTTTTTTATTCTAAAAAAAAAAATATATTTTCTTCACCACAACACTTTTAATTTAAATTATTAATATTTTTTTTTTTTTCTCTGATCAAAAAAAAATATACTTATCTTTTTTTTTTTTTTTTTTTTTTTTTTTTTTTGCATAAAACCAGAGATGGAATTCTCACCAAAATATCAATTCATCGTGCGCTACGTTTTCACTTGGGAACTTCCCGTTGCTAGTTTCACACGCCAACGTTTCTTGAGTGAACTTTCTGGGATGAGAGAATGAAATATCGCGAACTTTTCCTACTCGAGTCATCGACGCGAGGAAACGAAAACAATCAGATCATTTTTCGCTCTCTATATCTATACACCACATTCGTTCTTGAAAAGCACACTGCGCATTTCATAGAAAATGCTTTCTAGACAGAAAGATATCTCGCATAAATCTATACACTCTCTTCAGCCTGATGAATGGTCGATTGCTGACTGTATGGCCAGGGAGGTTGGGTTGAATTTGTCCTCAATGCATCACGCCATTCCAGCAGACGGTTCCTACCACTCGAACTTTGCGGTGGCACAATACTTAAAAACAAACATCAAAACTCGCGTGAACATCGCCTACACATACTCGCTAGAGAAAAAGAACAAAGCCGAGGAGATATTTGGTTGGATCGGATCTCGAATACGAGTGAAACGTTGTGAGATGGAGAAACAAAAGATCTTTCGCGATGAGAAATAAAACGTTTCCTCACTCTGCGCTTTCATGAACTTTGGATTGTATTTCGTTCGCGAACTTTGAGTGCGAAGTTCCTCGGCGATATATCTTTGCAATGAGCAAAGAGTGAACGTTTTTTGAAAATGATTTTTCCAACACTGCTCATCACAAGACAAATTGGAAAAGTTACAAGTCCCACACAACTCCATATAAATAACGCAAGAACTAACGTTCCCCGTATCATAAACATTTAATAAACAGCAGTGATTGATTGAACAAAATATGGCTTTAAAAGTGTTCTACAAGTCTCCTAGACACAAACTCAGAAGTAGATTTTTAATTGAATGAAACCAAGGAAGAAACTTAACTTCTATCTCATCCGTATAATTTTTTTAACAGGTTTTCTACCTTTCCTTAGGGTGGGACTTAAAAAAAACAGTTTTTGTGCTGTACTTTTTTTATTTCAAATTGAATTTGAAAACTTGCTAGGGATGACTTTTAGCGCATAAGATGATACACATTTTGAAAATACAAGATGGTTGCTAATTATTGTTTAACAAAAGTTGTAGTGGCTGAAGTGAAAAAAATACGTTTTTGCAAGATTTCTTACTCCCTTATTTGCAAATAATTGCAAACACGGAATACGTGAACTTGGAAATACAAACATCCATCTACAAGATCTATGCAAAATTGTTTGTCCCTTTTTATCCACTTCAGGAGAAAAACTCATTTTAAAATAGGTAGTTTTGCATTTTTTCTGCACAATTTTCGATAAGCAACTTCAACAATTATCATCAAAGAGCGTAACAACGTGAGTCAATTTTCTTCACACAATCTTCACACTCCAATTCCTCATCGTTTGACGTCGAAAAAGAAGTTAACAAGTCCCTTCAAAAACGAAAACTTCTTCCAACGATTTTGAACTTTCCAACAGCTTGAAATCCAGAACCGTTATAGCACACGAACTCTTCTCTGGTATCAGTATTGAACGAAATATCTTGAAACAGTTGACCGTACAGGTTCTTCAAAATAGCGTCCACAGGACTACCAGAATCGACTTCAAATTTGATCGGTTGTTGATTCGTCATATCCTGCATTTTATTTTTTCATTCTCAAATGATTGATTTTCGAACCGCGTCTCTCGTTTGAAGACTTCTTGTCCTATGACGGACACATCGTCGTCAAATGACCCTTACAATCGCAGTTCCGACAGACGTAATTCTTATACTGGCATTTCTTGAAATCGTGATCACCTTTGCCACATGCGTAGCATTTTGCTTCACTCCTTCCACCGCCGCCTTTTTTTTTCCGGTTGAATGTTATGGAGTTCTGCATTGTAGATTTTCTTCTTCCTTGCTTTCTTCAAAAGATTGTCCAAAATTGTCCAATCGATGCGCTTTCACCTTATCTTGCCTCGAAAAATTTCGTCCGCTCCTGAAAAACAACCAGCGTTGGAGTAAATCGCTGCTTCAACAAATCACATAGTTCCAGATGATTTGGTAGGCTTCCATGGAAACCACCGTGAATAGAAAAGCTGACTTCCTATTGTCGTCCTTCTCATCGATTTGATACACCACGAAAAATCTCTTCAATTGCTCTTGGTACAAAAAAGGTACAATGGCTAGGAATCTCCAACATTGAACTCTGGAGGCTTGACGATATTCATCTTCAGTTTTTATTTCCAATCGTCGCCAAATGTCTCGTATCGAGGAAATAAGGCAAGGTCTAATGAACGAATGCTTTATTCGAGAGTAGGTATAGAACTAACATTATGAACTGATCGTTTGAGGCAGGAAACCATTTGAGTTTTTGATCATGACTACACTGAAAATTAATTTTAGTTTGTATTACGAATTCGATGGTAGAACTAACGAATCTGTTCGTTGTTTTCTGCAACGAAACTGGTTTGTACTGTGTATGAAGATACATTCGTAATTAATGGCACACGCGTAACTTTCAAAAGCACGAAGTATTTGTTGACACAGATAGAACATTCGTGAATTGTACGAAAACAATACAAAAAGCTACGAATATTTAGTTACAAATTAAAAAGAAACGGCTCTCTGGTGGTTGCATAAATGATGGACAGATCTACTATACCGACTCGGCATGTAATTGAAAAAAAAGCGCAACCACAAGGATTTGTCCTGCGTTTCTTTTTAAATAGTTCTGACATGAGATTCGATCTTGTGTTTTTGGATAGAGCTGCTATTGAATCCGTGGTTGATCTCACTAGGCCATGGTGACTCGTGAGAAGATATTTGATTAATTAGTATGAAGTTATAACTCTCGACAGCGCTTTTATTTTTATTTTGGGATAAATCAATTATTCCCGCCCACCCCAACAGCACAACACCAACATGTATGAGTATGATAGAAGAGATGAAGCAGCGATTGGCTAGTCTTCACGAAATTCATTCCGTGCGTTATACAAAATGGTGTAATGATAAAGTATTTCACCAGATAAAAAGCAATATGAATGTTGCATACAATATACGAGACATTGGTTCTTTGCAAAAAATGCATGTTTACGAAACGAGTGAAAGCTTATTTACGAAAATAAATTTATAGCCCAGTTAGCGAACGCCCAGTTTAAAAACAGCCCAGTTAAACAGCACCCAGTTAGCGAACAGTTGCTGTACCATGATTTTTTTTTCCTGCCGCACCCTGTATATATCAAGTAAATTTATACAAATCACGCTCTTAAAAGGTGTACGTAATTTCGAAGAAATTAACCTGAATCCTTCGAATCGTGTATTTCCATAAATACTAAAATACATGCAACCGTAGTAACAAATAGAAGAACTCTAGGGTAAGTGTTTGACGGCTATTATATGTCAAAATTTAGGACAGTTTTCAAAAATATAGACCACCAAAAAAAGATCAAGTACTTTCCACTTTCTCCGCTGTTCTTCTAAATTTTAAATGTTGTGTTGGAACTTGGTCTGTATCATTTTGATTTGGTTGATGTTTATTTAGCTCGTTCGACTTTTCGAAATTCTTCTTAAAAGTTTCCAAATTTCACAAGTCAAAAAGTGAGAGTTTATCCCGATCTTTCCCTTTCGATTGGTACTTGTTGGTGCTAGGCGAATATCAAGATGAGCAATTGGTTCCAAACAGTATTTTGTGGAAGACGATGTGAAACATTTGCTTCTTGCTGAATCAGCAACATATGGTGAGTAATTTTCACGGGATTTTTTTTATGTAGAAGCTTCCATAGACGTAAGTATGATCATGGGCTGGACGAGGGCACGGCATTAGCTGGTATGACATAAACTATCGGTAGTGTTTGGGAAATCTACGAAATGTTATCACCTATGACTACCTATGGCAGATGGACAACACCAGCACCGATTATTTGGAGTTTAATATGGTAATATTGTATAGAGGAGGGACATGAGGAGTAAAGATGGGGAGATAAGCTATCTTTGCACATCTTGCGGCTTTATAATGTCGGAATTAGTACAGCTCTACTTCCAACTTTGTGTAAAGGGTGTCCACAGTTAAATTGCATCACTTTAAACTCGTCCTCAAAAACAAGTATCTCAACCGATTGTCATGAAATATTTAGGGAATAAAATACAATGTATCATCTTGGTTTAGGTATTTTTATTTCACTGTATTTCTTCACCAAATCCAAAAGCCCGAACCTTCTTCTTAATACCACGCCATAAGATTTTGCACAACGCTTGAACCGACATTTTTTTTTCCGCTTTCAACCACGACTTCAACATTTCAAGTTCTGTAGTGATAACTTTAGGATGCTGACGAAGTTCGTGCTTCATTATAGCCCAATATTTTTCAATTGGCCGCAACTCTGGAGAGCTTGGGGGGATTAAGATCCTTCGGCACGAAATTGACACCGTTCGTCTTGTACCCCTCCAGAATATCCTTGGAGTAGTGACAAGAGGCTAGGTGCGGCCAAAAAATTGTACGGACGTTGTGTGTTTTGAGAAACGGAAGCAGTCGTTTTTTCAGGCATTCATTCATGTATACTTGACCATTTACAGTTGAAGTTGTCACGAAAGGCTGGCTCTCGTTTACTACACGAACAAATCCCCTGCTAAATCATGAATTTCTCGGGGAACTCCCATACTTTCTGTTTCCTGAGTGACTCTGGAACATCGCAATTTGTCTTTCGCAGTCACATACTGCTTGCCGGGAATTTGTTTAAAGTTCGCTTTTACGTATGTTTCATCGTCCATGATGCAGCAGTGTGGTTTCGTCAACATTTGTGTGTAAAGCTTACGCGCACGTGTTTTAGCTGTCCTATTATGTTTTTCATTGTGGTTTGGAGCTTTTTGAACTTTGAATAAACGGAGCCCGGCTCGTTTCTTGCCTTCCTGCACGAAACTTTTGCCGGCTAGTGCAGCTTTTTCGCGACATCCTGAACGGAACAGTTAAAGGCAGCAACCACTCGCTTCGTGATCCTTCTCTTTGAAGTACAGTAAGGAACACTCTTTCTACCACTCACCTACCTACCACTTCTACCTCAGCCATAACGAACACTACCTCTGATGAAAGGTTTCTGCATGCACTCACGATGATCATGAGTTGGTACTGTTCAGTATCGCTTGACTCTGCTAAGTCTCCAGCTCAGCATTCCAGGCTGAGCCTCCTTACCTTAGTATGGACGAGAATACATCAACCAGATGAAACTTTTTACTAGGTGGGGTGAAAAGTAACCTCGTGGACAATGTCAAAAAAGTTCATGAAATGGTGTTGGCTGACCGGAAAGTGGAGGTGCGTGAGCTAGCAGATGCGACAAAGATTAGTACTGAGCGCAGTGTTGGTTCGAAATAGTGTTTAGACTTGCTGGGATTTTTTTGGCGTCGGTTTTCTAGGATTGTCATGGCGTACTCTTCGTGGACTACCTCGAGAAGAATGAAACCACCAACAGCGAGTATTAGTGTGCATTATTGGAGCGATTGAAGGCCGAAATCGCAGCAAAACAGCCTCACATGTTGGCCTCAAAAGTTTCTCTACAATAAGCCATAGTTGGACCTTTGATCATCGCTATACGGTACGCATCACTCCAGGGGTTGGCTGGTTCGGCTGATTGTAGCAATTCATCTAGCTCTCGTAACACCTGCTCAATGTGGCCCTGGCTGTTTGAAACACCACCCTAGGCCCCTCTCTGTTCGTTTACGGTCCAAATTCACCGGACACGTCTTCTAGTTATGAGGTAAAAATGGTGTGGCGACCGCTAATTGCTCAACCTCCAGTTTCCTTGAATGGTTGCGTCGCACGCATTCACTAACGTCTACCCGAAGTGCCTCAACAAACAGGTTCTTGTTGAAATCCTCGCATTCCACTTACGCTCAGAACTTGTTTGTCTCCTGAATCATTTTTTTTTTGAATTCATTTATTTGTACAGGCTCAATCGAATCAACTTTACAGAGCCAAGTTTTCATGTTTATATACATCAGTTATCTTAGAACTAAGGTTAAGGGGTGGAACCGATTACTCGCGGCCGTCTCGAGGTTAATAGGAATTACAATTTTATGGATGGGAAAATTGCGGTGGAAATTTTAAACAAAGCATGAGGAACAATGGTTTTCTTATATCTAGAATTTCAAATTACATTTTTTTAATTGCACGTTTTCAATTAAAAAAAAAAAAAACACTCACTCACTCACACAACAACACTCACACACACACAACCACAATCACACACCGATGCACACAATCTTCAAAAATTTAACCTAAACAAGTAAGTTAATCAAACTACAATCTAAGGCTAATGTTAGTCAAAAACACATAAATGAGTTTCATAAACTCCAGATCGCGTGCAGCCAAAATGTCTCGAATCGGTACATTGGGTTGTCTACCTCGAGCCCGAAGGGAATCATAAAGCTCCGATCTGACTCCACGATGCTCAGCACAAAACCAAATAACGTGATCTGCGTCCTGGTAACCTTGTCCACATTCACAGAGATTGCTGTCTCCCAGCCCAACACGGAACAAATGAGCGTTTAAAGAATAATGATTGGACATGAGGCGAGACATCACACGAATGAAGTCTCGACCCACATCCAATCCCCTGAACCAACATTTCTTAGACACCTTAGGAGTGATAGAATGTAGCCATCGCCCTAAATCTCCTTTACTCCATTTATACTGCCAGCTATCGAGTGATATCTGACGAAAAAAATAAAAAAATTCGTTGAAGGCGATTTGTCGGTCATAAATATCGCCTTCCATAGCGCCCACCCTTGCAAGCGAGTCCGCCTTCTCATTGTCAGGAATCGAACAATGAGAAGGGACCCACACAAAGGTGATAATAAAAGAACGTGAAGATAAAGCACTTAGAAGACCTCGTATTTTCATAAGAAAATAAGAGGTGTGCTTTACCGGCCTCAAGGAGCGAATAGCCTCTATAGAACTAAGACTATCCGTGAAAATGAAGTATTGATCCGGTGTAAAAGAGGCAATAGTTTCTAAAGAAAAATGAATTGCTGCCAATTCCGCGACAAAAACAGAACAAGGTGCTTGAAGTTTACGAGCGGCGCTATAATTTTCATTGTATACACCAAAGCCAGCGGAGTCCTCTATCAAAGACCCGTCAGTAAAAAACGTTTTGGTGGAATCAACTAGGCCAAACTTGGCAGCAAATATCACCGGAGCAATCATAGGACGATGATGCTCTGGGATTCCACGAAGCTCCTGTTTCATGGATAAATCAAAATGAACCGAATTTCCGAAGTCGGAGAAGCAAACACGATTGGGAATATTCAGCGAAGGGCTGACATCCTGTGTTATGTACAAATGGTACAAAGTCATGAAGCGGGTTTGAGGATTCAACTCAAGGAGCTTCTCAAAATTTTCGATCACCTGGGGGTTCATAACTTCACACCTGGTGAGGAGCCGGAGAGATAATTCTGAAAACCGATCCGAGAGTGGCAACATGCCAGCCAGCACTTCAAGACTCATGGTATGAGTCGAGTGCATACAACCTAACGCGATACGAAGACACCGATACTGAATACGTTCCAGTTTAATGAAGTGCGACCGAGCCGCTGACTGAAAACAAAAACTACCGTATTCTATAATCGACAAAATCGTTGTCCGGTACAACGTTAGAAGATCTTGCGGATGCGCTCCCCACCAGGTCCCGGTAATTGTGCAGAGAAAATTGATCCTTTGTTGGCACTTTCGCTTCAGATACTCAATGTGGGATCTCCAGGTGCACTTTGAATCGAACCAGACCCCAAGATATTTAAATGACATAGAATGAGTTATCGGTGTACCCAAAATTTGAAGCTTCGGTTGTGCTGGGTTATGCTTCTTGGAAAAAACTACCAACTCAGTTTTCTCCGTAGAGAATTCGATACCTAGCTCGAGAGCCCAAGTAGACAAATTGTCTAAGGTATCCTGTAAGGGTCCTTGCAGATCGACCCCATTGGGTCCCGTGACAGACACTACGCCGTCATCTGCAAGTTGTCTCAACGTACAGTTGTCACTTAGACAACCGTCAATGTCTTTGACATAAAAATTATACAAAAGAGGGCTTAAACATGAGCCCTGGGGGAGACCCATGTAGCTAAATCGGGAAGCTGTAGAGGTTCCATGAGAAAAGCTCATATGTTTTTCTGACAGCAAATTGTACAAAAAATTGTTCATTAATGGTGAAAAACCACAAGCGTGGAGTTTATCTGAGAGAACTTCAACAGATACTGAATCAAAAGCCCCCTTGATATCCAAGAAAACAGAAGCCATTTGCTCTTTTTTAGCAAAGGCTAGCTGAATATCTGTGGAAAGCAACGCGAGGCAGTCGTTCGTTCCCTTACCCCTACGGAAACCATATTGAGTATCTGAAAGCAGGTTATTCGTCTCAACCCATTTGTCCAGACGGAAGAGGATCATTTTCTCCAACAACTTTCGAATGCAGGATAACATCGCGATGGGTCGATAGGAGTTGTGGTCGGACGAGGGTTTACCAGGTTTTTGAATGGCAATAACTCTCACCCGTCTCCAGTCATCCGGTACAATGTTGAGAGCCAGAAATTGATTAAACAAGTGCAACATGCGCCTCTTAGCGACGTCTGGAAGGTTCTTAAGCAAGTTGAACTTGATTCTATCTACCCCTGGAGCCGTATTGCCACACGAAAGGAGTGCGAGAGAGAGTTCTACCATTGAAAAAGGTTGGCTGGTCTCATCTATCGAATTCGTGGTTTCGCGAGGAAACATTTGGGCTGGCACAGAATCTGGGCAAACTTTTCGCGCGAACTTGAGGATCCATTGGTCCGAGTACTCCTCGCTCTCATTGTATGTAGTTCGGTTACGCAATCTTCGCGCCGTATTCCAAAGAGTATTCATCGACGTTTCACGCGATAGCCCGTCCACGAATTGTCGCCAGTAACCGCGTTTCTTGGCCTTGATGAGGCTCTTAAATTCGCGTTCGAGTGCCGTGTACTTTTCGAAGTGCTCAGGTGTTCCACGTCTACGAAAAACTTTGAACGCGTCGGACTTTTTGCGGTAAACCTCGGTGCATTGCTGATCCCACCATGGGGAAGGAGGTTTCCTGCGAAATGACGTTCCTGGAACTGGTCGAGTTTGAGCTTGAAGCGCGCTTTCCAAAATCAGGTTGGAGAGGAAGTTATATTCCTCCAGCGGTGGAAGCCCTTCTACCGTTGTTACGGCTTCATCTATTGCTGTCTTGAACCTTGTCCAATCGATATTACGAGTTAAATCATACGTGACGTTGATGGATTCCGGCGGAGTGAGCCCGGTGGCAACCGAAATTTTAATAGGCAAATGATCACTACCGTGGGGATCCTGGATCACATTCCACGTGCAGTCCAACGATAATGAATTCGAGCAAAGTGTGAGGTCTAACCTACTGCCAAGTGAGGATGGACCAGCCAAGCGTGTAATTTCTCCATTGTTGAGAACGGTCATATTGAAGTTGTCACAGAGGTCATATATCAAAGAAGACCGGTTGTCATCGTACAGTTCTCCCCAGCCTGTACCGTGAGAGTTAAAATCTCCCATGACCAACCGCGGAGCAGGAAGAACCGAACACATATCTGAAAGTTGTTTCTGGTTTATTGAGGCTCTAGGAGGAATATAAACGGAAGCAATGCAAAGGCTTTTATTTTTAATAACAGCCTGACAAGCGACAACTTCAATTCCTGGAATAGGAGGAAAATTCACTCTATAGAAGGAGTAGCACTTTTTGATCCCCAAAAGTACTCCTCCTCCACGTGAATCCTCACGATCAAGCCGAATAATGTTGAAATCGTGAATCGGAAGATCGATTTCGGGTGAAAGCCATGTTTCACAAAGAGCAAATGCATCACAACCGATATTGTGAGCTAAAAATTTAAATGATTCCAATTTAGGAATAATACTTCGACAATTCCACTGCAGAACAGTGATCAAATCCCCGACCTCTTTTGGCAAATTATCCATCGAAGGAAATGATAGCTGCAAGGAGGGGCCACTTTAATGTTAATTTCTTCAAAAAAGTTTTCACAGTGGGAAGCATTGCCATAACAATGCTTTTAAGATGGTCAGAAATTTCGAGGTACTTGAAAATACCTTCCACAATATCATCGAATGAGAACAGCCCAGATGAAGAGGGGGCTTCTGTTCTTAAAATCGGGGCATCAGGGGTTTTGGATGTCCCCGGAAGAGATGGGAAATCCTGTGTGTAGTTGGCACTACGAAAACCAGGAGGATTCGGAT
This sequence comes from Aedes koreicus, assembly GCA_024533555.2. NCBI lineage: Eukaryota > Metazoa > Arthropoda > Insecta > Diptera > Culicidae > Aedes > Aedes koreicus. The sequence goes on along the minus strand of JAHHFK020004329.1, from coordinate 31,590 downwards.
TATCCTTCTTTACACTGCTCTTTGAATTGGGCATGTTGATATGGGGCTTCTGTTCAGCTACTTTCCCTGCTCGGATGCGTCTTCGCTTCCGTGAAGCACCTTCCGAAAAACTGAAAGATGTCCCCTCCTCAACCAAGTCCGAATCAGACTCGTCATCTGCCAAAGGAGCAAAAGGATTTGTATTGATATCGGGTGGCGAGGCTTTCTTAAGCATTTCTGCAAAAGATTGCCTTGAACGTTGTTTTAGAGAACGTTCCAATTTTTCCCCGCGTTGTTTGTACGCCGGGCATGACGAGAGAGCATGGGGAGGAGTTCCCTTGCAGAAAACGCATTTTAGTGTGTTATCTGCACAGGGACCAGCCTCATGTTTCTCCCCGCAAGTTGAGCAGCGTGCTTTATTGCCGCAATGGGAGGCCGTATGCCCCATCTGCTGGCAGTTTTGGCAGATCATTACCCGGGGTACAAATAACCGCACAGGTAGCCGAAGTTTTCCCAGCTCTATGAAGTGAGGAAGGGCAGAGCCAGAAAATGTCACTCGAAACGAGTCTGTGGGGGTAACTTTTTTTTTACCCTCGCTGTGCGATACTTTTACCAACTTTTGCACTTCCAGTATCTGAACTGGGGGAAGCAGAGGGTTGTTGAATCGGCCAATCGCCTGCCTCTCCAAAATTTCAGGGCACAGACTCGCCTCTGTGACCACTCCTACAATCTCCACATCACGAGCTGGAATATAAACTCGATATTCCAGTGTAAAATGCTGGGAAGCAGCAATCTCATTAGCCTGCTTCAGGTTAGAGACGACAACACGGAGTTTATTAAATTTTACTTTCGTGATCTCTGTCACGGCTGAGAATCGTTTCGTCAGATCAGTTGTAATTTGGTACACATTCAAAGGTTTCTTTTTGGGCTGAAAGTAGACAACCCATGGACCGACCGAGTCAACTGGATACGATCGCGATCGGAATTTTGTTTGTGCCTCCCCATCATCAGGTGGCAAAGGCACTTTTTCAGCCAAACCGTCCATGTCGAAGAAACCTCTTCAACATGCACGATTTGCCTTATTCGTGGGAGCGTTGAACGCCCCCAAAAATTTAAATCACACACAAACACAAAATAGGAACACACACAAATTACGCTAAAGTCTAGTGGGATGAGAGACAGAGGAAAAAAAAACTTAACTAATATTACTGATCTGTTGCTGCTGCTGCTGCTGCTGCTGCTGCTACTGCTGCTGACGCACCGTATGCCTGAGCGTCGCACTTCTATGCGGGCAGCGGGGAGCGGTGCGCTGCGTGGGTGTACGGGTGAATCCGATCGCCTTCGGGTGCACTCGCTCGACGATGTCGGATGACCGTTGGCGATGTAGTGGTGTATCGCTGGTTAGCGTCACCACGCGGGGATGAAGCGAAAATGAGCGGGATGATAATTCGCCAGCAAGCACTACTTGATTTTCTTATTTCACTGGAAAACCACACTGCCTTCTTAGAAAAAAAAACTCACTTTCACTCCTTTCACTGAAGTGAATAGTTTTTGAGAAAAAAAACTAATTATTTCCAAGGATCGCACTCGAATAAATCTTCCAAAATAACGGAGCGCTGGATCGAACGAACTTTCTTCTTTCGCTGAACGAAGTGGAATGGGTTTCCCTTTGATTTCCTTTTTGAGCACCCCTTTTTCCTTCCTACCGTGTTGGACCCTTTTCCCCACAACCCCCACCTCCTCCAAGTACCCTACGGATCCGGTGTTTGGCTCCGACACCTACCATACCTAACACGCTAACTTGAAAGTACCCATTAATGAGTCGAAAAGTACGCATTTTGAAGAAAAGTGGCTTAACTCATTATTAGGAGTATATTTTCCTCATTAATTGAGTATTCGTTACCCATTAATGATTAATTGATACTCATAAATGAGTAAGCAATACTCAGAAATGAGGAAAGTATACTCTTAATAATGAGTTAAGCCACTTTTCTTCAAAATGCGTACTTTTCGACTCATTAATGGGTACTTTCAAGTTAGAGTGAATACTATTCCACCGTTCATGAATGACAGCTGCAGCTCATTCAGTGTGCGTCAGTGAATAAAGTCCAGTGTTTATTGGTGAAAAATTGGTTCGCGCAGTTAGTGTATTTTGGAAAATGAATCGTGGAGAACTTTTTAATACGCTGTACAATGCGTATGTAAAGGCTTACCCGGATAAGAAGAAAAGGAGTGCCAATTGGATGCTACTAATTTCTGGAATGAACGGAAGGGCAATGACAACACCGCACTTGAAGAGCAAGTCAATAACAAAATAAAAGAGCTTCATGCCTTGCAGCTAAAGAAAAAAGGTAAACTTCTTCAACTATGGGGAAAGTCTATGAGTGCTCCTAAGGAATCAGCGCCGACAGTGAAACCCGCGCAACCCATCAAGGAAATTGAGTATATGGCTCAGCCGTCATCATCAAATAAACGCCCTGCACCAGTACAGGAACAACTTAAAGCTGAGCTAAATAATCTGAACTCTGAGGTAGTGCTTCTGGATTGACAAGAAGTCTGCTTGACTATTGACGGATGATGATCAGTCGAGACTCGAAGGGCTAAAAATTAAAAAGATCAAACTTGAAAAGAATCTCAAAATCAAGGAAGACGAGCAAGAGCGGCAGCAGAAGCATCGTGAGAAAATGAAGCAGGCTAAACAACTGTTAATGCGGGACATCCCAGAGGCTGGTAAATATGATATATTAACTAGTTTGTTTGCACAGTAGATATAAATATCAAATTTCAGGAAATTATCTTTCATTCCGAAATTCTCCTGGCCGCGCTCGTGTTGAAGAGCAGCAACCGGAGCTGCTCAAGGCAATATGCGATATCGCACTTCATGGATCTGCGGCCCACGAAAAGCGCAGTGATGAGAGCGTCAGAAGCGTTAAAACTTTAGATGAGTTGACTTCTGCAATACAAGGCAAGGGATTCAATATCAAAAGAACAGCAACATATCTGCGGTTAATCCCAAAACGAGCCAATTCCCATCAAGGTAAATGTCACGTAAATACTGTACCAGTGAAGTTGATGCGCGCAAGTAATGCAAAACACAACGATCATCCCGATGGCCGATTCTGTACAGCGACCATAAGATCATTGGAAGAACTGGCATCTGTGCTAGGGCCCAATGAAGTAGGATTTATCAGTCAGGATGATAAGGCGAGAGTGGCGATAGGCCTAACGGCTGCCAATAAGCAGTCTCCCATGCTTATGCATGTGGAGTACAAAATCACGCTTCCTGACCACGATTGGATAGTTGCAAATAAGCATAAACTAATTCCGTCCGTGTACGCTGGAATCGAAATCAAACCGAATGGTCTTGGCAAACCGGAGGCTGTTGGTTTTTCGGGCCCCACTTACCTCCCACCACCGCGCCCCCACGCCGCGTCGCCCGTTTCACACCTCACGCACCACACTCCTAACTCTTGATATGATTTTAAAATTTTTAAGTTTGACACACCCCTCAACTCTCCCTCACCGCCGACCCCGTGAAACTCCGATATCCCGAGATATTACACAGAAAACACACCCCATTTTAAAATTTCTAACCCTCCTACCCCGCTCGTTCCTCCCAACGACCCCCCCACCGAGAAGTACTAATAGTAAAGAGGAGCGACCGACGTCCCCCTCAGTAAGTACTAGCTTTATTTCTGACTTCCCCCCCCGCACCACCTATTCCCCTTTGGAGAAGCAAAATTTCCAGTACGCTGGTGAAGTTTTGGCAGAAGTCTGGAATGATGTGGTCATCGACGGTCATCCGACGTTGGCTGAATATATCGATCCTGATGCTTCTGAAATAGATCCGAAGTCAATTCGTGACTATGACCAACACTGGTTTGGAACCCTTGTCCGAACCAGCCAATATTTACTCCAGATACGGAAATGCACAGATAGGTAAATTTTTGAGATGCATTTGATGGTCAAATAATTGTTATATGTGCATAAATTTATATTTTTACAGGAAATGCTGCTCACCACTGCGAAGTAGCATCGATCACGTTATCTGCAATGGATTTTTGCCTCCACCAATCTCTCTGACGCAAACATCTCGAGGATTGATTGGGTCATCGAAGGACGAACCACAGCATTTCCCATCAATGTTCGTATTGAACTCATTACAAGCTCAACAGATTCTACCTAAATCGATGTCCGGATATGGAACGATTCCGTATGATCTTTACTGTCCTTCAATTAAAAACTCATTGAACGAACGAGTGTGTTCCAGCTGTGGCCTATACTTTGCATCTTTAGTCATGCTTCGCGAGCACATAAAGATGCACAAGCATACATCCGTTCAATTTCAGAGAAAATTGCGTCCGTTTAAAGTTGTGGCAAAACGTAAACAGGAATGTATGGTTGTAACCAACAAAGACAACTTCGATTGCGAATGGATAGATGACGAAGAACTTGATCTGACTGATGTGGCAGAAACCATTACGAGTGCTTCAGCGGACGCAGATATCTTCCCGGTCATCAATGCTGACCAACATCTGCAAAACCCTTGGACTGAGGATTGAATCTATTTTTGAATGGTATTATTTGAGAATGCAATTTGATATAATATGAGGAAAGTTGAATTTGTTTCTGTATGAAATAAAAATGATTTTTTGTGACTAATATTGGCTATTTGAATAAAAAGTTTTGAGTGGGGAGGGGGGGGGGGGGGGGTTAACAAAAACGTGACATAATTGCCTGGGGGGGGGGGGGGGGTTACAAAAATTGTGACAATTTGTGACATGGGGGGAGGGGGGGGTTAATTTTCGGCCAGATTTGCGTGACATAATTAATGAATGCTGCCTAAGACCAATACACCACACAAAAGACCCCAATCCCAAAGAAGCTGCATGCATCTTCCAGAGCCAGATTAAGACGCCACTTGAGTACGGACCGGGTCAAGGAACTACGAGTGACTCGTTCCAAGAGATTGCTTTCCTTGTTGAAGAAGGAAAAAATGATAATCCTGTTCTCCGACGAAAAGCTTTTCAGCATCGATGATGTGGCCAACAGCCGCACGGACCGGTTCATTTCACCGACAAAAAATGGAGAACGTTCCGGAAAAAGTGAAATTCAAATTTTAAACCAAACATCCGGCTGCCAGATGTTTGGCGTGGCGTCTGTGCGTCCAACGGTTTGAAAATGCCACCTGTTTTCATTGATCCTGGAGTTAAAATCACTATCGAAGTGAATATCGGTATTTTAATGGACCAAGTGCTTCCCTGGGTAAAGACCAAATACTTCGAGGACCAAAACGTTGTCCTACAGCAGGATGGAGCGCCGTGTCACACGTCCAATTGAACCCAACAATGGTTGAACGATAACATGAAGTTTTGGCCGAAGGATTTGTGGCCCCCTAGCAGTCCAGATCTTAATCCGTTGGATTATTCGATTTGGGCGTATGTTGAAGCACGAGCCTGCAAAACATCACACCCTAGTGTGAAAACCCTGAACTCAACCATAACACGCACATGGCTTCCGGCGTCGGCTCGAGGATGTTATTAATAAAAATGGAGGACACATTGAATAAATTTGTTCAAAAGGACTTTATAAAGATAACTGCACTCCAAAATGCTGATAGTATTGCTTGAATTAGTTGAAAATGGGATTTGAAAGAAATAGAACAAATTTTCGCATTATTTTCTGCCGCACCCTGTAATATGCTCGGGTTCATCAAAAGGTTTAATTTTCATTTCAATTGTCGCTATACAATAAAAACGTTGTATGTAACATATGTTAGGCCCCTTCTTGAGTACTGCAGCGTGATGTGGGACCCATGTCAGAGTACACATAAAGACAGTATTGAGTCAGTACAGAAACAGTTTTTATTGTATGCTTTGCATAAGTAAGGATGGAACTCTTTTCGGTTACCTTCTTATGAATCTATGAATGTATTATGTTGAATGAGATGTTTCGCTCATCGCCATGAGGCACCAAGAGTAGACGGTCATGTTTGCTAGAATGAAAGATATGAAGAGAAAGTGTTGAAAGTTCCGTTAGCGTACGGTAGGTTGGAAATGGAATAGAAGTATTGAAAATTGAGCGAAAGGGCATGGGTAAAGTAGTACTAGAACCAGGCCCCCTCCTTCCCAAACCCCCCCCCCCGGGGGGGTGAGGGACACAGACACATCTGTCCCCTAAACTGTACCACAGACCGCTTGTGATAGTTTCTGGGGGTTTTTTTTACCCCCTTTGTTTTGATGCATAAGGCCAGTATCGACCTAAAAAGTAGAGAGGTTACGGAATTTTGTTCAATATTACCAAGCGGAATTTTGACAATTGATCTGCATGGAACGAAATGTCACCTTCACTTACGGAATAATTGAGCGGGATATTTTTCCGAAAGTAAAAGTGACAGCTCCCATTAGTTTGCCTGGAAACCTTACAAATTCCAATTTAATTTTTAGTTCTTCTCAGGTGGATACTGCTACTGGTGGATACTAATTTCTTTTCGATTCTTTACTTTTCCGTTTCAGTAAACGGAATTTAACATGGGATTGAGATAGAAAAAGAAATTTCTTTCGAACACGATACCGACCTATACTGGGGGAGGGAAAATCTCTCCTTTTTTGGGTTTGTTTTTGTACACAACGACTGATAATTACTGAGTGTTTATTTTCTCGTCATCTCTAACGTAGAGACCTCGGAGAGAAAGACCGTAAAGCGTTGTGATACTGGTCCCCACCAGTATGAATTAATGGTTAACACCATTTATGGGGTTTACATACTCTAATTGTTATATTTGTATTCTCCGAACGTGGAGTATCGATTATGATGTGGAAGGAGATGTTTCGCTCATCGCCATGAGGCACCAAGGTTCGAGTACTACTTTACCCATGCCCTTTCGCTCAATTTTCAATACTTCTATTCCATTTACAACCTACCATACGCTAACGAAACTTTCAACACTTTCTCTTCATATCTTTCATTCTAGCAAACATGACTGTCTACTCTTGGTGCCTCATGGCGATGAGCGAAACATCTCCTTCTACATCATAATCGTTACTCCCCGTTCGGAGAATACAAATATAACAATTAGAGTATGAATGTATGTTAATTAAAATAGATGGTCTTGAAAAACGACGTGATTTTGTAATTCTATCATTTATAAACGATGTTATTGGAAAAAGTGGAAATGACGCAGAAATTTACGAAAAGCTCAACTCCTACGCTCCCACCCGTTACTTAAGAAGCAGGAAATTAGTCTACATAAATAATCAAAGGACTAACTATGCCCAAAATGGACCCACAAATAAAATGATGTCTTGCTATAACAAATACTGGATACTGCATTGATATAACAATGAATAAAAATCAACTAAACTAAAATTATTTTTCTCCCAATATCTGTAAGAGTCAAATTAAGGCAGGAATTCAAAACCGGTCTATATATATGACTGACAACTAATGAAATAAAAAATAGACACATTTCTTGCCTCCAAAAACTTCCACATGCCATATTCGGTTCCATTTGCTTGATTTGTTCTTGAGTTATTCAACAGATTGTGTTTCATTTCTATGGGAGCCCCCTTTCAGAAGGTGGAGTGGTCTCAACCCACTATAGAAATATTTCTCTCCTTCAAAAACCTCCTCATGCCAAATTTGCTTTCATTTGCTTGATTAGTTCTTGAGTTATGCAGAAATTTGTGTTTCATTGGTATGAGAGCCCCCCAAGGGCAAAGGAGTCTCAAACCACCATAGAAACATTTCTTGCCTTCAAAAACCTCCACATGCCGAATTTGGTTCAACTTGCTTGATTAGTTCTCGAGTTATGCATAAATTTCATTTGTATGGAAGCCACTCCTTTCAGAAAAAGGGGGGGGGGGGGGTCTCGAGTAGAGGTTCCAATTATTGTCTTAAAAAATCCGGGATTTCCCGAATCCCGGGATAAGATTTCTCACCGTCCCGAAAATCCCGGGATTCCTGGGACACACATTTCTTACATATTTTTTCGCTTTGATACTTCCCAATAAATTTCAGTGTACCGTTTACGCGTATTTAATATTACCCATACAACGCCAACATATATATTTACTGTACCTACATCGATTTTATACATCATTCATGAAAAGATCATTCGTGTGCCTTTTTTTTTTTTCCCTTCCCCTTTTTTCTTCCTCCGTGTGAAGCGCGGGCAAATTTTGTCGTGCAAGGGCTCTTCGACCAGTGGCTTGCTCCGGCACATGAAGAACAAACACGACATGGATTCCAAACCCCCCACAAATCCTAGTGAGTCTGCTGCGAAAGTTAAATCATCCACACCGAATGTCCCAGTAAAACAAGTATCGATGCTCAAGTTCGTTAAACGTCAGTCACTGGCGGAAATTGTAGCTCGGCTGGCAGCAGAGGACGGATTTTCGATCAATGCAATCACCAACAGCAAGTTCATCAGACAATCGATCGCACATCGTGGATATTCTCTGCCAACGTCGAATACATCCGCCATGAAGCTGGTCGCCGAATACTATGGATACGCTCAGCAGCAAACACGGGATGAAATATTGAAGCGTATCGATAGCGGTGAACTGGTTAGTCTCACTTTGGACGAGTGGACAAGTCTAAGCAACAAGCGCTACTTAAACGTGAATGCCCATTTCGCTGACGGATCACTACCTGCTGAAAAGGTTTTGGAAATGGTCAAGGATATGGTCCGAAAATTCGGTATTAAGGATGGAAACATTGTAGCATCAACGACTGACGGAGCTCGAGTGATGACGAAGTTTGGAAGATTGTCGGATTACCTTCATCAGCAGTGTTACAACCATGCGATTCAATTAGGGGTTTGCGATATCCTGTACAAGGATCAGCCACCGGTACCAATTGAAAATGAGGATTCAGATAGCGACGATTCGGATAGTGATAACTACGATGATGAAGTTTGTTCTTCGGGTAAATATATTGGAATGTTCATGTTCATATTAAAGAAAACAGCTAATTTATTTCAATTATAGACTTGTACACCACGCGATTTGGAGAGTCTCTGAAACGTATTCGAAGAGTCGTGAATTTTTTTTCGAAAATCGCCTGTTAAGAATGCATTGCTTCAAGAAAAAATCACGAAAATGTTACATAAACCACTTCAACTGTGTGTGGACGTCAAAACTCGTTGAAACTCGACTGAAACGATGCTGGAGCACTTCATTCGCGGTTTTGATTGCATCAAAGAGACACTTTCCGAAATAGGCCTTTCAGGTCTTATGTTGGACAGTGATTTCAAGGTTGCAAAAAACCTTCAGGAAGCTCTTCAGCCAATCAAATAATAACAGCGCTGAAGTTCCTTCAAGGTCTTCCGTTGTCAACGCAAGTGCCAGCAGAACTGGAAAGCTCACCGAAAACGCAAATGATTAAGTTCATCAAGGAACTGGGAGCTCGATTGCTGCAAGACTGCCAAAGACAGACCGATGATGATGCTGCCGAGTTGAATGCTGGATTGTCCTGTATGCATGACGATTCAGGATCGACACCATCGAGCATGCGTGAAGAACGGGAATTGGCTATAAAGGAATATGCCAACCCGTCCCAGACTGATTCGGCAATGATTGATTTTTCCAAAGTAATTGCGAAAGAGCTATCACTTTTTGAGCTACATGGTAAGTTGAGCCCGAATCTTGAAATCATTTTCGGCGGCTTAAAATCAATCAAACCGACGTCAACGGATAGCGAGCGCATCTTTTCGAACTCCGGAAATATCTGTTCTAAAAAGCGAACCTCACTGTCCGATAAAAGCATTAATAACATTTGCTTCTTGAAGTCGTATTTTCAGAGAACGAATTCAAATTGATAAGACCAGTTACTTGATTTGAACCATTGATTTTTTTTATTGATGAATAAAACATATTCCTAACCACAAAATTGCGTTTTTAAGCACATCAGGCCGAGCACGACTTTCTGGTAGTTTCGGGAGAGCCATCTGGATGCTGGTCAACGTTGGGTCGCAACAGAGGGTTAAATCGAATGAACCTTAGCCCGGACGAGTGCCTGATTGAGGGTGCCATCGTCCATCAGTTGATGCATGTGCTTGGCATTGGTCACATGACGAACCAACAGGACCGCGACTACTTTGTCGAGATCAGTTGGTATCATGTGCGCCCGGAAAGTGTGCAAAGCCTACTAATACACGAGGGCAGAGTTATGCCAAACCATGGAATTCCGTTCGATATTGATAGTATTATGAATTTCGGTCCAACGCACTTCAGCCGGGATGGAGCTGAAACGATCGTTCCGAAGGTAAATTGCTGATTTGGTTTATTGGAGAAGGATAACGATACCTTTTTTTAATTGCAGAATAAAAAGCAAACTATTGGTCAACGTAAGGAACTAAGCGGAAAAGATATCCGTAGACTAAACATGTTGTATCCTTGCGGTTACTGTTGAACCTGATCATCATACCATTATTAATGTCTTTTTCAGCACCCAGGGCTGGTTCGCCGTGGCAGCATTGATCAACCTTGCAACGTTATTTGAACTGTTCTATTGTTTAAAATGTTTAAACAAATATAAGATTCTACTCACCTGCATGTAACATGAACCTCTATTCTTATAAGTCTGTGACGAATTTCAAATTTACACTAAATTTGTCTCTCAAATATAAGTTAAGCTATCATTCGATCTTTCAATTTTGAAAATGCTCATGGTTTTGCTGACGTCAAATCCTTTGCTTGTCGACTCAGATATTACTGATGAATTCGTCTTCGGTTTGAAGAACAAGTAGAGTGATCAAATCTGTGGACGGATTAGCTGTGTTGACCCGATAAACAGGCTAATAATTCCATACAAATCTGTGTTCCCGTCCTAGCTAACTTTACCAATCAGGACAAGGCCGGAGTGGCCTATTCGGTCCATGGCTGCAATTCGCCAGCCTCACAATCTGCGAAGGGTCCGTAGGTCGCCATCAACTTGATCGATCCACCTTGCTCGTTGCGCGCCGCTTCTTCTTGTGCTTGTCAGTTCATTTTCAAGAATCATTTTACATTCTTACATTCTTACAACATGCCCAGCCCACCGTAGTCGACCGATTTTAGCGGTGTGAACGGTGGGAGGTTCGGCCAGCAACTGATGCATTTCGTGGTTGATTCGAGTACTCCACGTCTTCCAAAATTGATTCTTAAATGTTTATTGTTTATTTGTTTATTTGTTGTAAATTTCATGTAATATATGTTTGTCCTAATGAATAATCAATTAACGCTAGCATTAAAATAGTCTTCTTATAAAAGTAGTCAATGGCATATTAAAATCGAACAAGGAATAAACACTATTAAACGCATCGGCAGCAGCACGCAGGGGTTCGTTCATACCATAAAGATGATTACGAGGCGCAAGGTGCAAAAAGTTTCGTTGTCGTATCGCTCGTTCAGGGGCATAGAAGCACAATTGATTGAGAAGTTCCGGAGAGTCAATTTCACCGGTGATCACCTTAGCCACAAAAATAGCTTGAACTCTACGCCTCCTTCGTTCTAACGTATCGATTCCAAGCAACCGACACCGATCTTCATAGGCAGGAAGGTTTGACGCGTCCCGCCATGGTAGGTGGCGTAGTGCGTATCGAACAAACCTACGCTGAACAGACTCCAGCCTCGCAATCCAGCAACGTTGATAAGGACTCCAGATAACGACACTATTTTCTAGTATTGAGCGCACCAACGAACAGTACAATGATTTAAGACACAGAGGGTCTCGGAAGTCTTCAGATATTTTGAAAATAAATCCAAGTTGCCGGTTTGCCTTCGCTATTACTTCGTGGTAGTGTGACCTGAACGTCATCTCTTGATCGAGAGTTACTCCTAATTCTTTGACCTGCCTTACACGTTGAAGTACGTTATCAGAAATATGATAATCGAATTTAATCGGCTTGCGCTTTCGGTTAAATGAAATAACCATGCATTTATTGATGCAAAGTGTCAGAAAATTCAAAGAGCACCACATCGCCATATCATCTACACGTGATTGCAGGTATTCACAGACCTCAAGACAGTTGATTATCATGAACATTTTTACGTCATCCGCATAAAATAATCTACACCCTGGAGGTAGAAGATGAGAGAGTTCATTGATGAACAGCGTAAACAAGAGGGGTCCGAGGTTGCTGCCTTGTGGAACACCGGAGGTATTGGTGAAACTTTCCGAGAGCGATGATCCGATTTTCACGCAGAGCAGGCGATTCTTTAGGTATGATTCGAACCAGCACGCCAAAGGGGAAGAAACGCCAAGTTTTTTTTTGAATTCAGCAAAATTGTAGAAAAAGTCAATACCAACAACTTTGTTGAAGAGATATAAATCGTATGTTTCACCCAATTGGAGATAGAGAGCGTTTTGTAAGAACTAACCTCCAAAAACACATTTTTCACCGAAACATTTTGTTTTTAATTTTAAGGACAATATAATGTTCTACAAAGTTATTTGTGATATCAAAATACAAAATTTTCTAGAACATACTATACCTGCATTATTTCAGTGGGATGAGTTATTGAACTTTTTCCGGTTTTTTTCGCCGTATTTTCGACGGCTGTACCACACTTAGGAGCAAATAGGAGCAGATAGAATTGACTGCTTCTAATATTGCATTATATGAGCTTTCAAGTGGTGGTTAGTTAGTCCGTCCACGACCGTCTGCTGGGGAGTTATGTTCAAAACAAATATCGAAGTTTTTACTATATTTCATGATTCAAACAGAACAAAAATGTGCGTTGTCATGGTAACCACACCTTCAAACTCATTATTTTCAGCTGAGTTTTACATTTTATTTATAGTCAATATTTTTATTCATTATATGTTACTATAATTACACCGATTTTTGTTTCAATTATTATTAAACATTTATATTTTCATTGCCGTTTTCAATATGAATCGCTTCTTTTGCTAGCAGCTTATTATCATCGCCAGACAGCGGTTTTTCTGGCTTTATTATTTATTTATTTATTTATTTATTTATTCAAAACATCGAATCCACACATGGTAGATAATCCGAATTCGTAAGTCGTTTCATTTACTGCACGTTTATGAACTTTGTCGGTGTTATTCATTTCGGTTGGTTTGACTCTGCATATATAACATGATTTAAAGATCATGATTTATCAAGCAAGGCTACGAATTGCGATCTTCTAAACTGGATTCTAGTATCATCAGATCCATAGATAACAAGCATTCGTGGTTGGCCCAAGAAGCATGAAAATCCGTTGTCTGGCGATGATAAGAAGCTGCTAGAAAAAGAAGCCGTTTCAATTGAAAACGGCAATGAAAATATAAATGTTTAATAATAATTGAAATAAAAATTGGTGTAATTATTTTAACATATAATGAAAAAAAAAATTGACTAAGAATAAAATGTAACATTCAGCGGAAAATAATGAGTTTGAAGGTGTGGTTACCATGACAACGCACATTTTTGTACTGTTTGAATCATGAAATATAGTAAAACCATCGATATTTGTTTTGAGCATAACTCCCCAGCAGACGGTTGTGGACGGACTAACTAACCACCACTTGAAAGCTCATTAAATGCACTATTAGATGCAGTCAATTCTATCTGCTCTTAACTGCTCATAAGTGTAGTACAGCCGTCGAAAATACGGCGAAAAAAACCGGAAAAAGTTCAATAACTCATCCCACTGAAATAATGCAGGTATAGTATGTTCTAAAAAAAATTCGTATTTTGATATTGCAAATAACTTTGTAGAACATTATATTGTCCTTAAAATTAAAAAAATGTTTCGGTGAAAAATGTATTTTTGGAGATAAGTTCTTAGAAAACGCTCTCTATCTCGAACTGGGTGAAACATACGATTTATATCTCTTCTGCAAAGTTGTTTGTATTGATTTTTTCTACAATTTTGCTGAAGACATCAACTCTCTATCTTAAAATGCTAAAACATTGAATTTTTATCTCACTTTTAGGGGGGATTGATATCCATCAACTTTGCCAAAGACGCCATCGCTCTAGCTCCACTATTTAGGGAGCTATGAGTTGAGAGCGTTAAATTCGACTTTTTGACCACTGTGCATTCGTCACATCCTCGACGATGACATCCCAAGTTTACATCGCAGAATTGTTAGAGTATGCGATCAATACCAGTAGTAGGCTGTGATTTACAACCTGTACAATCTAGAAAATAAATTCTTTCTCGTTACAACCATCAAGCGAAGTGATTCAGTCTCTGGCTCGCACCAATTTTCCAATAGGTTTTGGGCCCAGGGTTTTAGCCATTTTTTTCCGAAGTAAGTTGTCGCGAAAGATTGTCCGGAGATGCCTACGCCAGGATGATGGAGCAACAGGGCGTCCGCAGCTGGTTACAGTTCAACGAGTCTGCCATCCATTGGGCTTCTAGTGGGTCGAGAAAATTGGCCCACGTGGAAGTTTGCGGTGCAGACATTTTTGGAGCTGGAAGACCTGTGGGAAGCCGTCAAGCCGACGCCGAATGAAGATGGAACAGATCCTGCCGTTGACGCACTGAAGGACAGAAGAGCCCGCTTGATCCGGTAGATTACGTGCATGTGCGAGAAGCGAAAACCGCGAAGGAAACGTGGTCGAAAGCTAGCAGTCTGCTACGAAAATTAAACACTTTAGAGGTTTTTAGCTTGAAAAAAAAAAACACTTTAGAGGTTTTTAGCTAGGGTCCATAACCTGAAAAAGAATAAAACACGCGCAGCACGTTTAACGTTCGAGAGGAGAATGACTTTATTTGCACGTTCAACACGTAGTAACCAAATTATGGTTTTTATTGAGAGTACAACACACTGAAGTGGTCAGATTAGCTCCCACATTTTTATCGGCAAGTTTCTCTCCAGGTTTAGTCCAGACTCGTGTATTAGACTTAGTGACCTTGAACGCAAATAAAAAAAAAATAAAAAAAAAACAAAAAAAGGACGCACACACACTAAAGCGCCATTTAGATCACATGAGTGCAAGTGAGAAGGAAAATCTTTTGGAGGAAAACAAACTATCATTCCTCTGCATGTGTCAGAAAGGGTGAGGTGATTAAACGTCAAAAAGCCTAATACTGTTTTTGTCCAAAGAGCTCAAATTTGCTGTCATCACCCTAGAGAAACATTTTCCAGAATTCCAATGACTTTTCGATGTTGGGTAAACTTGAGACGTTTGATCCTATTCTTTCATGCAGTTATCGATTACTCTGTCGATTGTAATATATAGAAAAACAATGATAAAATCACTGTTAACAAACAAAAACGTCAGATGTGTGCACGACGCTGAGAGAATACTCATTAATGGGTGAAATCAGGTAAAGTCTTCTATGTCCTATTTGTTGTTTACCTTCATTACACCACATATCACGAATATATTTTCTTAACCTCAAAGCGTTTAGAACGGTATACCCACGCACTCTTCCATCTCTGTTGCTTCGAATAATGTTCTGCTGTTTGAAGATACTTTTCACCAACTAGAATACTTTCCCGAATCATCTTTGTGGCAAATACCACACGATTTGCTTGACCATTTTTCTGATTTTGTCATATTCCATATTAGCTGCAAATATCAGACAAGAAAAAGATTAATTATAACATAGTCATTCTCTTTGATGCTTGTTTGGAAATGGCTTTGTTTGTACTAGAACCACAAAGAACAGACGTTCATCTTCTGTCTGCTACTTGTGTGAAACTTTAAACTGACATTTCAAATGTATGTCGTTATGCTCCTGGTAGGCCGCGCTGCAGTTGTGCGATAACTGTCAATCAATGTTTATCAATAAAAAGCCTAGCACATAACCTGAAAAGTTTTGTTTGTATTTCTCTGCACTTACTTTTTATACCGGCTGACCATATTAACGTTTACACACGTTTTTCAAGATAAGGATATGGACATCAATGTCTGTTCTCTGTGCTAGAACTACTTAGAAACATTTACAAAGGATGCCATGCTAAGAAAGTCATGTATTTGCCCAATATTATAAAACAAAAACAAAACTCGTCTCGCCCAAGAAAACTCCGTCCGTACCCCATTCGGTCAATGGTAGTAGTGCGATGTTCACTCTTCGAACATAATAAGCTCTCACAATCTTTCAAGGCCACACGCACTGCAACTTACTCCAAAGTTCACAACTCTATCCACAGCATGGAGCGCTACGTGCGCTGTGCAATTCCCATGCTGGTTATCTGGATGTTCACATAGGCTACCGCGACAGATTTATCATTGCCTAGGTGATGATAAATTGCAGTAGCCATCGAAATTTTTACTACTATTTGTTTCAAACAATTTGCTCAGCACGCGAAGCAAATACCACGAGGTTGTTGACTATGAATTATGGTACAGAACGTGTGCCGTTAACGGGATTTACTACCGCAGCCATATCTCGCAATTGTGGAGATGAAAATCTCAGCAAAAAATATACGGCGTCCCGTTTCACCTTAAGTTGCCCTGAGTTTTTGTTCATCCTACCAAAGCAATGTTCACAGCTCGCTTCAATCTATTCTCAAGGGTAAGTCGCTTAGAACAGTGTGCCAGCCACGATGTTTTACACACTAGACGAATTTGTTACCTATCTGCGGAACTTCAATTCAATCCATACCACATGTGTGGCACACTTAGGCACACTTTTGACAGTTTAGCTTTAAGAAATAAGAAACTAGCAACCTTGCCAATATGCGTTGTTGGTTGAACTGTCAACATATCGGCACCTTCGGCACATTACGGGAACACTCATGCAAAATTGCAACGCTTGTAGACAAACTAAAATAAAACAGCACAGGAGAATAGTGCGCTGAGCGATCCACTTCTTGTCTATTCTACATTTCACATAAAAGTCGACTAAACTCTATCCCACGACAAGTTGCTTTGACAAATCGCGTAAGAATAACGGCTGCATTTAGAAAAATAGACAGTTTTTGCAACGAACTGAAAAAAAACTACGGAAAATAAATCGATGAAACTAATTTTGCTTGAATCTCATTGATCATTTTAAAAAATGCTTCAACACCCTAACGAGTGGCCTTACTCCATAGCCTTGGCCGTAGCCGTAGAAAAGAACGATGTTGAGATATTCTTCAGCTCCTTCTTCACTGTTTCGATTGACGGCGCCGCCGGTGGTGTAAGCCTCATCATTTCCAGTCGATACAGATGGGATTTTCTGAAACGAAAAACTACAAGGGACAGCCCAAAGGGGTTGTACGCAAATTTCACGTAGGACTGCGTAGCAATTTGTAATCTAGATCACTTAAATGTTCAGAAGGTGATAGAAACAAAACCTAACGATACGCTCGTGAACTTCGTATTCTGGATTGCACTCCCATAGACTAAACGTCTTAATCATTTGGAAGACTTTTACCCCAAGGCTTCGACACATACCTACACACACACATCCTCACTCAAACCGAGCAGCAGGGACTGCGAGGACGCGTCCAATGGCCCAACGACCCCCCGACCCCCAACGACTCGACTAGTTCACGAGGTGGGAGCTCGGGATGCTGAGCGCCAATGAAATACCACCATTTGGCTTGACCGAGCCCTGGATTCCGTTCTCCGGTTGCCAGGGGCGAGTATTCAATGGAGGGCTCTGTTGAATTCCTACAAATTTTGCAAGTACGTATGCGCTCAAGCGACCCGTACTATAGGAGCGCCACCCGGCGCATTAGGATTGATGCCAGTGAGACAGCCAAAACGTTGACCAGAATCATGCCGAACAACTCGGCAGTAAGCAGCAGTAAGAAGAGGCTCATGGAGAGTGTGTCCACGTCAATACTGAGGTATATATGGTGGACCAGCCTGGGCGTCAGCGCTCAGGACAAAGAGGAACCAGACACGGCTGAACAGCATGTATCATGTGATAACCATGAGAGTGGCAAGCGCTTACCGAACCATACAGCTAGAAGCGGTCGGCGTCATCGCCGAAATGCTTCTAATCAGAATAGTAGTAGAAGAGGATTGCGAGTGCTACCAAAAAAGAGGCACGCGGGACAACACTTTTAGAGCCGAGTCGCTGTCCATGTGGATAGAGAGAAAGCGTGGAGAGACGTATGTTTCAGGAAGTACTTGCACAGATTTGGACACGCAGAGACGAAGACAGACAGACAGACAGACAGACAGACAGACAGACAGACAGACAGACAGACAGACAGACAGACAGACAGACAGACAGACAGACAGACAGACAGACAGACAGACAGACAGACAGACAGACAGACAGACAGACAGACAGACAGACAGACAGACAGACAGACAGACAGACAGACAGACAGACAGACAGACAGACAGACAGACAGACAGACAGACAGACAGACAGACAGACAGACAGACAGACAGACAGACAGACAGACAGACAGACAGACAGACAGACAGACAGACAGACAGACAGACAGACAGACAGACAGACAGACAGACAGACAGACAGACAGACAGACAGACAGACAGACAGACAGACAGACAGACAGACAGACAGACAGACAGACAGACAGACAGACAGACAGACAGACAGACAGACAGACAGACAGACAGACAGACAGACAGACAGACAGACAGACAGACAGACAGACAGACAGACAGACAGACAGACAGACAGACAGACAGACAGACAGACAGACAGACAGACAGACAGACAGACAGACAGACAGACAGACAGACAGACAGACAGACAGACAGACAGACAGACAGACAGACAGACAGACAGACAGACAGACAGACAGAGTATCTGTCAGCCACGACAACAACAGACAGACAGACAGACAGACCAGACAGACAGACAGACACGACAGACAGACAGACAGACAGACCCACACACACACAACAACAACAACACAACAACACACAACAACAACAACAACAACAACAACACAGACAGACAGACGGGCTGTGTATCTGCGTCTCCCACGTCAGGGAGAGAAGAAGAAGCAGATGCCTAGGCCTCGTTGGGAGCAAAGTAATGGCGACGCTCTAAAATGAGATAAAAAGTGGAACGACGTACGCTTAACTCCTCTGTAAAGTGACAGCTGAACCGGAGTTGAAGAAACTAGGAGAGAAGGTGGTAAACACCAGGCGCACCCAGTGAGATGCTCTTTGAGCTCTTTGAGGATCCTGCCATCCAGAGCATAGCCTTGAAGACGCTCGTCGGAAAGTTTCTTGGTGAACAGGAGATAGTTAGAGCTCTCTCACAGGAAACTGTGATCGAGTGCACGGAACTTGACGAGATCACACCAGAAGAGGAGCTGAGGAGAGTGCTGAAGGGGCACTGCGATCTTTGAGATGCCTGAATGACAATCCATTTGAGTTCGTACGGTGGCACACAGACAGCGGCGATACGTCTGCCGACAGCTGCAGCCAACAAGCTGTTGGAGTCAGATCGAGTAAAAGTTGGGTGGTATGTTTGCTCACAGAGAGTTCCAAAGAAATTGGAGAGATGCTTTAAGTGCATGGTTTTTGGTCACCAGGTGAGGAACTGCAAAGGTCCTGACAGATCTGATCTTTGCAAGGAAATGCGGGGAGAAGGGTCACTTTGCAAGAAACTGCACAAAGCAATCGAGATGCATACATTGCAAAAAAGAGGACGGAAACGACCACATGACGGGGGGCTACAGATGCCCTGTTTATTAAAAGGCGACAGCACTTCGGCAGTAGTAGAGGTAACCCAAATAAACCTCAATCATTGCGTCATAGCACAGCAACTGTTGTGGCAGTCAACAACAGAGACAAAGTGTGACGTTGCTATCATTGCGGAACCGTATCGTGTTCCTCCCGATAACGGAAACTGGGTAGCAGATAGAGCGGTGATGGCTGCGATATAAGTGATAGGCAGATTCCCCATCCAGGAAGTAGTGTCCAGTTCATGCGAAGGGTTCGTAATCGCCAAAATCAACGGGATCTTTGTATGCAGCTGCTATGCACCCCCAAGGTGGACCATGGAGCAGTTCCACCAGATGCTGGATGCACTGACTGAAGAGCTCATCGGAAGAAGCCCGGTTGTCATCGGAGGAGACTTCAATGCTTGGGCTGTGGAGTGGGGTAGCAGATGTACCAACGCAAGAGGGTGCCGCCTGCTAGAAGCTCTGGCAAACCGGGAAGTTATACTATCATACGTAGGATCCACCAGCACTTTTCGCAGCAATGGTCGCGAATCCGTCATCAATGTTACCTTCTGTAGTCCGTCGCTGATGACAAATATGAACTGGAGAGTGTGTGAGGAGTATACCCATAGCAATCCGATCTGGTGATCCGATATAGCATCGGCCAGCGAAATCCTGTCGCAACACGAAGGACAAATACAAAAGGACAACAAACTCTCGAACCAAAATGCGGACGAGCTGATGAATACGTTAGTAAAGGCATGCGACGCAACGGTGAAATGAGCAACTCAGCATCCTTCACGCTGGTTGTCTCAGAACCAGAAGTCGTGTCCAGAGAGCTTAAACCACAGCAGACAGAGAGGTACATAGGGTTGTGTTCCGAACGGCCAGGACCGAATTAAAACGAGAGATATGACTGAGCAAGAACTGCTACAAGGAGCTGTGCTGAGCCGCTGATGTTGACCCCATGGCGATGACCATTGCGAAGATCAAAGGCCCATCAATGGCTGCAGAGCTATATTCAGCAAAATTGAATGTTATCGTAGATGGACTTTTCCCAACACACGATCCAACGACGTGGCCACGTACACCGTACGGCGATGCAGAGAGAAGTCTTGTTGAGGGCATGCAAGTCTCGAACGAGGAGCTCGTGGCAGTGGGAAAGGGCTTAAGGTGAGGAAGGCACCGAGTGCCTCCAGAAGCGTCTGTTGCCCTTCCTGCGGTCCCATGGAGGCGAGACATTATTTTGGCCGGACCTGGCATCATGCCATTACGCGCGATCGACGTTGGATTGGTACAGATACAATAACGTTGTTTTTGTACCAAAAACCGCCAACCCCCCAAATTCACCAGAGATTCGACCGGTGGAAAGATTTTGGGACATAATGAAGGCCAAAGTTCGAAAATTGTCCAAGGTGTTTAAGAACGAGCTGGAGTTGAAGGAAGAATGGATGAAAGTGACCAAAAAGGTCGGCTCCACCATTGCACAAAATGTAATGAGGGGTCTTAAGGGAAAGGTGCGGGCTTTCAGCGATGGAAAAGAAACTGAATAAGGTAATTATGTCGAAACATAATCCATATGTATTAATTCATTCCCTGAAAGTTTCAAGAAAATCCGACTTAAAATAAATTTTTGGCAAGCACTTTTGTCTGGTGCATTTTTTTCGAGTACTGGCCTTAGTGTTCAAATCGTACCCAAGGAGAAAACTCCCCCAAACTCACCGGAACTGCGCCTAATTGATTAATATTAGGCAATCATATAGAGAAACCTTAAGAGAACTCAAAAAAAGTTGGGAGTGAAAAACAGTTCAATGGAAATTGGCGTTCAGCATCGAATAAGGTTGATATTACAGCGGCACAAAACTTAATGTAAGGTGTGATATGTTAAGCCTGACAGTTCGCTTTTGGAAAATCGGAAGCTTAATCAAATAATTTTCCTGTATTTTTAGACGACAGAAATAAAGATTGATCATTTATATAATAAACTAATCAATGTGCACTTAATCGTGTTTGACCAATTTTCGACCGTTCCACCCATTATTATAATATGCCGTAAAATACTGCTTCGTTCATATCTGCGTAAGTAAATGTTCGAATGAAACAAATTTGATAGCGTTCAATGGGAGTGTTGTAGCTTCCATTTGCCACCAACAGATCTGAAATCGATTCACAAACGGCTGACATAATTTGTAACGAACACACACATACACATACACACATACACATACACACTCAGACATGTGCTCAGTTCGTCGAGCTGAGTCGAATGGTATATGACACCAGCCCCTCCGGGTCTCGGTTAAAAAGTCGAGTTTCTAAGCGATCTTTATACTTTTCTTTTGGTGTAAGAAGAGTAACGTTTGCATTTAAAAAAATGGACAAAAATTGCCGATTTTTCATGGGGTTACCTTCACCCGCACTGACAAAACTAACCATGCAGAATCAATCATAGTAACCTATGAGTCAGTTGACAAAATTTTACAGCTCTATGAGTCGAACTCTAACCGTGATGGCAAAATCAGTGAAGCAACTCCGTTCAAAAGTGTGCGCGTGGCACTTTGTGGACGCCAGATACGCCCGTTCCGGCATCTACAACATCTTGGCACTATGCTCCGATTGTTGTCTACGGAGCATCGAAAGAAAACCCGGTTCCGGACGGCCGGCGACCCTGAGCAACAAGAAGCTCCAAAGGATGCTGAAGAGGAAGACCGAGGGAAAAGTGGCTACATCGCTGCGTGCGCTTGGCCGGGAGGTCGGTTCAACCGGCCAAACAGTGAAAAACTAACTGCCTAACTGCCGGAAGGCGGCTCGCAAGGGCGTAGATTTTTTTGCAAGTAAGCTTAAAGAATTACCTTCCATGGGAAATCTATCAAAAGCAATTATCTGTCTTAGTTTTTTTTTTATCACCATCCAAAAAAAGTCCATTTTTTTTAATGCAAACGTTAAAAACGCAACGCCACAGTTTTTTTATGATTTTTTTAGAAATACAGCAAACACTCAAATTTCAGAATGATTTGTCTAAATTGTTGTAATAGTTTCAGGTAAAACAGCGCAGAATTTTCTAGGACATAAAACAAAAAAAACATATCTAATATGTCTATGGTATACGAAGTTAGGATCGAGTAAAACCGGTCTCTCCTATGTTATTTAACCGATTCAGTCTGAATAGTGACGTATGATGATTCACCAGCTAGTTGTTTCAAATTTCAGTAAATCTATTTCATAAACTCGATGAAAAAATATGTTCACTACAAATATTCACTCCTTCTTCAAACAGTTATACATATGATTTAGCTTGGAAATGTCCCGTTCACTCATGCCTAATCGCTGTCCAATAACGGCGTTTGGATCCTGCAATGCATCAAGCAATTAAGTCTTATTATAATTACGCGTATCTAGCATCCCATCACTCACCTTTGGTACAATCGTGGGAAGGTTATTTTTGCTGAACGAAAACGCACTGTAATGCATCACGCTGCCATAGTCATATCGCACGTTATAGCTCGTCACCGTACTGTCGGTGTACGCCCGGAAGTTGTGCTCTTTACCTTCCGTAATGTTCTCCATTATAATGTCTACGAAATCATCCCGATCGCTAGTACTTTGCATATGGAAAAATCCAAGCGCGTGGATAAATTCGTGTACAACCGTTCCAATCCGGAAGCAACCCGTACCCACCGCACTCGGATCCAGATGAAGCTCCTGTCCACCCTTGCCGATAAACCCAACCGAAGACCAGCAGCCGGAATCGTCATTTCCGATCACATGAATGTAGTCCTTCTCATCAGTCCTTGGCTTGAACTTCAGGCAAGTCTGCGATTCGATTAGTCTAATTCCAAGGTGAATATGTGCGACCTGTTCTGGGGCTGTGGATTATAGAAGTTAGTCAGGAAGTCACCTACTCAGCAGATTCATATTTTTTCAAAGTCTTACTGAAATGATCCTCGGAAATCATATAGGGAACTACCTTGTTGGGCCACCGCGAGGCAAGACTAATGAGTCCATTTCGATTGAGCGAGAAGATGGCGTTTTCCTGTTCTTCGGTTAGGACGATGTCACCTTCAAACTGTCCACTGAGCTCTTCCTTTAGATCATCCGGTTGCAGATTGCGAAGCCTTTCGACTGGTACAGTTGGAATCAATAAATAGCTTCAAAAGACAAAATTTATTGGACTCACTATTTTCCGGCGTGTTTTGCCGAAGTCTTCTATTGACTGCCGCGGCCTGGGTGGAACCGGCCGCCACCAGGACGGCAATCAAAACTAAGACCAATCTCGACATGCTCAAATTAGCTAATTCAACTTTCCTGCATTACGAGGTTAAGCCTTTTATAGATTTTCGTTAGCATTATCGACCGTCATTGGTACAGATAAGACAAGGCTTAAGCGAGATAATATAGAGGATGATTTATATAATTGATTGGTTTATTTGTATCGATTGGCATTGTTCAAGCAATTGCAAACAGGAGACTTGCGGCACAATCAGTTTGAAGGCGAGATGGAAATGAAATGTCACTCTCAAAAATAAAATATTTACCGATCCACAGCCCATACGTATGGATGGATTTGAAAATAAATCGCAGACTGCTGAAATATGGTTGAATCCAACACTATTTTTTAACGGCAATTCCGGTACAACCCGGGTCCGGGTAATATTTTCACAGTCAGCATAGAAATGAAGAAATGTAAAACGGGAGAACAATGAAACGCATAACCGTATCAACGGTACATTAACCACTGATTAACCGACGTGGCTGCTAGGATAGATATTCCCAAAAAACCTGCTAAAATATTCTTTTCTACACTGCCTCCATCTATTCGAAAAGGTACAAATTGCAATGTCTGTCTACTTTTTTCATGGTAGTATGTGTCCGAACGCCGTGATGGCAGTATGACACACACACACACACACACACACACACACACACACACACACACACACACCTGCTGCATCGTCTGATCAAAAGAGTGCGAATGGTACTCTCAAAAAAATCGACACGTTGTTTTCACGTGAAATTTCACGTAACTTCCACCTGAACACGTAACCAAATCTTCTTCAGTAAAATTAGGTGAACATTACGTGTCAGTGAATTATACGTGAAAAATCGCGTATCAATTATGTAACTTTCATGAAGAATGTGAATTTACGTGGAAACCACGTAGCTCTTACGTGAATTCCAAGTGTTTATTATTGGTTCTGGTAGTGGACGAAAATTACGTGCGTTTCACGTGGAAACAACGTGTCGATTTTTTTGAGTGTACACATAAGCTACGCTTAAGGTGAATTGCTGATCCATATATTTTTTCCTATCTTTAATCTCTCTCTCTCGCAAACTTACCTCATTATTTCAAATTGATTAATCTCGATTGTTAGTGAATGAACATCGAATCGAGCTCGATCAGATTGCTCACAGCAAGTAAGCATACAAATTGATGTGATGAAATATTCAATATCTAGTACCGATTCTGAGTTATATCAATTCTAAATTGTGATGGCTGCCGTCGATAATGCTTGAGCGTTTGCCCTTAACCGGATGCAAGATTTTTTTTTAAATTGACAAGAGCGTTGGGGAGGCGTTGAGTGGCCTAGAGAAATCTGAGTTGTACGAATGTGGTGTAGTTCAAGCATTTGGCTGATGACAAGTAGTTCGAATGTTGTTTTACTGTTGCGATATCGAATATTGAACGAACGCGACAGATTCTAGTTCCAGACTTGCTATCACATACTCCTCTTCTGGACGCACGGCACTGTTGATGAGTCGTGACAGTACGTCCGCGTGACCGAAACTGTCAGTAGAGGTATAGCAGATGTTAGATTTCACGAGCCAGATCGGCCTTTTCATTAGGGAACTTTTTGTCCCAGTCCAGACTTTGTCCTGGGATCAGGGTCATTAATGGCTCATGGTCAAATTGGGCGGAAATGCTTCCCTGCAGAAAAAACTGACCAAGGCGGACCAAACAACAGATAGTGCAAGAGAGACTAGTGTCTGGTGAATCCATATTCAAACTAATTAATATTATCAAAATACCTACATGAACGTCCGATAAGTGATCCGAGTCGATTTCAACCAGTTTGTATTTATTACCGTTATTACAATTATAAATATTTACAACTGACTTAACTCACCAAACTGACTTAAGTACGTTTTTTTGTATGGCATAGCATGTGATTTTTTAATTAATTATGAATAAATAATATTTTCTTTTAAAATTGCATTCTTCTACTCATCACCGGTGATCATCAAAGTAGGCTGTTAAACGTAAAAATCTGCCTCTTCGTCAAGCTTCAGCAATTGAATGTTTCGTGTGATAAACGTCAGAAAGCCTAAGTGAAAAAAGTGCGTGTGCAAAGTGAAAATGGATCTTCATGAAAAAACAGAAATCTGGTTTGCGTATTCTGTCTTTCGAAGGCATCGTCGCTTCGATCGATAACTGAAAGCATAAGAGTTGTTATCCAAAAGTTTCTGCTAGATTTTGAATCCAAACAAAACTTTTATCCGTCGGCCATCTGCGGAACATGCCGCGTGGCTTGTGGGGAGTATAGCAAGGGGGTAAAAGGATCCCCATGATTCACAATTACACTCTCCAAAAATTCAATCGTCACGCGATCCCAAGGTATGTGCAAATGTGAAATTTGTGTCGCAGCCGGTACACGTGAGGGTAGAAGCAATTTGCCAGGTTTTCAAGCCAAGAAACTCGTAAGCGCGGAAGACCCAGATCTCGTCCAGACACAGAATATGTTGGCGGATCTAAGGCGGTAGTACTCTATGAAACTTGCTACAGCAAATACGGAAGAGGAAAAAGGCACCGTTTTTTTTTACTTAGTTCGTTTTATTTGTAAGGCTCAGATGTGTATGACACTTTGCATTAGCCTGGGACACGGACATATGAAAGAAAAAAAAAATTTCGCTCCCCTTTGATTTTTGGCAGCCTTTGGGGTCCTATAATAACTGCGCAAAATTTCAGCTCGATCGGTGAAACTATATTTTAGCGCTCGCGGTTTTAATTTTCCATAGGATTTTCTATGGGGAAACTTACTTTTTCAAAGAAAAATCTGGCGAGGTGACCCATTGTCCTCTAAAAATAATTTAATCCGATCAATTTCTGGGAAATCTTCCAAGAAAACTTTTCTTCGAAGACCGCAAAGCGATTCAACACTTGTGGAAAAAGTTATTTAGCTAATACTGATTACTATCCAAACGAACGGCTCATTGGACTGTTTTTTCTAACAACACTGCCATCTGCAGCATGACCTGCAGCATGCTGCTGTTTGCGCAAAGCAACCACGTGGTGTGGGGCGTTCACTCAGCATGGAGGAAAGCCGATATCATGCGCATAGAGTCTTCGATTTGGATGATACTTTGCACACGTTTCCTGTGAAGTGGACGAAACATTTTTAACGGCCGCATGGGTCATTTATACGCAAGGGTAATTTTTCAATAGGGATATGTTTTTGTACAAAATTCATCTAAACAATTAAACATTGAAACATTTCAACGGAAAACACCGAGAGTAGAGTAAGACCGCCTAAAAAAGAAATGTAGGATGGACCTGAAGCTTCGAAAAATGAGATATGCTCGAAAAATAACGAAGAAATCTCTTTTTCACACAATTTACGCTAAACATTATAATGCAAAATAATGGTTGGTAATACAAATAATGCTTATAATCGTATGTCAATCAATGTGCCGCTACTCAAAATCCAATACTGTATCGGCTTGATTGTTCAGTGGTACACCATAACTTGCTTACCTCTTAAATATTCTTCATTAGATTCCCAATTTTCTGGGGTTTCACCGATAAAATCGGTGGAGATGTTCATCACAATGGTCGTCGCTGCTCTTACTAGCTCTAGCGGGAACTATATCACCGTTGATCATCGCTTATTAAAAGCGGCAATTTCAACTTCGAAAAAAGAAAGGGCCACATTCCATTCTGATTGTCACTTTCCCCACATGGCACAGCACAAGGTAGCGGAGTGGACTGTTTTCAAAAAGTTTTCGCTTTGCTCCGCCATTTTTCGTACAAATTCTACAGACTCATTTGCATCTTATCGACGCGTTTAGTCGTGTAACCAATAATTTTTAACTTTATAACCATTTTAGCTACTTCTTTGATGATCTCTGGGATGGCATGATGCTTCAATTAATTATAATAAAACATCACTTGAAGCACTTCCCTCTTTGTTGGCATTCTATTTGCTCTGAACGCGTTCAAAACTGGTCGAACCAAAAATATCGACGATTTTGGCCGCAAACATTGTTTTGCTGTTAACTCTCCCATATTCTTCAAACAACAGTTTATAATTCGAACGGAAGCTTTGTGTAATTTTGTTCAAACGGTGTCAACTGTCAAACTTTTCTATGCGCATGATATCGGCTTTCCTCCATGCTGAGTGAACTCCCCACACCACGTGGTTGCTTTGCGCAGACAGCAGCAGACTGCAGGTCATGCTGCAGGCGGCAGTGTTGTTAGAAAAAACAGTCCAATGAGCCGTTCGTCTGGATAGTAATCAGTATTAGCTAAATAACTTTTTCCACAAGCGTCAAATCGCTTTGCGGTCTTGGAAGAAAAGTTTTCTTGGAAAATGAGATCAAGAGATTGATTGGATTGAAATATTTTTAGAAGACAACGGGTCACCTCGCCAGATTTTTCTTTGAAAAAGTAAGTTTCCCCATAGAAAATCCTATGGAAAATTGAAACCGCGAGCGCTAAAATATAGTTTCACCGATCGAGCTGAAATTTTGCACAGTTATTAAAGGACCCTGAAGGTACCCAAAAATCAAAGGGGAACTGGAATTTAAATTTTGTCCCAGGCTAATGTCACCTGCGAGTAATGGTGACAGTCCTTACCCCACACGAACAAACCCCGACCTACATCCAGACCTTTAACCCCCCCCCCCAACAAACATTAGAAAAAAGGGAAATAACCCCCCCCCCAAAAAATTACTTGTCCAATCGTTTTGCCAACTTTGAAAAGAACCCCCACCCACCCAAAACTGTATTCGATGAAATTTGGACACACAAAATAGGTTACCAAAAATTTTCCTGGAGCCCGATTCTTTTCAAACTTTCTGGAAATAAAGTACTACTAATTAGTTAAGTTTCAACATCATTGGTTTATTGAACCTCTTCTCCCAACCCAAATGCCCGCACCTTTGCCTTGACCCCTGAAGTCAACTTAGAGGTGGCGACGTAGTGTTCCTGTCCTGGCATTTGTTTGGTGTCGGCTTTAATGTAGGTCTCATCGTCCATAACAATGCAGAACGGTTTTGTGAGCCACTCCCTGTACAGTTTTCTTGCACGAGTTTTGGCCACCGAGTTCTGTTTATCGCTCCGGTTCGGTGCCTTCTGGACCTTGTACACATGTAATCCAGAACGTTTCATTGTTTTCTGCACAAGACAAACTGAAACTTTCGCCTTTTTCGCAACATCCCTGATCGAAATGTTGGGATAACGCTTAAATTGGTCAGTCAGTCAATTCTCCGGATTTGATGTGCCACGTTTTTGCCACTACCATTTTTCCGCTTGGTTGTCTTACGGTCCTTGAACGTTTTGATCACATGAGATACGGTTGAATGTGCGATTCCGAGCTGTTTTCCGATCCATCGATGAGAAGCGTTTGGGTTTTCGAAGTGAGTGCCCAAAATTTGTTGGCGCACTATTTCTTCATTCGAAGCCATCACTGAAATCACTCGACCGATTTTCACGAAACTCATTACACAATTGACACAACACAATGAAATACATTCAATTAAAATTTCAATAATTTTTACCCACACGCTAAAAACTTACGAACAATTGCGTGTGTCCAAATTTCATCGAATACAGTCTTTAATGGAAAAAATTCATCGTGTGAAATTCTTCTTTCAAAAATCTCGCCTTCTTTTGCGCCCACCTTTGCTAGAAGGTCCGCCTTCTCATTGCCTGGAATTGAGCAATGTGAGGGGACCCATGCAAAGGTGGGCTTTGCATGGGATCTTTCGACCAACGCACACATCTGCTCCCTTATTTTTGAAAGAAAGTAAGATGAGTGCCTCACTGTTTTCATCGACCGGAGGGCCTCAATAGAACTGAGACTATCCGAGAAGATGAAATAATAGTCTATGGGCATGTCGGAAATTATTCCCAATGCGAAATTGATTGATGCCAGCTCAGCAACATATACGGAACAAGGTTCCTGAAGTTTCCGGAAGGCAGATGAGTATTCATTATAAACACCGAAACCAGTGGATCCATCAATGCGCGACCCATCAGTGAAAATTCTTCTATTGCAATTGACATGTTGGTACTTTTCGATGAAAATATGGGGAATTAAAATAGGTCGAAGTTGATCTGGAACTCCTTGAATAGCCTGTTTCACGAAGAGATCATAATCAATGGAGGAACTGTGATAAAGGAAGCAAATACTGGGAGAATTATAGCATGGAAGACTAATATCGGATGACATATAGTTAATATAGATTCGTAAGAATGTAGACTGGGTACTCAATTCGAGCATTTCTTCGAAGTTTTCAATCACAAGGTTGTTACTGATTCCACACTTGATCAGTATTCTAGATGAGAGCTCCCAGAGGCGGTTCTGTAAGGGTTTTACTCCTGCCAGATTGTGCGTTGAATGCATACAGCCAATACGTAAACAATGATATTAAATGCGTTCCAATTTGATGAGGTGGCTGTTTCTCGCTGAGAGGAAGCAAAAAGAGCCATATTCGAGAACTGAAAGAATAGTTGTTTTGTAGAGTTTAATGAGGTCTTCCGGGTGAGCACCCCACCATGTCCCGGAAATTGATCTTAGAAAATTGATCCTTTGCTGACATTTCTGTTTTAAATACGCAAAGTGATTACTCCAAGTGCATTTTGAATCAAACATGACTCCAAGGTATTTAAAGGTCAAAGATTGGGTAATGTCTCTTCCTAACAGCTTGAGACGCAGTTGGGCTGGGAACCGCTTTCTAGTAAACACTACCAATTCGGTTTTATGCGGTGAAAACTCGATCCCCAAATTTCTGGCCCAGATGGACAGATTATCTAGGGAATTTTGCAATGGTCTTTGCAAGATTTCTACACGTGGACCTCTAAAGGAGATCACAGCATCGTCTGCAAGTTGTCTTAGCGTGCATCTATTTTCCAAGCAGTTATCAATATCTTTAACATAAAAATTATAAAGCAAGGGACTTAAACATGAGCCTTGGGGTAAGCCCATGTAGCTAATTCTGGAAATTGTCAGTTGACCCAGATTGAAGGTCATTTGTTTTTCTGACAGTAAATTATACAAAAAGTTGTTTAAAATTCCTGGTAATCCACTACTGTGCAGACTATCTGCCAGTATATCTATGGAAACTGAATCAAATGCGCCCTTAATATCCAAAAATACTGAAGCCAATTGCTCCTTGTGTGCAAAGGCCAGTTGTATATCAGATGAAAGCAACGCTAAACAATCGTTTGTTCCTTTGCTCTTTCGGAAACCAAATTGCGTATTTGATAGCAGGTTGTTTGATTCAACCCAACGGTCAAGTCTTGATAGGATCATTTTTTCTAACAATTTCCTTA
This sequence comes from Aedes koreicus, assembly GCA_024533555.2. NCBI lineage: Eukaryota > Metazoa > Arthropoda > Insecta > Diptera > Culicidae > Aedes > Aedes koreicus. Next base: position 521 of record JAHHFK020004329.1, on the reverse strand, counting down.
AGCATGATAGCATAGAGATCGGACGGTAAGAATTGTAATCAGACGCTGGTTTCCCAGGCTTTTGAATAGCTATTACTTTAACCTGCCTCCATGCGGGTGGAACTATATTTAATTCCATGAGAGTGTTATACAGGTTAAGTAATCGTCTTTTAGCGATATCGGGGAGATTTTTTTAGAAGGTTGAATTTAATCATATCGCTTTTCGGAGCAGAGTTATTCTATGAAAGAAGTGCCATTGAAAATTCCAACATTGTGAATGGTTCGTCCAGAGAACCGTTATTTCGGGTAGTATCCCGTAAATTCGGTTGTGTTGGGACAGAGTCTGGACAAACCTTTTTAGCGAAGTCGAATATCTACTGCATGGAGTATTCTTCACTCTCATTGGAGGATGAGCGGTTTCGCATATAACGAGCCTTTCTCCAAAGCGTTGTCATCGAGGTCTCCCTAGATAGTCCCTCTACAAACGAACGCCAGTAATTGCGTTTCTTTGCTTTGAGTAAGTTTTAAAGACTTTTTTCAAG